>CM042159.1:2855130-2870796 GCA_023376005.1 Doryteuthis pealeii | reverse complement strand
CTTTAAGTCGGAGACCCAGCATCCGTAATCTCCTTTTAAGCTGCCCGCAGGTTCCTAATAGCTCTTCCATAGTTTGTCCCGAGATTAGGATTCATCTAGATAAGCAACTGTCTTTGGTACTCCTTGAATAAGTTGATCTATGATCCTTTGAAAAACTCCTGGTGATGAAGCAATACCAAACACAAACGAGTATACATAAAAAGACCTTTATGTGTGTTTATAGTAGTTAGTCTTTGTGACTCTTCATCCAAAGGAACCTGTAAATACGCGTCACTCAAATCCAGTCTCGTAAAATACTGTCCACCCGAGACTTTGGAATACAGGTCGTCTATATTTGGAATGGGATATTTGTCTATTTGCAAAACAGGATTAACGGTCTGTTTAAAATCCCCACAAATCCGACTTGACATTTCTCTTTAAAACGGGACAATAGGGGAAGCCCATTCTGCAAAACGGACTGGCTTGATAACAGAGGTAGCAACCATTCGTTGAAGTTCTGTTTCAACTTTTCTCTAATTGTTAAGGGTACGGGTCTAGCTTTCATAAAACGAGGTTTGCTATTTTCTTTAACATATAATTTAGCTTTTTCAATATTTAATGTACCCAAGCCTGGTTTAAAAAAGTTCTGCAAATTCTTGATTAAATCAGTCCATTCCATTTTGTTGCAGGTAGCATAGATATTAATTGGCAATTTTTTCAGCCAGTCTCTTCCAAGAAGATTTGGTCCAGAACCTGGTACAACTAACAGTCTTAAATAATGTGTTTTTCCCTGGTATTTTACATTCAGGTTAGCAACCCTTTAGGTACAATGACCTCACCCGAATAGGTCCGCAACCTCTGTAATGTTGCCGTTTTTATAAGTCTTCGCGTTCGGCAGTAAGTCAAACTGCTGTTTACTTATCAGAGTAGACGAACAACCGTGTCCAATTTCCATTTGACATTGAATACCATTTAAATAAATATCACACATATATGGTTCACGGCTATTCGATCTCGTAAAAAATAAGGGTATGTCGTCTGTCTCTTGTATGTAATTCGACACCTTTCTCCTTTGTTCATTTTTACAAAATTTTGAAAAGTGATGTTTATTGTTACATTTAAAACAAATTTTCCCCCATGCGGGACAAAAAAATCTTTTCTCATGCCATTTCCCACCAAACCAAGACAACTTTTTCTTTCTTTTGTAATTTCAGTTGTGTTAGACTCGGAACACATTTTATTTACTTCATCCGTCTCTCTTTTTTTATATGTGCAACGTCACTCATTGCTAATTCTATAGCTGTGGCCATTTTAACAGCTTCTTCTAACGACATATCTTGGGACAATAATTTTCCTGAATTTTATCGTCCCTTAATCCACACACAAATTTGTCACGCAATGCTCTTTTTAAAATGACCCAAATTCGCATGTAGAAGACAAATGTTTAAGGCGAACAAGAAATTTGAAATTGACTCACCCTCCTCTTGTTTTGCATTATGGAAACGAAAACTTTCAGCCACTATTAGTCTTTAGGCTTAAAATGTTCCAACAACAACTGGGGTAATTTCCCCCAGAGACTTTTCGCTTGGTTTTTGAGGGTACATAAATCCTCAAGACTCTGTAGGTCCTTTCTCCAATTGTACTCAGTAATATGGCTTTGCATTTTACTTGGTTCTCGTGTCCAATATCGTTTCGATAAAAAACTGTTCTACTCGGTCCAAATAGGTTGATATATTCCCTGATTCCGTACAGAATTCTTCTAAATGTCCGAGTAATGGCATTTTTCAGTGAAACAATCCTCGTCTGCCAATTGTTATAACGCGCTTAGCGAATAATAAGACGTGTAGCCCAGTTGACGTTAACTGCGAGAAGAACCCACTTCCGCCTTTTATTTAAAATAATACAAGATGGCTGAAACAGTACTTCCGTTTCATACAACAATGTTATAACCGGTGCTTCCGGGTCTTAGTATACCACAAAACCCTAATAGCAAATGGGAATTAGATGGTTGGATCAAATATGGGTCAAATTAAAATAAGATCAGAGTTTTTAAAAAAAGAAATTGTTCAGTGGAATGGTAGAAAGCCTAATAGCAAATGGGAATTAGATGGTTTGGATCAAATATGGGTCAAATTAAAATAAGATCAGAGTTTTTTTTTTTAAATAAATTGTTCAGTGGAAACCCTAATAGCAAATGGGAATTCGATGGTTGGATCAAATATGGGTCAAATGAAAATAAGATCAGAGTTTTAAAAAAAAAAAAAATTGTTCAGTGGAAACCCTAATAGCAAATGGGAATTCGATGGTTGGATCAAATATGGGTCAAATGAAAATAAGATCAGAGTTTTAAAAAAAAAAAAAAATTGTTCAGTGGAAACCCTAATAGCAAATGGGAATTAGATGGTTTGGATCAAATATGGGTCAAATTAAAATAAGATCAGAGTTTTTTTTTAAATAAATTGTTCAGTGGAAACCCTAATAGCAAATGGGAATTCGATGGTTGGATCAAATATGGGTCAAATGAAAATAAGATCAGAGTTTTTAAAAAAAAAAAAAAATTGTTCAGTGGAAACCCTAATAACAAATGGGAATTAGATGGTTTGGATCAAATATGGGTCAAATTAAAATAAGATCAGAGTTTAAAAAAAAAAGAAATTGTTCAGTGGAAACCCTAATAGCAAATGTGAATTAGATGGTTGGATCAAATTTGGGTCAAATTAAAATAAGATCAGGGTTTTTAAAAAAAAATATTGTTCAGTGTTATGGTAGAAACCCTAAAAGCAAATGGGGATTAGATGTTTGGATCAAATATGGGTCAAATTAAAATAAGATCAGAGTTTTAAAAAAAAAGAAATTGTTCAGTGGAAATGGTAGAAAGCCTAATAACAAATGGGAATTAGATGGTTGGATCAAATATGGGTTAAATTAAAATAAGATCAGAGTTTTGAAAAAAATATTGTTCAGTGTTATGGTAGAAAGCCTTATAGCAAATGGGAATTAGATGGTTGGATCAAATATGGGTCAAATTAAAATAAGATCAGAGTTTTGAAAAAAATATTGTTCAGTGTTATGGTAGAAAGCCTTATAGCAAATGGGAATTAGATGGTTGGATCAAATATGGGTCAAATTAAAATAAGATCAGTGTTTTTAAAAAAAAGAAATTGTTCAGTGGAATGGTAGAAAGCCTAATAACAAATGGGAATTAGATGTTTGGATCAAATATGGGTTAAATTAAAATAAGATCAGAGTTTTTTAAAAAAAGAAATTGTTCAGTGGAATGGTAGAAAGCCTAATAACAAATGGGAATTAGATGGTTGGATCAAATATGGGTCAAATTAAAATAAGATCAGAGTTTTTTTTAAATAAATTGTTCAGTGGAAACCCTAATAGCAAATGGGAACTAGATGAATTGGATCAAATATGGGTCAAATTAAAATAAGTTTGCAGTTTAAAAAAAAAGATATTGTTCAGTGGAATGGTAGATAAAATATTGGATAAATAAATAGATAAGTGTAGAAACCAGTCGTAAAATAGTAGATCTTGGTTGCTTTATAAATCTTATATAAACGTTTTCTTTCTGCTTGACCCGAAATAAAATTAAAAGAAAACACAGAATAATCTGAAAAACAAAATAAAAGAATAATCGGAAAAACGAAATGGAATTTGAAATCTGTCTGTCTGTCTGTCTGTCTGTCTCTGTCTCTCCCTCTTTGTCTCTGTCTGTCAGTCTGTCTGTCTATCTGTCTGTCTGTCTGTCTCTCTCTCTCTGCCTCTGTCTGTTTCTATCTCTGTCTCTGTCTCTGTCTCTCTCTGTCTCTCTCTTTGTCTGTCTGTCTCCCTCTCTATCTCTGTCTCTGTCTATCTCTCTCTCTCAGTCTCTGTCTCTCTGTCTCTGTCTGTCTGTTTGTATGTATGTCTCTCTCTCTCTGCATATCTTCTCTCTCTCTCTCTCTCTCTCTCTCTCTCTCTCTCTCTCTCTCTCTCTCTGTCTCTGCCTCTCTGTCTCTGCCTCCCTCTCTGTCTCTCTGTCTGTCTGTCTCTCTCTCTCTCTCTGTCTCTCTCTCTCTGCCTCTGTCTGTCTCTGTCTCTGTCACTGTGTCTCTGTCTCTGTCTCTCTCTGTCTCTGTCTCTCTCTTTTTCTTTCTCTCTATCTCTGCCTCTGTCTCTGTCTGTCTGTCTGTCTCTCTCTCTCTCTCTCTGCCTCTCTGTCTCCCTCTCTGTCTCTGTCTCTGTCTCTTAGATAGCAGGGTCTGCTTGTTCATGACTTATAAATCCATTCATAAAATGGTAGAATATAAAGAAAAAAAAGATCACATGAAAAACGAAATGGAATTTGAAATTTCTACACTGTGAAAAATACTTGACAAGAATTGACAAGGAGAGAATATAAGAATATCCAATGAATTTTAGTGAACTTTCCTTTGTGTTCATTTTGGACGTATCAAACAAAACTGAATCTATATCAGTGAAAAAGGTCATGATATTTGTCTCTAAAAATACATCAGCAAAAGGAATTCAAGCTGTTTTTTTTTCTTTTCTTTTTCTTTCTGTATCCGTCTATGATAAAAATTCTAACATTATTTGTTAAAAAGAAAAACAAGAACTATTATCGACAAACTGATACAACAAATAGCTTGCAACCATTCTATCCGTAATAGTATCATAGATTTTTATTGGGCAGATGGAGTTCCTGTGGTGTAGTGGCTAATCTGACGGACAGCAACATCATAGTAAGTGTTGTATCACGAGGTGGAAAGATACACAGATGAATGTTGTGCTTAACACATTTATCAAGTACCAGCATCCAGTGCTAAATAGATACATACAAACACAGAACAAATAAGTACAAACAATTAACAAGACAAACTCACACTAAAAGAGGAGGGTCAGTTTGGTATAGCCAATGCAGCAAAGTCAGTCTGAATATTATTCAGCTAGTTAATCTATTTTTAATTGTAGGCCATTTTATGGCTATGGGCCAGTCCATCTGGTAGAGTGCTGAAGGGGTGTTAGCTACTCTACAACCGTAACTGAGTTCAAACTCCAGCCATTACATTCACTTTCGGACTTATACCCTTGGGAAATGTATGATTCCCCTCATCCCCCAACTATGGGTTAGATAGTACAACTACTGTTCCTCTACAAGGATGACTTTGGCATTAAATAACCCTCAATATTTGATTATGGACAAGTCATGCTGAAAGCACTGTTGCCCACTGGATCACCAAAGTTAATAACAATGTGTCTGTTCAATACTCACTTGGGTGACCATTTAAGCAAAGCAGGTACTGTAAGCAATCTGAGTCCTTTGTTTATAAAAATGAATTGATTTGGCATTAAATGACTTGAGATGAGTTGAGATGCCGTAAAAGAAAACAATCAAATCAGATTGATATGCCATTAATCAAAGAAACCAAACTTTCTACAGGGATGGCTTTGGCATTAAATAACCCACAATGGTTGATATGCCATTAAACAATAAACATAAACATAATCATCTTCAATCTCGTGGGAAAATAGTGGGATGCATACCTTTACCAAGAGTATTAGCTCTATGTGAAATGCAAACAGTCTTATTCAGGATTTGAACTCGGGTCAACGCGTCTATTAACTACATGATAACCATTACATCATGTGCTTGCTATATAAGGAGACGAAGGTAAATATATTTTACTCATGTGCTCAGCAAATTTGCCTATTTTGTTTTTAAAATTTATTACTGTAATTATCTGTGTGTAACACATGCCTTATTTGAACTACTGTTTTTTACAAAAATGATTTCAATATTGAATAACCCACAAAAGTTGATATGCCATAAAACAAAGAGATTATACCAAACCAAAAACTGGATTAGAACTAACTTGTGGAAAGCATGAGGTTTATCTTGTTTTATATCTTATTTAATATATATAAGTATATATATTATTTTATGAATATTAATAATAATAATAATAATAATAATAATAATAATAATAATATGAGACTGTTAACCATATACTCTGCGAATGTAAACTAGCACAACAAGAATACAAAGCTAAGGTGATCCACTGGGAATTATGCAAAAAATCAAATGTTGACCATACAAAATGGTATAATAAACCAAATCTGTTCTTGAGAACAAAACGCACAAAATTCTCTGGGACTTTGAGATAAAAACGGATCACCTTATCCCAGCAAGAAGCCAGACCTAGTATTGATAAACAAAAAAGAAAGAACTTGTCAACTGGTGGATTTTGCAGTGCCAGCAGATCACAGGGTGAAGTTAAAGGAAAAATGAAAAAATAGACAAATATCTGGACCTTGCCAGAGAACTGAAAAAAGTTATGGAATATGAAAGTGAAAGTGATACCAATTGTGGTTAGTGCACTTGGAACAGTCCCAAAAGGATTGGAAAAGGGTTTGGAAAGTTTGGATATCAGAGGAAAGATTGAAACCATTCAGAACACTGCACTGCTGCAATCTGCCAGAATACTCAGAAGAGTCCTGGAGACCTGGGGAGACTTGCTGTCACTCAGACTCCAGTGAAAGACCATCAGCTAACACTGATGTGAAAACTCAAAAGGAGTAATAATAATAATAATACCATATAAAAATGGTATATGCACAAATCAGAATCCATTCATTAGAATGAAACACATAAAATTGTTGTGGGACTTTGACATACAGACTGATCACCTACTCCCAGACGAAAAACCAGACATTGTATTGATTAACAAGAAAAAGAGAACTTATCAACTGGTAGATTTTGATGTCCCAGCAGATCACAATGTGAAGATGAAAGAAAATGAAAAGATGGACAAATACCAGGACATTGTCAGAGAATTGAAAAAACTGTGGAATATTAGGGTGAAAGTGATAGCAATTGTAGTTGGTGGCATTGGATAGGTCCCCAAGAGTTTAGAAAACAGACGAGATGAATTGGAAATTAGAATAAGAATCAAAACTATCCAAACAACAGCATTGTTAAAATCAGCTAGAATATTCAGAAGAATCCTTGTTCTCTCTCAGACTCCAGGAAAGACCATCAACTTACACTGGTGTGAAAAATAGCAATGAAATAATAATGATAATAATAATAATAATGATAATAATATATTCAATGTTCTGAATGGTTTCAACCCTTCCTCTGATTTCCAAACATTCCAGACCCTTTTCCAATCCTTTTGGAACAGTCCCAAAAGGATTGGAAAAGGGTTTGGAATGTTTGGAAATCAGAGGAAGGGTTGAAACCATTCAGAACACTGCACTGCTGCAATCTGCCAGAATACTCAGAAGAGTCCTGGAGACCTGAGGAGACTTGCTGTCACTTAGAGTCCAGTGAAAGACCATCAGCTAATGCTGATGTGAAAACTCAAAAGGAGAAAATAATATATATATATATATATATATATATATATATATATATATATATAAAAGGGTTTTATAATTTGCTTGAAGCATTGTGTATATATTGGTTTGTTGGTTGGTTTTGAAGGCTGTCACAATGCGAGTGTAAAGAAAAAAGAAGGTAACTATGATGTTTTTTGTTAACCTGGAACTTCCAGTATTCTTCTGATGATGGGAATTTTCATCCCGAAATATTAAGGAATAAAATGACAGGTTAACAAAAAACATCGTAGTTACCTTCTTTTTTCTTTACACTCGCATTGTGACAGCCTTCAAAACCAACCAACAAACCATATATATATATATATATATATATATATATATATATATATATATATATATATATATATATATATTGGAGGATATGTGCCTAATTGAAGTCATACCTAATTTTGAAATTGAATTAGTTAATAATTAATGAATTTAGGTAGGCATATATGTTCAAATGTAAGGTTAAACAAATCGAGAAAATGTCAATCCCTGTATGTACATTTCAACCTATTAGGTCTCATCAGCAAGGTTATATATATATCTTATTATAATGGAGATTGTGGATTTATCTGTCTGTAACCGAAACTATATCACTATACAAGGCACAATTCCCTTAGTTATTTACATCATATTCTCTATGATTTTTTTATTTATTTAAACCTCAATTATTAATAAAATTGTTTTATATCATTAATACTGTTGACCATATCTACTTACTATTAACATGCAATTGTATTTATATATACAACAAAATAGCGGTTTACAGTGTGAATGGGAAGGCTAATTTGCATATTGATCTTAAACAATTGATTTTAATGAATATGTGCTTAGTATTATTGACTTCAATTTTTTTGGTTTTATCTTAATGAATATGAGAAAAAATCTCGGGGATAAATATTAAAAGAAATTCATTAACAAGAAGAAATAACTGTGATATTATCCTTTATTTTACTTCCTATTTTAACTAAATAGTTAAATTACGAAAATTTACCAATGAAAGACGGGAGTAATGGAAAATGATAGAAGAGTTAGTTTCCAAGTTGTTCTATTTTTCAATCATACCCCCTCTGTTTCAAATCTTTTTTATCTGCATTATTATTCAGTTTCATTTGCCTTTGTAATTTAACATGATATTTTATTATATTAAAACTTAAATACTTGCACCCGGAGGGTGCATATATTTGCTAGTATATATAATGATAGATATAGAAAAATAAACTATGCTTATTGAAGCTCGAAAGAAAAAAAATTACGTATCCTAAAAGAGAAATTTTTAAATTTAAAAACTTTCTATTTTAGAATATGTAATTTTTTTCTTTCATGCTTCATTAAGCCCAGGTTATTTTTCTATTTCTCTCATTTAAGCATACGTGGTTCTATCATATTTTATACATACATACACACATACTTGACACACACACATGCTCTCTTTCAAACACACACACACACACACACACACACATATATATATATATATATTAAGAAATTTGAAAAACAAAGTGTTCCAAAAATAAGATGAATTTATCTATCGATGCGTAAACGTTTCGGTTTATTTAAACCTTCATCAGGATAGATTATGGGGTGAAGAAATTGATGGATGTTTTATAGATGACAGGAGTTAGAAAAATACTTATAAAAAGTTTGTAACTGTATATATATATATATATATATATATAATATATATATATATATATATATATATATATATATCACCATATATTATATACAGGGTATCGCAAAATAATTTATAAACTTTTAAAAAAAATTCTTTCTCTTGTATCAATCTTATTTACAAGTCAAAATACATAAATTGAATAAGTTATAACAATTCAAAGAGTGTACACATTATTTCGGTACATCCTGTATTTCAATAAAGTTAGTGGTCTAATGAAACTCATAGGTATACAGAGATACCTGTGGGTAGAAATAGATCTATAACTGCAAAATTGGCAATTTTTAGCCTTTTCTTTTACCTATATATATATATATATATATATATATATATATATATATGTGTGTGTGTGTGTGTGTGTGTGTATGTGTATACATACTTCAATATATAACTCATTCTATAAATTTGGCCTATGGAATTCTGAAAAAAAATGCAATATTGTATACTTTTTAGAATTTGAAGTATCTAAATTTGGTAATCCTTAACTATTTCCTCGTAAATTCTTACTAAATATATTTTTTTCTTTATTTTAATATTCACTTCAAGTGTATATTCTAAAAAGTTTTATTTTGTGAGAATGGTTAGTTTTAAAGTGGGGGCTCGTTTTACAATTTAGGCATAAATTGGATCCTCCTTTTATGACCGTAATTTTGTTTTTTCGTTGACAATGATTAAAATCTGACGTTTTTATTTTAGAGTATAAAGCTAAAAAAAAAGAAAAGAAATAACAACAACAAAACGAGCCCCCACTTTAAAACTAACCATTCTCACAAAATAAACACTTTTAAAATATACACATTGAAGTGAATATTAAAATAAATAGATAAATATATTTAGTATTGTAAAATAACGGGTGCAAGAAAAATAAAACATTTAATACAAAAACACGGACATAAAATGAGGGTTCAGTTTATTTTATGGTAGGAATTTACAAGGAAATAGTTAAGGATTACCCTAAATTTAACATTTGATCAGCTTTTTGTCTTCATATAGACAAAAACTACTAAAAATTGAGTTTACTTATCTTTTGAAACAAAACATTTACACAATATTTGAAGTAAAACCTGATATATGTACATACATAAACTCTGTATATTTATATACATTTTTATACAATGTACATTTTTTGTTCTTGTCCCTCACTTCACTTAAAACCTTCCATTGTCCTTCGACTAGTAATCTCTTCTTTAACTTCTCCCACTACTTTATACTCCTGACCAATCAAGTGTTTTTGTTTTTGTTTTCCCCACCCTCCACTTAAAGCACTCATTGTCCCTCCCCTACTATTCCTTTCATCACTCTCCCACTACTTTATACTTCTGACCAATCAAGTTGGGTCTTTTGGGTTTTTTTTCTCTTCCTTCACTTAAACCTTCCATTGTCCCTCCTCTAACCATCCCTTCCTTCACTCCTCCCTCTACTTTATACTTCTGACCAATCAAGTTAGGTCTTTTTTGTTTTTTACCCCTCCTTTCACTTAAAGCCTTCATTGTCATCTATTCCTTCACTCCTCCCACTACTTTTGACCAATCAAGTTTGGTCTTGTTTCCCTCCTCACTTAAAGCCTCCATTGTCCCTCCTCTACCCATCCCTTCCGTCATTCCTCCCACAAATTTATACTTCTAACCAATCAAGTTGGGTCTTTTTTTGTTCTGCACCCTTCACTTAAAACCTTCATCTACCCTCCTCTACCCATCCTTTCCTTCACTCCTCCCACTACTTTATACTTCCGACCAATCAAGTTGTTTTTTTTTTTTTTTCCCTCCCTTCACTTAAAGCCTCCATTGTCCCTCCTCTACCCATCTCTTTTTCACTCCAACTACTGTATATGTCTGTATTATCAAGTTCTTATTTTGTGTTTTTTTTATTACATAATGAAATTGTAGCAATTGTCTGCCCCTGCCGGAATGGACTTGGTTCCAAAAGAGTTATCTTCCCTTACTGTGAAGGTTTTGCCAATAGGTGGCTGGGTATTTGCCAGCCAACTTAATGGACAAAGACACCAAGCGTCTAGCCCATGTTCTGTGGATGCTAGACCAAGAGAAATAGAGTGAGAATTCCTGGGCTGCTGTTCAAATACCCTGCCACCTATTGGCGAAACCCTCGCAGTAAGGGAAGAAAAACCCTTTTGAACCCAAGTCTATCCTAGCAGGGGCAGACAATCGCTACACAATATTCAATCTCTAAGATTAATTAAAAATTGTAAAGTGCAAGCAAGGATTTTATCTTCTAATAAGTGAAGAAAACTTTCATGATAGCAAGAAATAAATGTTAATGGCTGTCATTGATGTGTTGTGAAAATTTCCGTCTTCAACATATTTGTGACTAAATACTGTTGGGCATTTCAATTGATTGATTAATATTTAACGATATTTCAATCAGTCTAGTTTACTCATGTAGACTGTTAGTGTATCTTGGGCAGGAATAGCTTGGTAGGTTTATAGCTGGTTTGAATTAGGAATGTTCCTTCTCCTAAACTGGTTGCCACGCCACGGTTGAATTACACAGTTTACCCTACTATTTTATCTATAGGAGGAGGGAGAATAGTTGGATTCATACCTTTTCCAGAGAGGAGGAGGAGAAGAAGAAGAAGAAGGAAAGCAAAATAGTAACTGAAGGTATTTTACTTTATTTTATTTTAAGATTGTATAATCGCATTTAATAGCAGACTGAAGCCAAAAGCATAAAGTTACTTTGAAACATCTGATTATACTCAAAGGGTTACGGCATTGAATGCATTACAAATGAAAGTAAAGTTAATTTGAAGATATTAGACAGATATTTAATTTAAAAAAATCAAGAGTACCTGGGTGTTGTATTGTGATGCAATGAACCCATCCATTCTTGGCACTCAGGATAACGGATGTGTCAAACATCTGCGGAGGTATGATTCACAAGCGGAGGTATGATTTACAGGTGTGAGGTCACAAGTCATAATTGCTGATCCAAAATCTGGAAAAAGAAAAATGATGTTGACATTAATCATGAATGAATAAAATTAAAAAAGTTTTTGACATGCTGTAAATTTTTTTAAAAGTCATTTTTTTTAAACACATTTTTTTTAAATTCTTTTTATTTATTTAACACAAAGGTGGAACCTTAACCGCAACTCTCAATTTGGATAAGAGTGGACATGGGAGTAATGGCAATGAAGGGATACTCCACACTCTCCAGAGCTTCAGAATTGAAACCTCACCATTCGGTGCAGTTTAGTGTTATACCCAAGACACATTCATACATGGCACTCTTGGAGGTGTGTGGTGTAGTGATTAGAGTCGTATGAGATGGACTCGTCAACCCAAGTTCAAATCCTGGACAAGGCTGTTTTCATTTAACATTACGCTAATACCCTTGGTAAACATATGCATCCAACTACTCTTCCTGCAGCTATGGGTAAGTAGTAGGGCAGACTGGGCTCTAACCTTGAATAGGTAACAAGAAGGAAAACTCTAAACTCAAACCTGTTAAATTCCAGTTAAGAAATTGACATTGTGTCACATCCTGCTCATGCAGAGAGGCTGGTATATATATATATATATATATATATATATATATATATATATATAAAGATAGGAGGGTTGGATTAAAATCCAACAGTATGAGGTAAGGTAAAAGGAAAAGTGGACAAAAAATAATGACTCAAACAAGTAGAAGTAGTGGAGAAATATTTTGTCCTTCTTACGTAAAGAACATCACCAGTCTAACTTTATTCAAAGCAAAGTACGTAAATTTGTATCTATGGAAGAGAAAGTAAGTTTGTGGTGAAAGTGAGGGCTAGGGAGGTTAGAGAGGATTTGATTGAACAGAGAATAACATCAGATAAAGTGGAGGGGGTAGTTATGAAGTTATTCTCCTTTCAATCAAATCCTCTCTAACCTCCCTACCCCTCAATTTCTTGTTTGAGTCATTATTTTTTGTTCACTTTTCCTTTTATCTTATCTTATATACATATATATATATATATTATATATAATCAGTAGTCAATTACTGGCACCTTTGTTCTCATTTCTTTTTCTTCTCTTTCTCCAGAAATCCAGATACCATTTGCAATCACCAAATTACCCGTAGACCATAATAATTATTCTACACAATACAGTGCTATTATTCTTAATTAAAAAAATGTAACAAAAAACATTAGTGATTTTTGGGAGGTTGAAATGAAATGGATTAATACCATTTTAGTTTATTTCAATGGGGAAAATTGATTTGATATACGAGGAAATTGAGTTGCTAGCAGAACAAATTAAACTCATAAGTCAATGTACCATTATTATTATTATTATTATTATTATTATTATTATTAAATAGGATTAATTACTTGAAACCGTAAAAATTATTCATATCAGATAGGAACACTTGAAACCATAAAACTGCAAAATATTTGTATTAGATTGGAATATTTGATATCATATAACTGTGTGTAAACAATTGCTTATAGACAAATAAGTGCATTTATAAAAATAATGCAATTTAACATTGGAAATATAGTTATGATTATAATCAAACATTTACAAATGAATCAAATTTCAACAACAAATTTTTACATTAAGAGTTAATATGCTGTTAAACAAATAATTTAAACGAAATGAAATGTATTCGTATTTTTTGTTTGGTAATATGAGGGTGAGTCAAAAGTTTTGCAATATATTTGTAGCACGAGGTACCAGTAGGCAGTTTTGGATGCTTTTGCTGAGGACATAAAAGGTGAGAAACCATGTTACATAATTATTAGATTCCTAATATTTATGTACAGTAGTGTAGAAACCAAAATGGCTGTTATAAGTTGCAGCTGGAAGGAAAAGTGAACAAAAAGGATTGAATGACAAGGCTTGACCTCATCCTGATCCTTCCGGTTGATACCATGAGAATTGGTGGAGAAGACCCTCTTCCGGTTTAGATTAGAAAGAGATTTTAGAGATCGGCCAAGACCACGACGGTGGAAAGTCATGTTATGCACGCAGTCGACTTGATCTGCGCAGGTAGTCTGGTGGGGATTTCAGTATAAAATATGATCTTAGTTAAATCGAAGTCTTGTGTTATTATCTAAAAACTACCAAAGACACAGGGCTTCTGATAAAGAGAAATCCCCAATGGAAGACCAGACACGAAGTCCCCAAGACAAAGTCCAGACGCCAGAAGAGACGCTAGAAGAATAGAAGTAAGAAAGAAAGGAAAGTGAGTATACAGCTTTGGATACTTTTGCATAAAGGTGAGAAACCACACTGGACAGTGAAATGCCAAACTTGTCTGATTCTCTTCAAGCACTACCACATAGTCTAGTGAAGGTGGTATGACATAACCCCTTGTCATATCTTGCTTATGGGGAGAGTAATGGCACAGCCCACTTGGCCAGTGTATACCTTGCTTGTGGGGAGAGTAATGACACAGCCCACTTAGCCAGTGTATACCTTGCTTGTGGGGAGAGTAATGACACATCCCACTTGGCCAGTGTATACCTTGCTTCATTCAGTGTATTGTACAACATATCATGTCATTGACAAAATCAGACACTATAATTGTGCCGCCCTTTTGGCTGAGGCTGTAGAATATATCAACTGCACCTCTACAGATGTGTAAAATCATCTCAATAGGACCACCTGTTGGCCGTGGGTGGCAATCTGTGATGCTTAAGGACAGAATTCTGGTGGCTGAGCAGTCCATGACATGCATCACTCCCCTCAGGCCCTTACTTAGCTTAGATGGTGGGGATCAATTGGCTAGTCACATCAAGCCCTAGCACCTATAGGATTGTCCTGACCTTATTCCTTTATGGCAAGCATCCAACCCTCTTTATCATATATGTACTAGAAGGTGGTGGCTAAGGGTCTTAGTGTCCTGGGTATGATGTTAAACTGCATCTAGTGGTGAATTTCCTGTTCTAAAACTGGGGAACGTGTATTAGCCGTTTATTGCTATTTCTCCCAGGTCCACTTCACCCAGATTGGTAGTTCCAGTTAGGGTCCCATCTATGGGTTATATAGAAAAAAATGTATGGAAGCACGTGGTGTAATGGTTAAAGTCATGGGAAATGGACTCATCGCCCCGAGTTCAAATCCTGGATGTGGTAATTGCATTTCACTTAGCGCTAATACCCTTGGGAAAGGAATAAATCTTACTCTCCCTCCAGCTATGGATAAATAGTAGGGCAGACTAGGCTGTTTAACTTTGGTTAGGCAACTGGTCTAGGAGAAGGAAAACTCTTAATTCAAACCTGTTGAACTCTGCTTAAGAAATTGACCTTGTGTCACATACTGCTCGTGCAAAGGGGTTGGTAAATATATATATAGAAAAAAAATGAGTTTTACAAAAAATATGTTTTAAAAAAATTGAGTTTAAAACAAATTTTGAAAAAAATGTTATATGGTTCTTGGTGGGGTGGGGTCATATGCCCACTCCTGCATACAACTGTTGAGAAACACTGGTTTTTATCAAAATTTTTTAAAAACTTATAAGAGTGCTCTTATTTATGGCCCATACTGTAAATCCCAGTGAACATTTTTATGTCAGGATTTAAAAGATTCAAATTGGAAAGCATCAACTCTTCAATATGGGAAATCTTTTAAAAATATATATTGCAAAGAGTAATCTCTCTGCTTCTATCAGCCATCACTCCCAGCGGGTCCTCTGCACATCATGCA
>CM042159.1:2805130-2852630 GCA_023376005.1 Doryteuthis pealeii | reverse complement strand
TGTCGCTTTCTGTGGATAAGATATTACTACCTAGGTATGTGAATTGTTCTACTGGCTTAAGGGGCTTACCATTGAGTGTAGATATGTCTCCTTTTCTTTTGAAACATATGATATATATATTTACCAACCCCTCCGCACGAGCAGGATGTAACACAAGGTCAATTTCTTAAGCGGAATTTAACAGGTTTGCATTTAGAGTTTTCCATCTCCCAGATTTGTTACCTAGCCATGGTTGAAGAGTCCAGTTTGCCCTGTGGATTATCCCAAAAGTAAGGTCTCAAAAGGGCATGCAGGAAAACTGTTCATGCAGCTATTCACAACAGTGATGTGTTTCTTGTGCATGCACATGCACCTGCACCGACCCCCTGCTGCAATCAGTCTTGGCTTGGCAATCATTTGAGCGGTAGCTACTAATTGATGCTAGTGGCAAGTGTGAAGTTTATGCAGTTATTTGGTTGTTGAACACAAAAGGCATCAAACCACATGAAATTAACGGAAGTCTAAGGGAGTCTGCAATGACATCAACGTTCAATGCTTCCTTAAAAACATGGCAGCATACTGTTTTTTTTAAATGTATATAAGTTTATATATATACATATGTATATCTATTTATATATGCATGTGTATATATGTATATATATATATGTTTTGTGCATGTACATGTGAGTGTGTGAGTTTGTGTGTGTGTGTGTATATATGTATATACACACATGCACACATATATATACACACATAGATCCATACACACATATATATACAAAAAAACCCCACCTAAATACAAAATCAGAAAAATTCAGAGTTTTTCCACACAGAAAGAAATTCTTATTGCAAACTTAGACTGAATAAATTACAACAGAAGATCTACTTAAAATGGAAAATCTTTCTGAGAGTTATTTTAAAATCACACACACAAGGAGGATATACAGTAAAATAAAGTGAGAGTGCTATTCATAACATATATTCATTTGGATGTCATTTACAAGGCGATTTGTCTGAAGATAAGTATATAATGCTTTAAAACCAATGGTAATAAAGCAACCATTAACTGTATACATTATAATAATATATAAATATATATATATATAATATATATATATATATATATATATATATATATATATCATTGATAAACACACCATTGGGTGAATACTAGACCGCAGTCATCAGTGATGAACCCGAGGTCAACAGGTGTTTCGGGTCATTAATCACTATACACCCTTGCCCAGGAGACCCCAACCGGGGTGATCAATTCCTGGTTTGCGACCTAGTAACACTTATCCAAGCATCGCTCCTGCGGATCCAGAGCCATCTCGATGCTCTCTCAGCAATCCCTGTAATTTCAGTTATGGCTCTCCTACATTGCTGGCCCCTAATGCCAAGGGTCTTAAACAGATTCAGAAGTGACCTGCCAGTAAAGCCATGGCATCCAACCTCGAAAGGCTCATTTCGGGCCTTCCAGCCCTTTGTTCTGCATTCAGCCACAAGTATTTGGCTGTCCTTCTACAATTTGCCTCCTTGAGACTGTAAGTTCTAATATCACCACCTGGTTTGTTGACTCCGATGTTAAAACCATATCTGGCCGGAGAGAAGTGGTGAGGATCTTTTCTGGGAATTTCAACTGCCTCCCCAGGTCGACTTGGAGATCCCAATGCCTTGCAATTGCAAGCAGCCCTCCTGTTCTGTGTGGTTTCTGATGAATCCTCTCCCCAGCTTTTATAAATCTGATTTCTTGTTGGGGGGGGACGCGTTGGTTCTTGCTCTTTATATATATATATATATATATATATATATATATATATATATAGGTAAAAGTATCCAATTGACACAGGAAATGTAAATTTTGTTACAATGCATCCATAACTTCCTGAACACAAAACTATAGTTGGAGTTAGTTAACTTTACATCAATAAGTGAGAAGATTCTCTGATTTTTACAAATTCATTCTCTATCTAATTTAGATATTTATACTTAATGACTGTCACAGTCATTTTAAAACTATTGTTAAATGTATTAGTTGTATTATATTAAAAAAAGGAAGAAAAAGGAAGAGAAAATTTATATTGCAATCTCCATCGGTAATGGAAAACAAATATATATATATAGTATATTAAGAAAATTGAAAAAACACAGGTTTAAATAAGTTGAGTGGCAAGTTTATTGGTTGATGCTGCAGTGTTTTGATCTATTAATTAGATCATCTTCAGGGCATTTGTTGGTATAAGGAAGGTGATAAAAAAATTTTATCACAGAATAACGAGAAAAGCAAGCAATAGTCCTTGTTTATCAATCTGTTCAAAATTTAAAATAAAGGACGCTGAAAAATGGATGGTTTGAAATATGACGTCAAATATTCTCTTTTACGGTGTAAGTATGAGAGTGTGTGAGTGTGTGTATCGAAAAAAGGGATTGTGCATTTTTTTAAAATCGCTTGCTTTTCTCGTTATTCTGTGATCAAAAATTTTTATCACCTCCCTTATACCAACAAATGCCCTGAAGATGATCTAATTAATAGAATGAAACACTGCAGTGTTGGCCAATAAACTTACCACTCAACTTATTTAAACCTGTGTTTTTTTCAATTTTCTTAATATACTACATACCGTCGGATTCACTTCCATCTCTTCATATATATATATATATATATATATATATATATATATATATACACACTCACACTCACACACACAAACACACACACACACACCCAATGTAAGGGAGCACCTATGTCACTTCTCAACCATTGTCTTAGCATTCCTCATAATTTCAAACATCCAAAGAATGCTATTTTTCATTCACCATTTTTTAAATAGATTGACCGACAAAGCAAAATACTCTCACAGTCTTTATATTCTCTGTGATAAATTTATTTTTCCTCAAATTGACAAAAGCCCTGATGAAGATCTATTGAAACAGATCGAAACACTGCAGCGTTAGCGAAATAAACATTGCTCGTTTTATGAACTTGTATTTTTATCAATTTTTCACTATATTACATATATATATATATATATATATATGGGAGTAGATATGGAAATAAATCCGACAATATTAAGAAATTTGAAAAAACAAGTGTTCCAAAAATGAGATGAATTTATTTATCAACGCTTAAACGTTTCGGTTTCTTTAAAACTTCATCAGGATGTATTATGTGGTGAAGAAATTGATGGATGTTTTATAGATGACAGGAGATAAAAAATCTTTAAAAAAAATTTTTTTTTATAAAGATTTAAATAAATTCATCTCATTTTTGGAACACTTGTTTTTTCAAAATATATAAACAAAGTATTCCAAAAAGATGAATTTATTCTTGATAGTGAAGTTAATGTTATAATGTTTTCGTTTTTTGAATAAACTTTCATCAGGATTTTTAGAATGGAAATATTGTTGTCAGAAGATCTTAAAATCCTGATGAAGGTTTATTAAAAAGCTGAAATGTTATAACATCAACTTCACCATCAAGAATAAATTTTTCTTTTTTGAATACTTCATTTTTCATATTTTCTACATATTGTTGGATGTTTTTTCATAATTTACTCCCATATATATATATATATATATATATATATATATATATATATATATATGTGTGTGTGTGTGTGTGTGTGTGTGTGTGTGCATATGTAAGTCTGCCACATCCACATTGAAACACATCTTAACTAAATGCCAGCACTTTGCCTCTGTAAGACAATATATATATATATATATATATATATATATATATATATTAGTTGGTAAATTTCATTACCCAGTTCACAAAAGCCGTGTTTGAAAAAGGAAATTGGTCTTCTCCATTTATTGTAGCCATTGGGAAATAACCAGAAAAGTTTTGTTATACTGTGTAATAATTGTAGAAATTTAGACTATAAGTAACATCCAGTGAGAAAATCATTGCCATTTCCTATTTCTATTTCAAAATTTCCAGAATTAATGTTTATATATATCTGACAAAAATAAAGGAAAAGTCTTACAATAATGAAAATATGAAAAACTTAAATGAAAAATTCTGTGTGAAGTAACTCACTTTTCTAGTGTAATGATAAACAAAACACCAATAGGCTAAAAAAAAAAGCGTTATTCTACATAGAATAATGTTACAGTTTACTGAGAGCTTATATACTCTTAGAAACACCAAAGAGTTCCCCAAATAATAATAATAATAAAATAGGGGAGGTAACTTTCAATTATTTATTACATTTAGGTAAATATACAAAGTGTTATAAAAAAACTCAATATCATTTTAGATGTACTGATTATTTCAAAACATTTGACATCATTTGAGATTTTTAAATGTACAGGTTGCTTCAAAAGATTTATATAATTTAAAATGCACAAGACGTTTTTAAAAAAATTGATATCATTTGAGGTGTATAGGGTATTTCAGAAAAATAGATATAATTTCGTAATCCAATGTCTTGACCTATTCTTGTTAAAAAAATATAAAACTTTAACAGTATGAGTAGAAACTAAATATTCTATGTTTAACTCTTTGCCTACTTAAAGCCACTCATAGTAACTCTCCCACTACTGCGATCCTACCATAAGCAAAGTACTAAACTGATGGTTAGTTCATTATAATTGAGCAAAAGAACTTATTTCACAATAATAATAGGACTTCACCACACTACCAACCCATTCTTTGGGGGTCAGGTGTGTTGAATTAATAGCATCGATTCCAGGGGGCTATCCCCCCAGGCAATACCTACCCCCTTGACTTAAAGGGTAAGGGCTGGGTTTATTGCCCAGCACCTGAGGTGCCCCCCTCAAGGGGGAATGCCGACGGGATCAACACATTTTTTGTGCCTACCATCCATAAGCTTTGGCTTGTGGATGGGCCCACATAAAAATGTCCTTGTGTCACACCCTCATAAGTGGGATGAGAGGCAAATGCTCACAATAATAACAGGACTTTATTTGAATAAAATGAGTTTTGAGGTGAATATATAGTGAACTTTGAAATTTTCCCCCATACAGGTAAAAAAATTGCAAGGAAATTTGGTAGAGCCATGGTGTAAATTTGGTAGGCAAAGAGTTAACGTTTAAACGCCTTTTCTTTTCCAGTGAATGGCATTTCTATACATGAAAAGGAAAAAAAACAAAAAACATTAAAAATCAAGCATAGAATTCTGAACTGTTTCTACACATTCTGTCAAAATTTGATGTCATTTGAAATGTAAAGAATGTTTCACAAAAATGTATCAATATTTTATTTTATTTATTTATTTTATTAAATGTATTAGTATACTGAATACTGTATGATCCAGTATACAACACGCACTCTCTCTCTCTCTCTCTCTCTTTCTCTCTCTCTCTCTCTCTCTCTCTCTGATGTATGCATTACTCAAGCCCCCCCGCAATGGACATAATTTCATACATGATCAATACAGTGTAAATATAATTTTCCGTTATCTAGACCGGTTGCAGTATCAAGGGCACAGAAACCAATCTGTCCTACTATTTACCCATACATTAAGAAAAAAAAACATTAGAGATAGAATTTTGAGTACTAATAGCATGCAAAAGATAATATCATTAGATTGTGTAAAAAAACATTTCATTACATTTCACGGAGATATCCAAGACCTTTAAAATGCTAGGGTTAGAGTTAGGGTTAGGGTTAGGGTTAGGGTTAGGGTTAGGGTTAGGGTTAATGTTGCGATTTCTTCACATTGACATTTGCATTTTTGGAAAGATAATTCCAAGGAGAAATAATTTGTTTACAAAAGAGGGAGGATGATGTGCCCTACTTTTTTGAAATCTTAATGACGAGAAAATAAGATAATACTATTCTAAGGAAACTTTTCCGAGGTATATTTACAACAAATTATGAGGAATGTATTCACCCAACCCCTCTATACGATTAGAGTGTGACTCAAGATTGATTCTTAAGTAGAGTTCAACAGGTTTGAATTCAGAGTTTTGCCTTCTCTTAAACAGGTTAGCATACCAGGGTTAATATGTCTGCCCTACTATTTACTCATAGCTGGAAGAGGAATAGTTGGATGTATACCTTTCCCAAGAGTATTAGCACCATGTGAAATGCAAACAGCCACGTACCCGCCCAGTCGGCTAGGGCTTAGAATACACTGACTGCACACCTGCTGAAGGGTAAAATTTCCATAATGAAGCCACCTGTTGGCCAAAGGTGATGACCTGTGATGCTTAAAGATGGAATCCAGGAGGCTGAGCAGTCTATGACATGCAGCACTCTAATTGGGTCCTTACTAAGACTTGACAGGTGGTCATAGAGGCCCCGTTGGATCAATCGGCTGGTCACGTCAAGCCCTAGCACCTTTATGATTGTCCCGACCCTATTGTCCTCATAGCAAGCCCCAAACTTTTTTTTATCATATATGTGCTTGAAGACAATAAAGGTCTTAGGGTCCTTGGTATTTCATTAAACAGCATATAATGATGAAGTTCCAATTTTGGAGCTTTGCGGAGTGTGGAGTTCCCCTTAATGGCCATTACTCAAAATTCAACTCTGACCCAGAATGGTTGTTAGAGTGCCATCTATGGGTTAAATAGAAAAGAATGAGTTTTAAAACTATGTGTTAAAAGATATCGAGTTTAAAAAAAAAGTACCCATCAAGCATGAATAGAACAAGCATAAAATAACCCAACAAGAGTTGACATGCTTTAAAATCCAAGAAACCAAACCAAATCAAACCAGCCACATACAGGATTTGAACTTGCATAGCCATATCCATTTCCTACAATGATGACCATTTCACAATGGCTGTCTCTACATAGAACACTTGGAAAGTGAAGCTAAAAAGAAGTCTATCTGTGATTCTAATTCTTTGATTTTTGGTCTATTTTATTTTAAGAATATTTGAACGATCAGATTGTGTGTTTGGATTAGGCTAGGCATGTAGAAAGTCTGGTCCTCAGGCCATAATTAACCTGTGTTAAGATTTCTTACAGCCCACAGCTTCAGTCTTATAATGTATTATTTATAGACATCTTAAAGCTAAGTCAAATAGAACATGGTAGCAATTCACTTCAGGCGATTTTGGACCGAGATAAATAAAATTGCCAGACAATTTGAAAACATCATGCTTTTGTTTTCTTTCTAGTTAAGTTGTAAACATAAACAATGTTTTATGGAAACGACCTGGGCAGTATGTGGATGACGCGGATGACGTGCTCGACTGTCACATCTTAGCAAGCGAATTCAAACTCCAATTACGTCCACTTTTGGATTAATACCCTTGGGAAATTGGTATTAACCCATTTATTCCTCCGGCTATGGGTTAATAGTAACACTATTGTTCTTCTACAATGACGATTTACAGCCTTTCTTTTAATGGAATGATGGGATAGCTTTAATCAAAGATGTCTGCATCATGGGTTCAGAGAGATCACATCAGATATACTAAAAATAAAAGGTTTAATATAGTGACCATTTACAGCCTTTTCTTTTAATGGAATGATGGGATAGCTTTAATCAAAGATGTCTGCATCCTGGGCTCACAGAGATCACATCAGATATACTAAAAATAAAAGGTTTAATATAGTGACCTTTTACTTCTGGTGTATTTAATAATGTTTGTAAAATCCTTTTGGTGCTTGTTTACAATGGGACCCAAGTAAATCTGATATTTCTGGAACAGCTCGGGACAACATACGCAAAGTCTATGGGTAAATAGTAGGGTGGACTGGGTTCTTTAACCTCGGTATAGCAGAAAAATTCTGAATTCAAACCTGTTGAACTCCACTTAAAAATTGACCATGTGTCACATCCTGTTCCTGTTGAATGTTTGGTATATACATTTATAAAGTAGTATTCATAAACAATATATGAAATCTGTGCTTCTGGGTCTCCCCCAGAGTCAAGGGTTTGATGAGTAGAAAATATGCTATCCCTGGATGTCAGAGAAATATTTACATAAGAGTTATTACTTTATTTTTTTTTTAATATCTTACATTATATGAGGAGATAATGAAACTTAATTTCAACACATGTGACCTTACATATAACCCCCCGCCTTAAATACACACAGATAGAATTGTGTGTGGGGTGCATGTGCATGAATCATTTTTTTAACCTTATCAACACATTTCACACATTTCAATAATACTGTTAACCATGAAATAATCTATTGAGTAATTATCTAAATATTTTTAATAGATTTATTTAATTGAAAGGATCTACTGAATAGTTTTTTAAAGGATATTTTATAGAGTAAGGACAAAGTTTCAGTTTCTAACTGAAATGATCAACGGAATAATTTTTTAAAGGATTTTTTAATAGAGTAAAATCAATGAGTTATTCAATTGGAATGATTTATTGAATATTTTTAAATGATTTTCATAGAGTAAGGACAGAGAGTTATAAACTTGAAATGATCTATTGAATAATTAAAAAAAAATATTTTTCAATAGAGTAAAATCAATGAGTTATTCAATTGGAATGATATATTGAATAAATTTTAAAGGATTTTCATAGAGTAAGGACAGAGAGTTATTAAATTAAAATGATCTATTGAATAAATTTTAAAGGATTTTCATAGAGTAAGGACAGAGAGTTATTAAATTGAAATGATCTATTGAATAAATTTTAAAGGATTTTCATAGAGTAAGGACAGAGAGTTATTAAATTGAAATGATTTATTGAATAAATTTTAAAGGATTTTCATAGAGTAAGGACAGAGAGTTATTAAATTGAAATGATCTATTGAATAAATTTTAAAGGATTTTCATAGAGTAAGGACAGAGAGTTATTAAATTGAAATGATCTATTGAATAAATTTTAAAGGATTTTCATAGAGTAAGGACAGAGAGTTATTAAATTGAAATGATTTATTGAATAAATTTTAAAGGATTTTCATAGAGTAAGGACAGAGAGTTATTAAATTGAAATGATCTATTGAATAATTTTTAAAAATATATTTTTCAATAGAGTAAAATCAAAGAGTTATTAAATTGAAATGATCTATTGAATAAATTTTAAAGGATTTTCATAGAATTAGCATAGGTAATTATAAACTTGAAATGATCTATTGAATGATTTTTTATGGATTTTTAAAAGAATAAGAATGAAGAGTTGTTTAATTGCAATGATCTATTGAATAATTTTTCAAAGAATTTTTAGAGAGTAAGGATGGAGAATTATTTACTTAAAAGGATTTACTTAATGATTTTTAAAAGATTTTTAAAGAGTGTTATTTAACTTGGAATCATCTATTGAATAATCTTTTAAAACATCTTTAACAGAGTAAGGACAAACAATCTATTTAAGCAAAATAATTTCTCAAAATTTGTTATAGAGTTACCTTATTGAAATGATCTATTCAATAATTTTGAACATGATAATCATGATATGAACTTTCACACCATTATATTTTCAGTACTCTTATTGGTTTCTATAGTCACAAGTTTTCATTTATTGTACCCCCACCTCCGCAGGTCTTCTTCAGTGACATTAGGCTTGAAGTTTCAAGTTTCCATTATATTCTCCCACGGGACGAGGATCTACCGGATAAATGTGTTTGCTAAGCATTAATACATTAAATAATGTGTTAGTTTCTCAATTCCCAAAAGGGTTATGGAATACGAGATATCCAATGAAGCCTGGAGGATACGACCATTTAAATGTTGTGCTATAGCAACAAGGTGACAATGTTAGTCTAAGTGTATAATAATAGCAGTATCTGTGGTTGAATCTAATGAGAGATAATTTTGAAGAGATAAAAGCTTTATTATTATATCTATTTATTTATTGTTATTCAATTATTCATTTCTTACTACGAGGTCGAGTCAAAAGATTTGCAATATTTTATAAATGGGAAGCCCAATTCAGCAGGTCTGGATGTCTTTTGGCTGGATGGAGTAAAAGTGGTGATCCATATTTGACTGTGAGATGCCAAATTTGCCTGATACTTGTGACGGTGAACGAGAAAGAAAAAAGAGCAAGACATTGTACGCCCACATGCAAAAACAAACGCGATTTAGGAACTGGACGGACACAATAAATAACTAAAGCGAGTGGAGCTTGGTGCAAGAAGCAGAGAAGCATTTGGCCTATGTGGGACGGTAGTCAGTAAAGATTATTTTGACGACGACAACGACGACGACGGATTTTTCAGTTGTTGGTCGAAGACTGTTGACTCAAATATCTATCCCCCCCTCTATTTTTCCCCCTTCTATATTGCAAAAGTCTTCTTGGACATGAAAGAAACCATCACTATCAATTTTCTTGAAAAATGTGCAATTTTAAAACAGCTATTCTATTACAAAATCCTTAGGCAAAACCCACCTTATATATTGAATGACATTCGTATAAATATCTTTACCAACCCCTTCACATGAGCAGGATGTGACACAAGGTCAATTTCTTAAGCAACTTAGCAAAACATTCTGCTTGGTTAAGTAAGCACTAGTAAAAAGTTAATAGACTCCCTTGCTATCCAGCTGATACCACATCAAATGTTGAAGTTCCAATTTTGGAGTACTGGGAAGTGTGGAGTACCCCTTGATCTCCATTAATCCCCAGCACACTCTGACTCAGAGCGGTAGTACCTGTTAGGGTCCCATTTATGGGTTAAATAGAAAAAATGAGTTTTAAAAAATGTTTTTAAAAAATTGAACTCAAAATTAAAAAAAAAAATACCCATCAAGAATGAATAAAACAAAACGTCTTCAGCATAAGATAACCCAACAAGGATTGACATGCCATAAAACCCAACCAACAAGCAACAACAACAACCCGCTAATACCAAAAATTGTCCACTTTGCCAAATTTATTTTCTTTTATACTAAAATTGTATTTTCCGAACAACGTAATATTTATTTATGGGTAATACTTTATAATCTTAGCAGCTAATACAAAGTTCAGATTTTTCTTAAGCACCGATTCCACACATTTCCTAAGTTGAAATCTGTTGGTATTGACAACTGCATTAATGAAACCAAAATAGATACAGATAAAAGGGAGGAGGACTTCTTCCTTCTTTTTACAATGTTATATTTATACAGGAACATTTTCTTAGTGGATTATCTACATAACAAGAACTCATGCTGATCTTATTGTAGTTTCATATTCCTCTAAAGTTATTCTGACTTTCACCCCTGGGGGAACGAGAGTTCTTCTTGCCAGCAATTCAAAAAGTCAACGTGGACGGACAAGTGTGCAAGTATTTCCGAAAGTTTCCGGCTTTTTATATTGTGAACATCAAAAAGTACACATGCCATGAATCTGAGTGGGATTATTGAAGCCATTAAGTGGTTGGTTGGTTGGTTGGTTGGTTGGTTGGTTTGATTTTATGGCATGTAAAACCTTGTAGGGTTATTTTATGCTGAAGACATTTTTTTAAACTCATTTTTCTTTCTATTTAACCCTAATAAGTGCTACCATCCTGGGTTAGAGTAGACCAAAGAGTAATGGCAATGAAGGGGTACTCCACACTCCCCAGAGTACCAGAATTGGAACCACTATTTGAAAAAAGAGAAGTGGTGGTCCAAACCACTTTTCCATGGAGTGCCAGATTCAAACTTGGGAAGTATAAATGTATAAAGTGCACATGGAAAGCTGTATTGTTACCACATACCAACTGTTGAGGAAATGGATCTAGGAACAAGATATCATATTACCAATGTGTTATGATCTCACAAAAAGGACAACCTCTTATTCTAATTAGCTTTATTCTTTTTATCGGATGCCTCGTTATTGTGACTTTGTGTTAGATCTTCTCTAATATCAGCCAACAAGTATTGATATTTACAAAGCTTAGTTTTCTTCACAGTGATCTCCCTTTAATATACTAGAAATAAAGCATATTGGGCAATTCCATATAAAAAAGTAAAATTATCACCCACCCACTTCAATTTTTCTGAAATTTTGTACAGGTGTGGACTGTGTTAAATTTAGAAATTTCCACAAATTTGAGCTTCCAATTTCAAAAATTGGCAGATTTTTAGCTCTCCAAATTTGGTGGGGTTCGTGTAGTTTCGGTTCTGGGCAAACAACAAACTATCTTTTTGGTACAAATAATGTCCAGTAAAGTTAAAGGGGCTGGGTGAGATACAGGGAAAGTAAGATTGTTTTGATATAGAGCCTGCAACTGAGGGCACTGAAAAACTTCCTCGACCACTGGGCAGTTCTCAAAATAGATAGGTACTGCTACCGTGTTTACCCGAAAATAATATATGGGAAGTATAAATCAGAGTGCACACCTGGAAAGCTGTATTGTTACCACTGTAATGAACTGGGCCACATACCAAAAACTGTTGAGGAAATGGATCTGGGAAGAAGATATCCTCACTAGCCAAGTCCCCTTTTAGTCATTGAATGCAGTATTACCTGTAGTTGGCATCCAGGTAGATGGCATGTAGTGTTCAGCACTTTTCAACACAGGATGTTCATGCTCAGTAGTTAGTGCAAACCATTGCAGGGCATGGAGTAAACAACGTGTAGACATTATGACAACCAAAATCTAATTTAAATTGATGAGAAAACATTGGCAATATAAGTATTATCAGCATTATTCGGACTATTGTTCTCATCTTCATTGTTATCTGTACAACGTTTCGGCCAATGTGCCCTCCAGGCTTCAATTGGACACATAGCCTAGTGGATAAAGGAGTTAGGTTAATACAGTTCTAAGTAGCAGTTATATCTGGACTGCAGGTTCAATCCTGGCCAGAGGCAACAGTAGCATAGAATGATAATTAACACAGCTTAATGCCTCTATCCCAGCTATGGTTAGTGGAATGAGAACAGGATACCCCCGTGGACTGAATAAAGGGTTAGGTTCAAAGTTCTGTGATCGCTCCTGATTACAAGAAGGTTCCTGATTACGACAAGAAGGTTCCCGAATTCAAAAAGAAGGTTCCTGAGTCTGAGATGGTTGCCGAGTCTGAGAAGATTCCTGAGTCCAACAAGAAATACCTGATGAAGGCCGGAGGGCACATCGGTCCAAACTTTGTATCGATAACAATGAAGATGAGGTCAATAGTCTGAATAATGTAGATAATACTAATGATTAAGCCTCATCTCAAAAATTCAGAGAAATTGGCAATGTTATTTTTATTGTATGCAAATTTGTTTTAACTGGTGGTTTGTCATTGAAGCTTGAATGACAGCAAATCTCCACAGGTCTCCAGGGCTCTTCTGAGTATTCTAGCTGATCTTAACAGTGTTGTTGTTGGGATGGTTTCAATTTTTCCTCTGATATCCCATTCCCTCAGTCCCTTTTCCAGGCCTTAGGAACTATTTCAAGGGCACCAAATACAATTATTATCACTGTTAAGTTCCTGTTCCACAGCAATTTTCAGTTCTCTGGCAAGATCTAAGTAGTTGTTTATCTTTTCACTTTCTTTAAAATTTGGCTGTAAAGATTTTTGCATTATAAAAAGTTGGGTTAAATCCTACTTAAATAAACATTTAATAATATACATAAACATAAATTCCGCTATCGTATGTCACCCTGCCGAAAGAAAAAAATTCTAAAAATCAAGGAATTAACCGAATTTAATGAAATTTTCAGTGTTGATATATTAATGAATAAACAATATAATACACCAGTTATTTTATTTGAAAACTCGTACATTTTTTCATATCAGTTAACTTTGAACCACATATCTTTGAGGCGTAACACAGATTCACAAACATATATGGTTCAATGTTAGTTGACCTGAAAAAATGTAAAAGTTTTTAGATAAAATAACTACTGCATTATATGTTTTATTCATTATTTGTGAAAATTTAAAATTTAATTAAATTCGGTTAATTCCTTGATTTTTAGGATTTTTTTTCTTTCGGCAAGGTGACATATAACGGTGGAATTTATGTCCATTAAGTAGGATTTAACCAAAAGTTACTTCTTTGATTCTACTTTTAGTTCATCAAAATGATTCAGTAAAATTTAGCACTGATCTTTTTTTGGTTATATCAAATTATTATGAAATAATCAACATTTAAATTAAAAGGGATTTATTTATATAGAACTATCATACAACTATCAGGGTTACATGGTATTACATATGTATTATATCAAATTAATATTAGTTATGTACATCTTTTTTAAACTGAATTTGGTTGGTCATTGAATTATTATACAATAATCAACATTTGACCAAATCAAGGTGATTTATTTGTTTATATAGAACTATTATACAACTATCAGGGTTGTATGGCATTGCCCATGTATCATATCAAATTAACGCCAGTAATATACATTTTTCAAAACTGAATTTAGTTGGTCACATAGAATTATTATATCAATATTTGTTGAATAGGGACAAATGATAAGAGAGAGTCAAAGGAATTCTGTTGCATAGAGCCAAGTTTGAGTTGTAGTAGTAGTTGTTAGTAGTAGTAGTAGTCATTGTTAGTTCAGAAACAACATACTCAAGTCGTATAGTCACAATTGGCTGTTAATTTATTTCTAGGCTCATGGGTTCTTTTTCAGTGAGAAGGAAAGAGAGAAAGAGAGAGAGAAAGATAGAGAGAGAGTGAGAGAGAGAGAGGGGGGATGGTCAAGTTACTCTATCGTAAATCATGTTTGCTACTACTATGCGAAGCCCATACAGAAAACTAGGAGGCCACGTCTGGCTCCCACCAAATTCCGGCCAAAAAAGACCAATTTTCTTCTTCTTCCATTTCTTTTCCCTGGGTGGGAAGGTCACCTAACTTCTGCTTCCAGTCAAAACCCGGAACTTCCGTTTTTATTTTTAAATCTAATTTCGGGTCATTCAACAATTAGTTGAGTTTCAAACTTTAACCTCTTTTTGTTCTTATTTCTTTTTCCTCTCTTTCTCCAGAAATCCGAATACCGTTTATTTTTAATCCCGAATTTCCCATAGACCATAATTATTACACTACAATTCATGCTATCAGCACAAATTGATGATGATGATTTATTCATGTGAAACTACAAATAGTTTTGTAGTGAAGAAACCATGATAGTGTCCTCTTTATTCTACTCCCACATCCATAATACAGGGATGATGTCTAAATAGAATTCTAGATGCCTAGAATTTGTCTTGGGGAGACAGCATCAATTCTCAATATATATATAATATAGATAAGATGCATTAATTTCATATCACACCTCATGTTTATTTAGACTGTTGTATATATATAAATATACTTATATTAAAAAAAAGAGAAAGAAGAACTAATAGTTTTAAACGGTATATTGGGTAGTAAAAGTAAAGAAGAAAAATGTGTTTGCAGTCTATTTGCATGAGTCTCACAGAGTAAACAGTCCATAGGAGTCCATATTTTATAAAGTAATGTGTGTAACAAATTTCTGCGTGTGTGTGTGTGTGTGTGTGTGTGTGTGTGTCTGTGTGTGTGTGTGTCTGTGTGTCTGCTGTGTGTGTGTGTGTGTGTGTGTGTGTGTGTGTGTGTTTGGGTGTGTGTCTGCTTAAACAAATTACTGTGTTTGTCTGTTTGAACTGAAGGAAAAGATGGAGGCAATCAAACAAATGTTTGTGCATGTGTGTGTTAGTGTGTGTGTCTCTTTAAAGAAAATGATGCATGTCTGCTTTGAAGACATAAAGACATATTTCTGTTTGTATGTGTGTCTGTGTACTTAAATATATCTGTGTGTGTCTGTTTTCATCATAGTGGGTTGGATGTAACTAAGACTGTATATATTCATAAATATAGGAAAATATAAAAGGAAAAAAATGAAAGAAAGTAGGGGGGAGATAGAGAGAGGGGGTGAGAGCACGGAAGCGATAACACTAATCTGTTTCAAGCGAACATAATAAAAAGATGAAAAGAAGGAAAGAAAGAAAGAAAAAATGAGAGTTAAATTAAGATTATCATACTTTTTACAGATTAAACTATATTGCAATAACTCTTAAGTAAACATATCAAACGTAATAACCCACTCATTCTTTCTATCTATATTTCCCATACTCTCTTTCTTTCTTTCTTTCTTTCTTATTATATTTTTCTATGTAGCATGTCCTTTTTCTTCCATTTCTTTCTTTTTCAAGATGATATCAATCATAAAGAGATAGAGAATGTAATAGCACAACTGGAGTTCAAACTCATTTACTATGGTTTCACAGTTCAGCAGGTTTTTCTTTAAAAATTTGAAATGTTAACATAGAGGATATTCTGTCCTTTTTTGAGGGAAATAAAATTATACCCTAGAATATAGACATGAAACAAATCAATACCAAACAACATAATTCTCAATAATGCTAACACATTTTTAAAACCAATTACTAAAAAGTATAAATATAAATACACGATATGTAACTTCCTAACCGTTAGGCATGACATAACCCCAGATGGGGTGATATGCCATTAAAATCAATAAACAAACAAACAACAAAAATTTGAAATTGTTTTTAAAAAATATCAAGATTGAAAAATTTTCCCTGGCAGAGATAAAGACAATTTATTTAATTTTAATTGCAAAATTATAATTAAAAAATCTGTCACTGATGACTGTTACCTGTATAGTCAAATGACTCCCACCAACTAAATGAATGCATTAAATCATTCCTTCCACCAAAAGAAGGATGTGGCACAAGGTCAATTAGGATGTAGTTATATCAGTACTGCTAAAAAAAACAGTAAATAGTTTGATTGTAAAAAAATACTACCAAACATCACCCGGGGAGGAAAAAGATTTTGGAAAAAAGAAAAGACCAAGATGGTACAATATTTGGCAAAAGAAAAAACAATTTATATGTATATATATCTATAAGATATATATATTCACACAAAACCGCCAGGAAACTAAAGCTAATAAGTAAAAAGTGCTCAATACCTAAGTAGGACAAATAATAACGATAAACCTAATGAGTCAGATAAACCTACTAAAAATTTCGCTTAGTGCTCTTCAGGGCTAAGAGTCAGATCTTAGTCCTGAAGAGCACTAAGCAAAACTTTTAGTAGTTTATCTGACTCATTAGATTTTTATTTATATATATATATATATATATGTATAATGCAATAGCTAAATATGAGAATAGAAAGTAGACACAATATATTTGTGGAATTTATTTTAAGAATTTGATTCTAATTGAAGCCTTACAAATGATTGAGATAACAAAAAAAGTTTTTTTTCATTCATTTTATTTTATTTGGAAAAGATCTTTGGTAAAAAAAAAAAAATTGATACACAGAGCATTTCAATTTGGGTCATACCTAGAACATTACATTTTTTCTTTTCTTAAAATGGGCAAACCTTAGCAGAGTTTACATTTGCTGACAGGATGAAGTAAAGATTGAAATTTAAACAACAGAAACATTAAAAAACTGTTTGTCTGTATTTTTGAGATGAGGTTTGATAATTTGTATTATTTGGACTATTATCCTCATCTTTATTGTTATCTACACAACGTTTTGGCCTTCTTCAGTTATTTCAGCCCTTTGGCCTTCTTCAGGTATTTCTTGCCGGACTCGTGAACCTTCTCAAATTCAGGAACCCCACTCCTGGGAACCTGGGAACCTTCTCTTCGAACTTGGGATCCTTCTTACCAAACTCAATCTTCTGTCGAACACAGTCAAAAATATTGAGTAGATAACAAGAAAGATGAGAACAATAGTCTGAATAATCCAAATAATACAAAAGGAAGAAACTCGTCTGAAAGAATCACTGCAATATATATATGTATATACATACAAACTTTGACCCTTACTTAGGCTAGACAGGTGGTTGGTGAGGCCCCCTCCAATCAATCGGCTGGTCACGTCAAGCCCTAGCAGCTATATTATTGTCCCAACCCTATTGCACTTATGGCAAGCACAAACCCTTTTTATCATGTGGGTGCTAGAAGGTGGTGGCTGAGGGTCTTCATGTTCTGGGTATGTCAAACTCTAACTGATGGTGAGGTTCCAGTTCTGGAGATGTGGGGAATATGGATCACCCCCTCATCACCATTACTCCCAAGTCCACTCTGACTGGAGTGGTAGTACCTGATAGGGTCCCATCAATGGGGTAAATAGAATATTTGTTTACAAAAAAATAAACTTGCATTTAAAAAATTTAGAAAAAACAATTACTATGAATCTTCCAAATCTTTGCCAGCATTAAACGACCCACCATGGTTGATATGCCGTAAAACAAAACAAAACAAACAAAACATATACGAACAGATGTGTATGTGTATATATGTAATATATGCTAATATATATATACTGACATACATATATGTGTGAGTGACTGCACATTCACAAAACACAAGTAAACCAACATACACAATCTTATGCACACAAATACACAAAGTGCCTCATTCCTACCCACTAACACTGAAAACTAACCCTAATAATAAAATTTTTAATAAGCCTTTCAATCTGTCTGATGAATATGTTAAACCATGAAACCCAGGGTCACAAAAATTCCCATGTAATATATCTGTATTCTTATATATATAGAGAGAAGCAGGCGATATCCCACACAGACCATTATGGATGCGGACTACGTAGATGATCTGGCACTTCTCCCAAATACACCTGCACAATCCTTGCTTCACAGAAAAGGCAGCACAGACCATTGGACTATACATGAACTCCGATAAAACTGATTTCATGCGTTTTAGAAAGGAAGGAGACATCTCAAACACTCGAATTGTAAGCTCCTAAACTCTGTGAAAAAATTCATGTACTTAGGTAGTAAAATCTCATCAACAGAAAGCGACGTTAATGGGATGCTTCAAACAGATTGTCAGTGATATAGAAATTCAATCTCATTGACAAAAAAAGCAAAAATTCTTCCAATCCGTAGTTGTATCAGTGCTACTGTACAGCTGCACTACTTGGACCCTAACGAAGTGCCAAGAGAATAAGCTAGATGGGAGCTGCACAAGAATGCTGTGTGCAATCTTAAACAAGATGTGGAAGCAACACCCCATGAGAAAACAGCTGTGCAGCCACCTGCCCCATATCACACAAACCATCCATGTGAGGCTAACAAGACATGCTGGTCACTGCTGGAGAAGCAAGGATGAACTCATTAGTGACATTCTACTGTGGAAGCCATCACATGGGCATGCCAGAGTAGGCTGTCCAGCAAAGACATACATTGACCAACTCTGTGCGGATACTGGATGCTGCACAGAGGACCACCCAAAAGCAATGAATGATAGGGATGGTTGCCGAGAGATTGTCATGGATATCCTTGCTGCTAACGTGATATGATGATATATATGTATATATATATGAGTATAGATAAAAGGATATGAAAACAACCCAATATGCTGTTAAAGTGAAAATATTTATATCATATTCATAGCTGATACTGAACAATATTTTGATTTATAAAAATCATCTTCAGAGCTTGTTTTACTCTGGACTTAACAAGAGCGGAGACGAAAATAATATGAATTCAAAACAAAAACATTGATGTTGCAAAAAAGTTATGCAGTAGTTTCAAATATAAGCATCTCTAATATATATATATATATATATATATATATATAATATATATCTCTTATTGTAACAGTTTTTGAAAAAAGAAGACATATTCCAAACTCGACTATAGACAAATTCTCTTTTTCAAACAGGATGAGTATTAACCCATTGTAGGCCTGCAATAGATTTTTAGAAAATAATTTTAATTTTTGTATTTAAATTTGTATTTTTAAAATATTTTTCTATTTTTTCTTTTTTCTTATATATAAAGCAAAAAAGTATGAATGGTTGTAAGGTTTTTGGGATAATGTGAAATTTAAATTTGTTGGGAAGTATATGACGGAATACACGCCATGAGATACATGACTGTCGCTGATCAAGAAAAGCATTGCTGGATGTGCTTATATTTGAAACTACCGCATAACTTTTTTGCAACATCAATGTTTTCGTTTGAATTCATATTATTTTCTTCTCTGCTATTGATAAGACCGGAGTATGAACAAGCTCTATACTCATACTGTCAGATTCATTTCCTTTCTCTTAACTTATATATATATATATACATATACATATATATATATATATATATATTATATATATATATATTATATAAATATATATATAACTTTATATATATATATGAAATAGATATATATGCCAGAGATTGTCATGGATATCCTTGCTGCTAGCGTGATATGATGATATATATATGTATATATATATATATTGCATAAATATATATATAACAATATATATGAAATAGATATATATGGGCAGCATCCTTTCATTCAAATTTGGTTAAACAAAAAAAACCTTATTGTTTTTGAGTTTTTTTCTTTATTCTTTCAAGTTTTCTAATAATTTTTTTGATGTTATCATCTTGAAAGAGATTGTAATAATCGGACAACTGATTAATGCCATTAAAGATAATAACATAAAAAAAATTTGAAAAACTTGAATGAAAAAAGAAAAAGCTTGAAAACAATAAGGATTCTATTATGTTTAACCAAATTTGTTTGAATATATATATATAATCAATGGTAATATTACACTCATAACTTTTTCATGGTAATCCAATCATCAGATGAGTTCAATGGTTGAGATTAAAAACCAGACGTGAAATGGTTGAGATTTAAAAAACAGTAATTTTTTAGCGTTTATATGAAGTTTTCACGCGATGGGAAATATGAAGCTAAAAATTGTTTTTTCATGAAAACGTTTTATATAAACGCTAAAAAATTACTGGTTTTTAAAATCTCAACCATTTCACAACTGGTTTTTAACATCTCAACCATTGAACTCATCTGATGATTGGATTACCATGAAACTTCAAGTTATGAGTGTAAATCCATAATATTACAATTGATTATAAATCTGCTCTGTTTTATTAGCATTGAGCACCTTTTCATGCCAATACTTTTCTCATTTTTTCATTCTCTATTCATTATATATTATATATATATATATAAATTTTTTGTTTGTTTTTATAGTGTGATAGTAGAAATTAAAGAAAATAAATTTAAAAGAAAAAAAAAAAATATCTTAAATGATTTCAAACATCCCGCAATTTAACAACTCACGGGTTTTAACGGAACTGCACGATCACTACCGAATTTGAAATCTTAACGGAAGCTTACGATCTCTTCCAAATTTCAAATCTCCACCAAGCTCAACGTAATTAAAACCAAGTTGACTTTAAAAAACACAGATGGAATATTTTCAACTCTATAATAAACTCTCTGAAGATGGATTTTATCCGAAAATTAAGAGCACAAGAATAAATATGTTTTTCAACATGAATCTGCATTATTTTGCCTTCAAAAAAAGAAAAAAAAAAAAATATTGTATTATATATATATATATATGTATATATATATATATATATATATATATATATATATAGTGGGTTGTGTTGATAGCCTGATAGCCTAGTGCTTAGATGTTATCACTGATAAAAGAATTTCAAATGTGATATATTGAAACAGAACAGTATGTGGATGACTATATATATATATATATATATATATATATATATATATATATAATAATAATGTCAAATAAACCGATTTTAAAAACAAAGAGAAAAATACAATGGCAAGGGAAAATAAGATTAAATGGGAGGCATTTCACCCTGAAAACATTAAGACAATTCTTTAATGTCAAACTTTAAAAGAACTTTTCTTTGAGTTTCCATAATTATATAATTTGGTCAAGCTTAAATGTATTTTCAAAGAGCAAAACGTCTAAAGGACAATATATGGTGAGGCTGAATTTTTATCTGACAATTTTGCATGATGGAAAACCCATATTATTCGGTATTGTAAGATACTGCTGGTGCATTCTGGGTCAATGGTGTTATGTTTTTCTATACAAATAAAATACAACAGAGCACTGAATGAGAATGCAAGACTAGGTTGTTGCAAATTGATAAGGTTTTATTTAACACAGGGTAGAGAAATGCTTCCATAATAATCACTCTTCATCTTAGAAATATAGAAAAATAAACAAAGAAAATACTTTTTACTTTGTTTCTTACCCTTCAAAAAAAAAAGTTGTAATCAGGCTTTCAGAGAGGACCTTTCAAATTCATTTTATGATGCACCCCTCGTAAAAAAAAAAAGAAAAATTCCATCCGCCCTCCCCCTAGAAATCCCCTTGGAATTGTGGTTAATGTGCTGAAATGCGACATTGTAGTAAGTGGGTTTTGAACCCTAGTCAGATTATTACCCTTGGTAAAGGTATGAAACCCCTCATCTGTCCAGCTATGGGTTAAATAGTACCACTCCTCTTCTACAAGGATGGATTTGGCATTAAATAACCAATGAAGGTTGATATCTTATTATAATGGAGATTGTGTGTTTTTCTGTCTGTAACCGAAACTATATTCCTACTCAAGTCACAATTCTCTTAGTTATTGACATCACATTCTCCATGATTTCATTTTTTATCTAAACCTCAATTATTAATAAAATTGTCTTACATTATTAATAATGTTAACTATGTCTACATACTGACAACATGCAATTATATTTATATATACAACAAAATAGCGATTTACAGTGAACGGGAAGGCTAATTTGCATATTAATATTAAAAAATCGAATTTAATAAATATGTGCTTAGTATTATTGATTTCTAACTGTTTGGTTTTATTTTAATGAATATAAGCAAAAATCTCTTCAATGAATCTTAAATGAAATCCATTAACAAGATAAAATAACTGTCATTTTATTCTTTACTGCCTCTTATAACTAAATACTTAAATTAGAAAAAATAACAATGAAAGACGAGAGTGATGGAAGAGTAAGTTTCAGTTGTTCCATTTTTTATTATACTCCCTCTGTTTCAAATCTTTTATTATACTCCCTCTTTTTCAAATCTTTTTATCTGTATTCTTATTTAGTTTCATTAGCCTTTCTAATTTAATACAATATTTTATTACATTAAAACTTAAATACTTGCACCCTATGGAGGGTGCATATATTTGCTAGTACGATTAAACAAAGAAATCAAACCATCCTTCTCATGGATGATTTACCCACATTTTATTGGTATTTTTTACCTGAATGATGGGATATTTTAAAGTTCAATATCTATTCAGCTGGAACTCATTCAATTCAAATAAAGATGTTTACATTGGGATTTATTAGTGTAAAAATGTGTCTGAGAACCACTTGGACTATCTGATACCGACTTTAGGCAGCCCCGACAACTTTACTTTTATATATATATATATATATATATATATATATATATATATATATATATATATAGGTGTATATATATATATGTATATAAAGTTAAACCTAATGAGTCAGATATACCTACTAACAGTATTGCTTTGTAGCTCATTAGGGCAAAAATCTAATTTTTGCCCTGATGAGCTACTAAGCAAGTATTATAGTATCAACCGATTATTTTCGGTTGGTATGACTATCTTGTTTTTTTCTTTTTTTTCATTTTTTTCCCAGGTGAAGTTTGGTAGTATATTTTTACAATCAAACTATTTGCTGTTTTTTTCTTACCGCAAGGGTTTACCAACAAGTTTGGTGTATTATATATATATATATATATATATGTGTGTGTGTGTGTGTGTGTGTGTGTGTGTGTGTGTGTGTGTATTAGTCTATTTATATCTATCTATCTAACTATGACAAGTCTTTCTTTATTTCTTTCTTTCTTAGTATTTTCCTATCTAGCTATATAGCTATCCCAGTCTATTCATATCTATATATCGATTTAAACCAAAAAATCTTTTCCTTAGATATCCACCTTTCTTTCTTTCTCTTATTCAGGGGAAGTAAAATTTAGTGTACATTTTTAACAGAGATACAATTTAGTTTTTGTATGATTATGCAGATTCAAATTACCAGAAATAAAAATGAATTAGGGCTCATATTCCAAACCAATTAGTGTGAGAAAAAAAGTTCTCACAGACTTGTTAAAGAGGGAATAGGAAAGAAGACTTCAATCAGATCTCATTTCTTTTTCCAACCCTCACAAAGATCGCTTCTTATCTCTGGCTAAGATATTAATAATGCTGCAAGCTAAATCCGCATATCAATTAAAACAATAATCCTGTTGACTCAAGGTGCTAAGATGTTTTCAATTTTCCAAAAATGTATCATTGCTTTCAGTTCTCTAAATTGATCAAACTATTATTCTCATTACTCCTATTTGTATTTTTTGCACCCCCCCCCATGAGCAGGATGTAAACACGTGACTATTATTTCAGCAGAGTACAGCTGGTTTAGCTCAGTCTGTAGAGCGTTCGGATAGAAACCACAAGGTTCATAATTCAATACCAGCCCTCGCCAACTCAGTATATGAGTAGCACAGGGATCTGTGCAGTAAAGTAAGGAGCTGATGGTAGGCGTAGCGCTCCACCTCAGCTGCAAATACAATCTCCTTGGTCTAGCACTAGTGAAAAGGGGATAGACTCCCTTGCTGATTGGCTGATACCGACTTTAGGCCACTCCGACAATGACAATGACTTACAGCTGGTTTAAATTGAGGGTTTTACTTTTCTTAGACCTGTAATATATGTATATACGTATTTGTATGCATGAATGATTATAAAACAGTTTAAAGTCCGTAAAATACAGTCCTCAATCTACTCAGTTAGGGCAGTTTCCTGAGTCCGAAAAGAAGGTTCCCGAATCCAACAAGAAATACCTGAAGAAGGCCGGAGGGTATATCAGCTGAAACGTTGTACAAATAACAAAAAAGATAACAATAGTCTGAATAATACTAAGAGTAATAATGTTAGGATAATCATATAGGTTCTAGGGTTTGACATGACCAGCCAATTGATCGAAGGGGGGCCTCTCCAACCACCCATCTAAGTAAGAGCCAAAATGAAGTGTTGCATGTTGTGGATTGTACAGCCACCAGTATTCCAGGTGGCCTCATTAAGAAGATTGTATCCTTCTGTAGATGTTACCCCTTTGTAGAGGAAGACAAGGGTATAGTAACTAATTGTCAAATTAACAAGATGTCTCAAGTAGGAAAAATGGATTTATTTTCATTTGTCTCACCCATTGATACATCTTTGTTTTGTTGCACATAAATTAGCATCATGTCACACTGATCCTAATCAAACCCACTTTGGGAGGCTGGAGACCAACTTTAAGGAAGTCTAGAAAGGAACAAGTCATTGTGTTCCGATTACGCATTGGTCACACAAGACTAACACACTCCTATATACTCAAACAAGAACAACAACCACAATGTGAAACATGTCAAACACCTTTGACTGTTAAACACTTATGCAGGTTTTTTGCTCACTTCAGAAACTGTTATTTTAATGCAAACAATATGAAAGATCTATTTGAAAATGTCAACATAGAAGACATTCTCTCTTTTTTGAAGGAAATAAAATTATACCATAGAATATAGACATATACTTAATCAATACCATACAACATGATCCCCAATAATGCAAAAACACATTTTTAAAACCAATTACTAAAAAGTATAAATATAAATACATGATATGTATTACTTCCTAAGCCGTTAAAATCAATAAACCAACCAATGATTGCATAGATTCCTATGACTCTCTCTCACCATCTGTCCCTACTGGTCATTATTTCTTGCAGATCCTCCTCATGACTTCTTTTTTGTTCTTTTTTCTGCTGTCCATGTGAGATCTATTATTAATTGAATTGCCTTTATTAGTTAATCTGTCCTGTAATATTGCTTTTGAATCTGCTGAGTCTAGTGATTGAACTCAGGACTTCCAAAAAGACCCTAATTAAAAGCTCTAATCAATACTTTTATCCTCTAAGCCTCTAGGACTGAGAATATTAATAGACCATTTTAAGAGTCTTAAACCTAATATACTTTTTTGTTACTCTTTAAATAGGGCATGTATAGGGTGGACCATAATGATGAAATACATTTAACTCTTAACGTCCTATACTGCCTCATTCCGCCCAGCCAGAAGTCACATTCATTTTCGTAATCCACACCAAATGATAGCCTTTGTTTAAATGTAATGTTAAACATTTAAAAGTCTTTATCTTGAGGGAAATAACAGGTAACTTTAAATGAAAATTTAGCCATTTTTTGATAAATCCTTATATGAATGGCGCTCTGGACTTAGAAAATTCTCAACAGGATATTAAGAGAATGCTATTTTCTCAGATTTTAAAAATGACACATAGCTCTAAAGTATATTTATTGCCTAATTGATACACAGGAGTTTTACATGTGATCTAAGCATTGAATATTCTGTCCTTGAAATGGTCAACATCATGATGAAACATTTAAGATCTCGATTTCTCATATCACGTAAAGTGTGGTTTAGCATACCAAGTGGAATAACTGTTATCTCTCTACGGATGCTTTCTTTCAGTTCCGCTGTTGTGTGGGGTTACCTGAAATATTGGGTATATGCAGGCAAGTCCCACATAACAGCAGAACTGAAAGAAAGCATCAGTAGAGTGATAACAGCAATTCCAGTTGATATGCTAAACCACACTTTACGTGATATGAGAAATCGAGCTCTCAAATATTTTCATCATGATGGTGACCATCTTGATGAATATGAGCAAAAATCTTGAGGATAAATCTTAAAAGATATCCATTGATAAGAAGAAATAACTGTAATTCTATTCTTTACTTTCTAATTTAACTAAATTATACCATTGGGTCACCCATTAAGCTCTCACTAGATGATTGGGATTAGGGAAAAGAGTGGGGTCTGCCAAAATATTGTCTGCTTTTCATTTTAAAAATGAATTAAAATTTATCAAACCAATTATTTAAGTTCAAATTTTTGTTTAAGTCGAAAAAGTAACATAATGAGCATCAGTAAAAAAAAGCAAAATAATATTGCACATGTGATTTATTTTTGATACATTTAAAACGATTTTTTCGGTCAATTGCGATCAAGATGCCTGCCAAGACGCTACTTAAAATCCGTTTTTACAAAATAAATTGTAACTTTTGCGATTGAAAAAAAATTCACACTGGATTGTCCAATTGGACACATAGCCGAGTGGATAAAGGGGTTAGATTAAGACAGTTGTAAGTGACAGTTATCTTTAGACTTCAGGTTCAATCCTGGTCAGGGGCAGCAGTAACATAGAATGATAATTAACACAGCTTAACACCTGTACCCCAGCTATGGTTAGTGGAATGAGGACAGGATACCCCCTTGGACTGAATAAAGGGTTAGGTTCAAAGTTCCGTGATAGCTCCCGATTACAAGAAGGTTCCCGAGTCCAACAAGAAATACCTGAAGAAGGCTGGAGGGCACATCGGCCGAAAAGTTGTACAGATAACAATGAAGATGAAGACAATAGTCTGAATAATACAAATAATACGCCAAAAATTATTGTTTTAGTTTTCATTTTCATTTTATTTTGCGATTTTCGGTACTTATTTACTACCCGAGCAGATTCTTTGAAAAAACTTTTTTCTTCTATTCACACCTTTGGTCTTTCATCTTTTTATTTATGCAGAAAATAGTATCAATCACATATATACCACACTGATATTTTGCACCCCAAAAACAGGGGTGTCAAAGTTAAGTGACCTGAAAAAAATCAGAAAGTTTTGAAATAAAATAACTAATGCATTATAAAATTCATTCATTGCTAAATCAACACTGAAAATTTCATTAAAATCGGATAATTCCCTGATTTTTGGTAAAAAATTTTCAAACGTGGGGATCAGAATTGTATTAAAAAAAAAACACAGATTTTTCAACGAATTGGGTTAATCTAGTTTGACCTAATCTAAATTGAAATGGATCATGGAATGTTTTTACGTGCTAGTGAGTTGTTAAAAGTGTCTCTGTTAATTGTTGGAAATTGGGTTATCTGCCCCCACCCGGATGTCCGGACAATAGGGGGCAGAGTATAGAACCCTGACTCAGCAGAACCGATACTGCAGGCACCAGCAGAAGACCAGAGTCGGCACGCTAGAGAAAAACGTCAACTCCAACAAGCAGACAACACTGAGACATTGCTGAGACAACAAGATAAGTGTACTTGAAACTCTTTGTATTATCTTTATATATCCCGCCAGGAGAAATTCCTCTGGCAAAATCTTAAAGACATTTGCATAATAATTGTATACACACACATTAATAACTAACCCCCCAAATAAACTGTTAACCCATTTATAAACTCTATAATTTGCCTTGTCTCCTTCCTTTACGACTGAGATACTAATTCACCCCAGTATTTCTGTTATAATCCCTCTTCCATCTCTCCTTCATTCGCATATAGAAAGGAAAAGAGTGATATGCAGAATGTAAAGACAGGGACGGTTCAGTTTTTGACTTAATTGCAAATTACGACTAATTAGAACCAATTAAATGGAATTTTTTTCAAACATTACATAATCTTAAAACTAAGGAATAATTTAGTATAACTTTTGTGTCATTAAACTAACCAGGAAAAAAACCTTTAGACATTAAAAGGTGATAATCTCAGCTTTAGTATAATAATAGATGTACATATTTATATGCATATGTACATATATATATACATATGGACTAAATACATACATATATATATATATATATATAATATATATATATATATATATATATATGGTTGGATTTTACAGCATGTCAACCATTGTTGGGTTATTTTATGCCAAAGATGTTTTGTTGGATCCATTCTTGATGGGTAACAAATTTTATTTTAAACTCAATTTTTTTAAACTCATTTTTTTTACTCATTTTTTACTATTTAAGCCATAGATGGAACCCAAAAACTAGTACTATCCCCCTCCCCGCTAGTGAGCATGGACCTCAGTAATGGTAATGAAGGGATCCTCCACATTCCCCAGAGCTCTCAACTTGGAACTTCACCATTAGATGCAATTTAACATCCATACCCTTGGCATGCTGTTACATAATTCTCTCTTCTCCTGCTTCGTTATATTATAATTCAATAATCTTGATTGACAAGAAAGAAAAGATGATTGACTTGAAATATGTTTTGTAGAAATCTTTTCATTTTATTGAAAATTTTTAATGATGAAAAATTTTTAGGATGAGAAATTTCAATCATGAAAAAAAAACAAATTTTCATTTTCATTTTATCAAAAATTTAAATGTGAAAATGAAAATTATCTTGGAAATCATCATCATCATCATCATCATCATCATCATCATAATCATCATTATCATGTCACGCTGACAGCAAGTATTCCCATGACTCTCTCTCTCTCTCTCTCACTTTCTCTCTCACTCTCTCTATCCACCCATCCCTATTGATCATTGCCTCCTGACAGGTTTCTACAAGGCGTCTGGAATCCATACAGAGCTGGTTGATGTAGATTTTTGCTGGTCAGCCCACTCTGGTGTGTCCATGTGTAGGTGTCCACAGGAGAACATCACTTGAGTTTGTTTTTTTCATCTTTCTTGGATGTTTTGTGTGATAGGAGGTAAGTGTCTGTACAGCTGCATTTTTGTGGGGTGCTGCTTTCAAGAAACTCTGTATATAAGTTTGAGAGCTTTTGAAAATGTCAGTATTATTCAGGAATCTGTCTGGCTTGAAATACATTTAAAATCTAATGGTATGAAGAGAAAAGGATCTATATGATTCGCTATAAGGATAACGTCATCAGAATGAATGAAACAAATTTGTATACACTCCATCTTTCTTTTACTCCACACATACAAACACACCTAAATGTATATATATACTTACCAACTCCTCTGCACGAGCAGGATACGACACAAGGTTAATTTCTTAAGCGGAGTTCAACAGGTTTGAATTCAGAGTTTTCCTTCTCCTAGACTGGTTACTTAACCATGATTAAAGAACCCAGTCTGCCCTGCTATTTGCCGATAGCTGGAGGGTAGTAGGATTCATACCTTTCCCAAGGGTATTAGCACTAAGTGAAATGCAATTACCACATCTAGGATTTTTCGTGCGGAGGGGTTGGTAAATATATATATACCAAACGATGACCATCTAAGGTCTTTTCAAATTTTTACCTGATGCACCCCCAACTTTGTAGCTAAATTTAATTCTCACTCACCCCAAATGAATTTATTGAATATTAAATTACAAGATATTAGTAATTGAATATTAGTAATTAAATATTGAATTACAAGATATTTAAAGACTTAGGAACATTGACTTACCAAGTTTGGTTTTATCGATGTACAAGAGGGGATATGATTTAAGTCTACAAATGTACACATGGATTTTATTCAGCGAACTTAGATCTACTAAACATTGCTCAAAATATCAATACCAGGGGTCAAAAGTTAAAAGTCTTAAAAAGATTTTGTAAAGCAAATGCATGACAAAATTATTTTAGTAACAGAGTGGTGAATACATGGAATAAACTACCATCATCAATAGTGAAATGCCCCATCTCTAAACTCCTTTAAGGTAATGTTAGATAATCTGTGGAAAGAGTATAAATATTCTGTGGAATTAAGATGAATGTTTATAAGGAACAGCTGACAGGTCTCAGACCTGATATACTAGCTGAAAGGATATTATTATATTATTATTATTATTATTATTATTATTAAGATATAAATATTCACCACTGTTTAATACTATTTATATGAAGAAATAATCAGTAATCTATAAAAACAAATACACATTTTATTCTTGAATTCATTTAAATAGGACGTATAGGTTTGTGGTCACTGAAGAGATCACAAATATTAGATTGCAAGTTTGTCAGTTTAAATCACAAATCACCACTTCTCCATTGTATTATTTAGATTTTTTGGACTGTTGTCCTTGTCTATATGTTATATACACAATATTTCAGCCAATGTGCCCTCCAGCCTTCTTCAAGTATTTGTTGTTGAACTTAGGAATCTTCTCATTGAACCTTCTCATTGAACTCATGAACATTGTTACATACAAAACGTTTTGGTCGATCTGCCCTCCGGCCTTCTTCAAGTGTTTATTGTTGAACTTGAGATCCTTCTTGTTGATCTTTTGAACTTTTGTCAAACTCAAGAAATTTGTCATAATCGGAAACCATCATGGAATTTCAAACCAAACCGTTTATTTAATCCATTTGGGAGCCTCAAGGTTCTTGGTTTGATACCGGCCCTCGCCAACTCAGCGTATGAGTAGCACAGGGATCTGTGCAGTAAAGGGAGGAGCTGACGGTAGGTGTGGCACTCCGTCTCAGATGCTAAAAACAATCTCCTTGGTCTAGCACTAGTGAAAAGGGGATAGACACCCTCACTGTATGGTTGAAAACCGACTCTAGGCCTCCCCAACGACTTAACTTTACTTTCAAAACACTTACAAAGTGTCCCAAAAAGTCTGGAATCATAGTACAAATCTATATATTAATATTCTTCTTCCTTAATCTCTCGACCATTGTTATCTTGCTTATTAAGCAAATATATATATATATCTACCAACCAATCCGCACAAGCAGGATGCAACACAATTATGCAAAACATATGACCAATACTTTCTATAAGCTTTTAGAGGCATTGGCATATAGAAATAAAAAGTAAAGTAAAAAGTCGTCGAGGGGCACTAAAGTCAGTATCAGCCAATCAGTGAGGGAGTCTATCCCCTTTTCACTAGCGCTAGATGAAGGAGATTGTTTTTTGCATCTGAGGTGGAGTGCCACACCTGCCATCAGCTCCTTACTTTACCGCACAGATCCTTGTGATTACTAGTCCGACACTCTACTGACTGAGCTAAACCGTCCCTTAGCATATAGAAATACTGGGTTTTAACTAGCACATATGCCTTTCCTTGCTTATGACTGTCAGAGTCAATAACGATCTCGAGCAGTGAGCAGGGGGAGGGATCGAAATTGAATTACAAGTTTCACAGTTCTTCTAAATATTTTTTTTTCTAACTTCTGGATCGATTTGGAATGAGAATTTAGAAGGATTGAAAAAAAAATTGTATTTTACATTTACCAATTTAATTCTATCTAGAAAAAAAAAATCATAAAATTTAGCATTTAGGATCACAAAATACAAGTAAATGCACATCTCTGTATCATAGAGGGCAATGGAATTTGGTTCTAATATATGTCAAGGTGTTGAATGTTATAATTCCTCCAGGCATTTACTAGTTCAGTCCCAATGGACAAACTGCACAGATTAAGTAGTTTGTTACTACAACTGCTAGGAACAGTCCACTAATTTGAGGAGCTGTTTGGCTTGTTCCATAAACCAATAGTTAACAATCTAAGACAGTTCTAAGTGATAGTTATTTCTAGGCTGCAGGTTCAATCCTAGTCAAGGGTGAGAGTAACATTGAATAATAATTAATTAACACTGATTATTTTTGAAAAAAAAAAAAAACAAAAAACAAAACATATTAATGACATTCATGTTTTTTTTTAAACAATTTAAATAGTTTTTGTTCTATTAAATGGATATTTCTTGTTATACATTCTCTTCTATTAATTGGTCTAGAATTTTTTAATGAATAACCCATATTAAATGTCAAGATGTTGACTAGTTCAGGGTATTTGTATGGACAGGGCACAAGGCCTCGTTTTAATGTGGGCCCACCCACAGGCCGAAGCTCATGGGTGGGAAAGAACAAAAATTGCGTCAATCCCTTCGGCATTCCCCTCAAGGAGGATAGCCCCCTGGGATCGATGCTATTAATTTTCATTACCTCACCACTCCAGAGGCCGAAGTGCTCTGTAGCAGTTTCAGTAATCACTCCATGGTGTTGACTAGTTCAGTGCCAATGGACAAACTGCAACAGATTAAGTAGTTGTTGCTACTACTGCTAGGAACAGTCCACTAAGTTGAGGAGGTGTTTGGCTTGTTCCATTAACCAATAGTTAACAATCTAATTCCTTTTCTTATTTTATTGCTCAATGAGGCCAAATACGCTAAAGATATTTACTAAATTTCTATAAAACTAAACTTTCAGTCTAATAATGATTTTGAGGAAAAAAAATACTTTTGTGTAAAACTGTAGAAATCTAGGTTCTTTTTCTCCAACTTTCCAGTTTGAAACTCTCAGAACCAGCTGATTAAAATCAAATTATCTGTTCGTTCAAATACTTATGAGAAGCACCGTATATGAATCTACTATTTTCTAACAGAAAAAAAATCTTGCATCCTAATATTCTTAGCAAGCTGAGCCTGTCAGCATTAATATTTAGAATTTAAAAAAAAAATTTAAAATAAAGATGAAATAAAAGTGAAAATAAAAATCACTGAATTTTCACTTTTCCTGTTAGTTAATAAAATATTGATTATTTCAAAGAATTTTTTTTCTGCAATTTTTATGCTTTAGAAATTACAATATCCAGAAATGCATAGCAGTAAATAAAAACATTCAATTGCACACACATACACTCTCATATGCACTCATGCACTTACATTTACATACACTCTCATATATATATATATATATATATATATATATATACATACACTCTCATAATATATATATTATATATATATATATAATATACACGCATACATAGCAGTAAATATGAACATTCGATTGCACACACATATACACAATACATACACTCTCATATGCACTCACATTTGCAAGCATTAAATAGATAGATAGATAGATATTAACACATTAGATTAGATAGATAGATAGATAGATAGATATTAACACATAGATAGATAGATAGATAGATATTAACACATTAAGATTGAATAGAAAGATTAAGATTCATAGATAGATAGATAGATAGATATTAACACATTAAGATTGATAGATAGATAGATAGATAGATATTAACACATTAAGATTGATAGATAGATAGATAGATAGATAGATATTAACACATTAAGATTGAATATAACAGATATTAACACATTAAGCATAGATAGATAGATAGATAGATAGATAGATAGATATTAACACATTAAGATTGATAGATAGATAGATAGATAGATAGATAGATAGATATTACACATTAGAGATGATAATAGATAGATAGATAGATATAACACATTAAGATCGATAGATAGATAGATAGATAGATAGATAGATATTAACACATAGATATTAACACATTAAGATTGATAGATAGATAGATAGATAGATATTAACACATTAAGATTGATAGATAGATAGATAGATAGAGTATTAACACATTAATATTGATATAGATAGATAGATAGATAGATATTAAACACATTAAGATCGATCGATAGATAGTAGATAGATAGATAGATTAACACATAAGATTGATAGATAGATATTAACACATTAAGATTGATAGATAGATAGATAGATAGATAGATATTAACACATTTAGATAGATAGATAGATAGATAGATAGATAGATAGATAGATAGATATTAACACATTAGATCGATCGATAGATAGATAGATAGATAGATAGATATTAACACATTAATATTGATAGATAGATATTAACACATTAAGAGATAGATAGATAGATAGATAGATTATTACACATTAAGATTGATCGATAGATAGATAGATAGATAGATAGATATTAACACATTAAGATTGATATAGATAGATAGATAAATAGATATTAACACATTAAGATTGATATAGATAGATAGATATAGATAGATAGATATTAACACATTAAGATTGATAGATAGATAGATAGATAGATAGATAGATAGATATTAACACATTAAGATTGATAGATAGATAGATAGATAGATAGATATTAACACATTAAGATTGATATAGATAGATAGATAAATAGATAGATAGATATTAACACATTAATATTGATATAGATAGATAGATAGATAGATATTAACACATTAAGATTGATCGATAGATAGATAGATAGATAGATAGATATTAACACATTAAGATTGATATAGATAGATAGATAAATAGATATTAACACATTAATATTGATAGATAGATGGATAGTTATATAATACACGTGCACATATGCATACAGAAATATGCACTCTTTGTGTGCGTGTGCAAATGTGCGTAAATTTCTTTACCCAACTGCTCCGTCTGCAACTGCAGGATGTGACTCAAGATTTTAATTACGGTCAAGTCATGCTGAAAACACCAGTTCCCACTAGATTGGTGGTTCTCAACCGGGGTCCATATGGACCTCTGGGGACCATATAATATTTTTGGGGACCCAGGCAAGAAAAATGTATTTAACTATAAAAATACAATGGGATTTTTACACAACGAATGGCTAGGGGGGGGGCACCTGAGTAAAATAGGATTAAAAGGGGGTCAATAGGTAAAAAAACGTTGAGAACCATTGCCCTAGATCATCAGTTAAGCAGTGATGAGCCAGTTTAATACTTAATTGGGTGACCACTTAAGCAGCAGCAGGTACTGTAAGCAACCTAAGTCCTTTTTTTTTCAAAAATGACTTGCTTTGGCATTAAATGACCTGAAAAGGATTAATATGCCATAAAATAAAAAAAGAATTTTTTTGAGTGAACTACTGTTGTTTTGGATTCTGAGTTTTCCTTCTCCAAGATTGGTTAACAAGGCTAAGAGAACCCAGTCTATCCTACTATTTACCCATAGTGGTTATGGGAGAATAGAAGGATTTATACATTACTGAGGGGTAAAATGCAACCAGCCATGCCTAGTATTTGAACCCAGGTCTCTAAGGGGTGTAGTGGCTAACTTGCTGAAAACACCAGTTCTCACATCATCATGTTAAGCAGTGATGAGCGAGTTCAGTACTTAATTGGGTGACCACTTAAGCAACAGCAGGTACAGAAAGCCACCTGAATCCTTTGATTACACTGGTTTACAAAGAAATTGAGGCAAGCACAAAAATAGCTGTTTTAACCTAATTTGAGGGTGCTGAATTCAGATTTGAAATCTGTTTTTACTCATCACCTCTAGTTTTTTAGATATGCATACTGTACATTTTGTACTGTACATAAAGGCGTATATGCATTCAGGGTTAATTTCTAATATTGTGTGACTTATGTCTTCTTTTTTAGTTATGCAGGAAACTGAGAGCATGGGAAGCATTTAAATCAGTCTGTAATGGCTTCCTTGGTAACACGCACGTACCAAATTACCAAGCCTGTATTGAGAAGTTGCTAAAGACTTATGAGGATATGGGATGCCGAATGTCACTCAAAATTCATTTTCTCCATTCCCACCTCAACTTCTTCCCTCCAGACCTTGGAGCAGTGAGTGATGAGCATGGAGAAACATTCCACCAAGACATTACGAAGATGGAGAGCAACTACCAAGGCAAGTGGAACCCCGGCATGATGAGAGACTTCTGCTGGATGCTCCTGCGTGACATCCCGGAGGCAAAATACAGCAGATCATCAAAGAAAACACACTTCTAACTGTCTGCAGTACTATGAATTGTGTACATTGTGTCATCCAAGTATCTTTATTCCGTCAATGTTCTTTATCTATCCTGTTTTATCTGTAATAAGCTGTTGCAACTGTTGAAATAAGCACGTATATACTCTGTATATACTAAAATGAGACTATTTAAAAGACAGAAAACTAGAGGTGATAGAGCAAAACTGTTTATAAATTTGAATTCAGCATACCCAAATTAGTAAAAAAAACACCTATTCACATTTTTGCCTCAGACAAAAATATTTTTTTGTAAACCAGAAAATCAAAAAATCAAAAAAGACTTGAATTGGCTTTAAATGAACCAAAAAGGATTGATATGACATAAAACAAAAAATCAAACAAAGTTTTAAGTGCACTACTACTGGTTTAAAATTTTCTTTCTCCGAGACTGGTTACCTTACCAAAGTTAGAGAACCCAGTCTGTCATACTATTTAACCCATAACTGGGACAGGGAAGAGAAGGATTTATACATTACTGAAGAGTAAAATGCAACCAGTTTTGCCGTGTATTTGAACTCAGGTCACTGAGGAGAGGTCACTGAGGAGAGGTTGTGGCATAGTGGCCAACTTGCTGGACTACAACATTGTAATAAGTGAGTATGAACACTAGCACACTATTGTGTTCACTTTTAAACTAATACCCTTGGGAAAGGTATGAAGCCCCTCATCCTCCCAGTTATGAGTTAAATAGTGCCACTACTGTTTTTCTAGAAGGATGGCTTTGCCAGTGAATAACCCATGATTGTTTATATGCCATTAGATAAAGACAAAGAAAACCATCAGGTCACTGATTCCTATATCATTTCCTATGATGATAATTGTTGTGATGTTAATCCAACAGTAAAAAAGAAGTCAAGTCGAGGTAGGGTAAAATAAGACAAGTGTATTTACAATAATGGTACAGGAACGGCTAGCTTGCCGTTAAACGGTAACAGTACAACCTTTTCACTCGGTGTCTCACTATTTATAGTGAGAACCAGTGTATATTCTCCACTGTAGGAACTGTAGGTAACAGTACAACCTTTTCACTCGGTGTCTCACTATTTATAGTGAGAACCGGTGTATATTCTCCACTGCAGGAACTGTAGGTAACAGTACAACCTTTTCACTCGGTGTCTCACTATTTATAGTGAGAACCGGTGTATATTCTCCACTGTAGGAACGGCCGGTACAACAATAACCATTATACAAGAGCACTGCCCTTGTATATGTGAAGTAAATGATTACATATAATATCCATATTTAGTTAAATAGCACTCTCTGCCCTACTATTTATCTATTGAAGAAGGGAAAAGAACTGGATTCATGACTTTCAGAAAGGAACAAGTCTCTATATCCTGAATACTTTTTTTTTTTTTAAGTAAAGAGGAGTTGGTGGAGTTGCCGATGAACAGCGAGGGAGTCTATCTCATTTTTGCTAGCACTAGAGAAAGGAAATTTTTTTTTGGTGGTGTGGAGGGCCACTTTACCACACAGATCAGATTATCTAAATCTGTGCTACTCATGTGCTGAGTTGGCAGGGACTGGTATCGAACCCAAAACTTTGCTATTTCTAGACAGGTGCTCTACTGACTGAGCTACACCAGCCCATCTATCTATCTATCTATACATATATAAAGGGCAGTTGTGAGTATCTGTATGTACAGAGGAAACTTCAAAAATAAAACAATTAGCAACAAAGTAAATATATATACACATTAAATATCACCAGGGTTTGGTTTTTGAGCAAAAATCTGGAAGATTTGATTTATATTTGTGAAGATAATTGAAAAATAGAATTTAAATTAAATTTTCTTTACAGTTAATATCTTAAATAGGAGACATTAATTTTTCTTTCAGAGTGGCTGGATCAACACAACGTCTTTTTACATAAGGATTCTAATGGGGCATCCTGTGAGGATCTTCTAGTGACTACATATATGTCACACAAAACTAAGACTCCTTTTAAAAAACAGCTCGAACACATAGCATGTCAAACACCCTATATTGTTAAACACATTCTAATAGAATGTGGTGATTTTACTGTTTGTTAGACAACATTCCTACAACATAAGCAACATGAGAAATGTATTCAAATATGTCAGTATAGATGACATTTTGTCCTTCATGAAAGGAATAATATTATCCCCAAAATATAACAATAAACTCGAACTTTGCCCTTTAAACTCGTCTCTCAAAATGATTCCCAATCCATTTAGCAACAAACAGCTGCAGACGACATTGTAAAAAATCAAGAAAAATTCTGGGATAAAACATGAAAATAAATCTGACCATCTATTACTGTTGTGGGGTTTTAAGGGTAAAAAATAAGACAAACCACTGGTAACAATGTATACCAATGTATTGAACGAAAGGAGTAGAAATTTACAGCAAAGAAAGTGGAGATTGTGTCCGACCAATACAGTTACGAGCTGACTCGCATTTGCTTCGTCTCAAGCCACAATTGTTCCTATTACTTATAGTAGCCGTCGGCGAATTCCATTTATGTCAACAGGTTATATCACCTATAACAATTACAATTTACTGCTTGGCATAACATAACCATGGACATGTTGATGTGCCATTAAAATCAATCAATCAGTAAAGTATATTTTGGCTGCATTTTTTTCTTTTAAACATGTTTTGTTCAACTCTACGGACAATTCTTGTCGGACGAGTTTTTGTTCGATCTTTTCTGACTGTCTGGCCATCTTTTTAATATCCAGGTGGAATTGGCTTATCAACCCACACGAAAGGTTTTTTCACAAGCACTTTCTGACAAACTTTGTGTCATCTTCAGGTGTGAAAGTGGTGGGATGTTTCCAATGTCTTGCTTTTAAATAAAGCAGTAGCAGTAGGAATTAGTAGTAGGAGAGTCCCACAGGTTTCGTTTAAGCAAACAGTAGCAGTAGGAATTTGTAGGGGGGGGCTCACAAGTTATATATATATATATATATATATATATATATGTGTGTGTGTGTGTGTGTGTTATGGACTCTCTTGTCAATTTTCAACGCATGAGGGTTCATACAATGAACAACCCACACAGTGATTTGTTTTATAGTGGTGAAGGCATGTGTTGGACTATCCACACTTTTTAGCACAGTCGATAGGAAAGAATTGGTGCATCAAAGGTTGCCACAAACCCAATCAACGACCGACCTCAGGAATTTTGAATTCAGAGTTTTCCCTCTCCTAGACTAGTTACCTACCCAAGGTTAAAGAGCCCAGTCTGCCCTACTTTTTTACCCATAGCTGGAGGGAGAATATATGGATTCATACCTTTCCCAAGGGTATTAGCACTATATGAAATGCAAACAGCCTCGTCTGGGATTTGAATTCGGGTCGACAAGTCCATTTCCCACGACTCTAACCATTATGCCACGTGCTTCCATCATATATATATATATATATATATATATATATATATATATATAATAAAATAAATATATAAAGGTTTGACATATGTATTTATTAGGTGACAAAGGAACATTCACGACCATATTGGTTTCATGTGATGCAATCATCAGGTGAAGATGTTTCAAATGCAAGGAAAATCGAAAAAATTTCAAAATATTCAGAAAATTCAATAGACATAGGATAAGTATGATTGGATAAAGTGATGTGCGTATGTATGTGGTGATAATTTGAAAGTATGTGTGTGTTTATGGAAAGCATAAAGGATGTGTATGTGGGGAAACTGGTCACACACATAATACATTGTTCTATGAATGTGTAACATTTGATCAATGCGGACGTGTGAGCGTTTGTGTTTGCATGCATATGTGTGTGTGGGTGTGTGTGTTTTTTGGCATGTCCGGATGTGAGTGGCGTGTATTTTGTCGTGGGGAGAAGGGAATTTATATTGTTGGGGCGATTTAATTGAGGGGGGTGTGAATAATTTAACTTTAAGATTACAAATGTTGTATACTATGGCGGGGTGGGGGGTTATAGAATGACGGGGGGCTATATATATATATATATATATATAATTATGGTGATATTATGGTTTCACACTCATAACTTAAAGTTTCTTGGTAATCCAATCATCAGATGAGAAGTGGTTGAGATGTCAAAAACCAGTCGTGAAATGGTTGAGATGTTAAAAATCAAATTTTTTAGCGTTTATATGAAGCGTTTTTTCACGCGATGGGAAATGTAAAACTAAAAATTGTTTTTTTAACTGTGGCTTGTTTAACGTTTATGTGACGTGGATTGTATTCACGTGATGTAATGTCATGACGTTAAATTTGTATTTAAAAAACATTATAATCAAACAAACTTACATTGGTGTTAATGCACGCGGTGTACAGATGATTTTTTTTTTAAATAAATAAAAGGAGAGCGAAAATTCAGGGATCAATTAGGGTCAGGTGGTAAGTGACACAGTAAAAATTTGTTCAAATGCCTACATTTCGAAACGAGTTCACTTCTCTTATTTAACAAGTTATTGCTTGCATTTTGTAATATACACAACTTTTCTTCTAAGCAAAGATCGCAACGTTGTCCGCCTTTGCATGCCTGGGCTTTTTTTAATTATTTCCCATTTTATTGTAGGTGTTCTGCCCGTTTTTTTTTTATCTGCCATATATATTTTGATAAGGTGGTACTGTTTTCATATTTTCATATTTTTTGTTGTTAAAACTTAAATTGTGGTTATACCACTTTATATATATATTATATATATATATATATATATATATATTCTGTTACATATGAATGTCATGTGAAATAATACTTAAGCATGTTTTCAAATACACATCCTATAAAAAGATTCAACCAGATAATCACACATCACACTATACAAACGTTGACTAACTATTTCTTGCGATTCTTCCGTCATTCCCATGAAACTTAATTAATAGTGATATAGTCTCATAATCTTGTATTTTCGGTTTTAAACTTGCTCTGCTGTTAGAGCATTAAGCATTCTTTCTAGACATACCCTTTTCTTATTTGAATTTATGGTTGTGGTGACAACACCTGGTTACTGACAGTTTCTCACCTATGCAATCATCAGACCAAATTTGGTGTTGACTCCATGTTAATGCTACCTTATCTCATATACATATATATATGTTAAGAGTAAGGAAATGCATCCGACGGTATATGTATAGATAAAAGGGTATGAAAAACACACAATGTTGTTAAAATGAATATATTTTTATATCATTTTCATTGTTAATATTTTGGGACCTAATTATCATTATGCTCTGATGATGATTTTTTATAAATCAAAATATTGTCGCATGGCTTACATGCTTTTTGGGAAAAACAATGTTTCAGGTTTGAATTTAAATTATTTTCTGCTTCTCTCTCGATGAGTCCAGATTAAAAACATTTCCATCTAAAAACGGACCTAATTATCATTATGCTCTGATGATGATTTTTTATAAATCGAAATATTGTCAATATTAGCTATGAAAAATATAAAAATATATTATTTAACAACATTGTGTGTTTTCATACCCTATATATATCTATCTAATCTATCTATCTATCTATATATATATATATATATTATATATATACATATATATATATATATATAATCAGTCATGACTGATTATTTTATGTCAATATAAACAAAATTAAAAAGAAAATATGCTTCACAATCACCACAATAAAATCAGTTTGTAACGGAAATATAGTATCCATAATTTGAAATTTTAGGGTTTATAGCTGCTCTTCTATATAGAATTGAGCACTCTTTCTATGCAAACACTTTTCTTATTTGCAATCCTTCATTATATCACATTCACACACACACACACTTGTATATATATATATATATATATATATATATATATATATATATATTATATTATATTGAATTTTAACATTTTGAAAAAAAAAATTAGAAAATTATTATCTGCTGACAGAATTCTGTTTCGACGCCTTAGTAGAAGGTCATCATCAACGAGCAAAAAAAATATGAAAGAGAGAAGGATGAATAAACCGTTGGAAGAGAAATAGGGGTACAAACGGTTTATTCATCCCTCTTCTCTTTCATATTTTTTTGCCTCGTTGATTGATGACCCTTTTACTAAGGCGTCCGAAACAGGAATTCCTGTCAGCAGATAATAATTTCTAATGTTTTTTTCAAAATGTTTAAATTCATTCTGTCGGATTAATTTCCATTTATTTACCCTATATTATATATTTATATATATATATATATATATAATATATATATATATATATATTTATATGACACACACACACACATATATATATACATATATATATATCTCACACACACACACACACACACACACAAATACACGCACACACACATAACTTAAGAGAATGTTTTGTGTCAGCTTCAGAACCGTTTGTCTCTGTGTTTCATAATTTCAAACAATCTAAGAACGCTAGTTTCTCATTCAGCATTGATCAACGAAAGACTCTCACAATCTCTTTAGTATCTGTGATAAATTTATTTGCCTTAAAACAAAAGCCCTGAAGAAGATCTACTAAACAGATTCAAACACTGCAGCTTTGGCTAATAAACTTACCACTCATTTTTGTATTTAAACCTGTGTTTTTTCAAATTTCTCACTATACTGCATATATATATATATATATATATATATATATATATATATATATATATATATATATATATATATATATATATATATATATGTGTGTGTGTGTATGTTGAAAAGAGAAAGAAAGGAAAGAAAGTATAGAATGGATAAAATAGGATATTTTAATCAATTTTACTTACACATGTTTTGGTCTAGAGGTTATCCATCATTTCATTTGGTTATTTAAAAATGATAATAGATTGAATAATGAACACATGGATAAACTCCTGACCGAAACACATGTAAGTAAAACTGATTAAAATATCCTATTTTATCCATTCTATACTTTTTTCCCTTTATTTCTCTTTTCAACATACTGTCGGATTCACTTCCATTTTCATTTTGCATATATATATATATATATATATATATATATATATAATCAGTACTGATTGATTTTTTTTTTCAATATAAATAAAACTAAAAAGAAAAATAGGATTCACTATGACTGCAACAAAATCTATTTGTATCTGCCGAATGGATAAATATATTTTTCTTCAAAAACCCTTCAGGTAATTTTACTAATCAGAAATAAAAGGAAAAAACAAAAAAACTTTGGAAAAGGAAAAGGATAAAATTAATTTTTTTTTATTCAGTTTGCAACATCAAATACCTTTTTCTTTCCGCTTAGACAAGACTATTTCCTTTCAAACGAAATGAAAAAAAATTAAAATAGTAAAAATTTCTGCCAGGTCACCATGGCAACCAATACTCCTTATATAAAATATTTCCATCTATACACTGAGCACTTGCTAACTGATTAGTTTTGTATGCAGGTATGGAGTGGCATACCTGTAGTTCTGTTAGCTCAGTCTAGCTCAGTCAGTAGATAAAATGTTTCAGGTTCGGTGCTGGCCTTTGCAAAGTCGGTGCATGAGTAGCACAGCTTGTAACTGTGGGCAAAGCTGGGAGTTGATGGTAGATGTGGTGCCCCACTTAGACATTAAATGTAAAGTGCTAGTGGAAATGGATAGACTCTCTCTCCACTTATTTTAAGTTTTTACGTTTTTTATGCTATTGTCTATCTGCCTCTACATATTAATATTTCTAGGTGAGCTCTGATAAAACTGAGTTCATGTGTTTTAAACAGGCTGGAGACATCTGAAATCCGTAGACCAGTTCATGTACCTAGGTAGTAATATTTCATCCACAGAAAGCAATATTAATGTACACAAAGGGAAGGCAAGACTTCTATAGACAGATTATCAATCATATGGAAATCTGATCTCACTGATAAAATAAAGGGACAATTATTTAAAGTCATAGTTGTATCAGTACTACTGTATGGTGCACCACTTGGACCCTAATAAAGCACCTAGAGAACAAACTGAAAGGGAGTTAAACAAGAATGCTAGGTGCCGTCTTAAACACATTGGGGAAACAACACCCCACAAGAAAGCAGGTGTACAACCATTTCCTTCCAATCACACAAACCATCCAAGTAAGATGAACAAGACATGCTGGACACTGCTGGAGAAGCATTGAAACATTTTTCTTAAAAATAGGAATATGAAGCATTCTGAAAATAAGTACACTTCATATATATATATATATATATATAATATATTATATTAATGTGTATGGTTGGCACTAGTATACTAGAAAAAGTAATAGTAATCCAACGTACAGTGTTATTAGAAGAGTGCTCAATATCTGTGATAGAGCATTGATAGTTGAATGAAGTGACAAATAAAAGTTTTAGCTTTTATTCATTTATTTGGATATTATTGGATATTCAAATAAATGAATAAAAGCTAAAACTTTTATTTGTCAATTCATTCAACTATATATACACATATATATATTCAATTTCATTTTTGGCTAAAAGTTATTCAAATTATAATATATATATATATATATATATATATATGTATTGAGTACTTTTTACATATACAACTTAAAAAACTCCCCCGGTGTTTTTTCTTTTGGCCACTACATACAATACTGATGATTATTTTCAGAAAGTACCAATGTGGTGGTCTTTTCTTTTTTTAAAATTTTTTTGCCCCGGATGTCAGTTTGAAAATTTTTTTTTGTTTTGACAAACTGAATTACCAGGGTTTTTCCACAACGGTAGAGTTTAGAAGTATATATATCATCATCATCATCATGTCGCTCTATCAGCACGGATATCCATGACAATCTCTCTCCACCCGTCCCTATCGCTCATCATTCTCGGGAGGTCCTCTATGTAGCATCCTGTATCCGCACAGAGCTGATCAACGTACGTCTTTGCTGGTCAGCCCACACTGGCGTGCCCATGTGTTGGCTTCCACAGGAGGACGTTGCATATGAGTTCATCCTTGCTTCTCCAGCAGTGTCCCTCTTGTCTTGTCCGTCTTACTCGGATGGTTTGGGTGATATGTGGCAGGTTACCGTACAGCTGTTTTCTCATAGGGTGTTGTTTCCACGTCTTGTTCAGGATCATCTGCAGCATTCTTGTGCAGCTCCCATCTAGTTTATTCTCTAGTCGCTTAGTTAGAGTCCAGAACTAAGCGATTATATATATATATATATATATATATATATATATATATATATATGTATGTATGAATTATATAAACATATATAATCAAAATATATATAAGTATACATATATTTCTCGAATTGTTTAGCCTTACATTTGATTAATTATTAATTAATTAATTTTCAAAATTAGGTATGACTTCAATTAAGCACATATTCTCCCCAAAATTGTTGGCTAAAAAAGCCATATCAAAACACATTGTTTGTTTACTTCTCATGTATATATATATATATATATATATATATATGAATTATAAACATACATATATATACATGAAGGGGCAAATAAATCCAATGGTATGTTGATGAAAAATAAGTGAGAGTGAAGAATAGGAGATGTAAGGATGATTTATTGATATTTGAAAAAAATAAATATTTCTCAACACTCAGTGTTTTGATTAATGTAGGGTATTGAACATATATTCAAATAAATATATATCAGACATGCATCTCCAATCTTCTTCAGGACAAAACAAGTATCGACTGTTGATATTAGTTTTTGTTTAACAAGTGACATGAGAGAGAATATAAATATGCCAGAAATCATGTCATTAAAATATTTTTTTTTAAAAAAGACAAGGGTTTCTGTGTGATAGACAATGTTTAAAGCATTGTATGTGATTTGAAGTTTGAAAATTTTTTTCACTTTCACTAATCATTCTCATCAACATATATATATATATATAATACATGCATATATATATATATATATATATAATATATTGGAGGATATGTGCTTAATTGAAGTCGTACTTAATTTTGAAAATTAATTAATTAATAATTAAGGAATTTTAGGCAGGCATATATGTTCAAATGCAAGGCTAAACAAATCGAGAAAATATCAATCCCTGAATGTACATTTCGACCTATTAGGTCTCATCAGCAAGGTTATAGACATCGGAGACTGCTCCGTGTGTGACTCAACAGCCTGACAGTCGAGGTTTCAAGTCACACATGGAGCAGGCTAAAATTCATTAATTATTAACTAATTAATGTTCAAAATTAGGTATGACTTCAATTAAGCACATATCCTCTAAAATTGTCGGCTCAAAGCCATATAAAAATAAACACATTTGTTTTGTTTACTTAACCTCATATATATATATATATATATATATATATATATATATATATATATACATATATATTTCAATATTTAAGCATCTGAAAATTGCATAATATGTATGAAACTATAGTTAAAGAAAATTAACACCATAATATTTCATTTATGATTTTAAATCATTTTAAAATTTTATAGAATAAAATATAAATAAAATTTTAGCATTGAGCACCTTTATATGCTAAAACATTTTTTTTCATTCTCCATTATATTATATTATACACATATATATATGTGTGTTTGTGTGTGTATTTGTGTGTCTGTGTGTGTATACATACACACACAATGTGTTTAAAAATGTATTGAGATTGAAGTTGTATTTACCAAGACAGAAATGGACAATGAATGAAACATTAATTTTCTTCAAAATGCTTCCTTTGGCAATCCTCTCACTTATTTGAGTAACTTTCCCATTTAGGTCCTGTTTTAACCCAATTAGACAGATTTGTTGAAATTGGGCCCCATGTAGATGTACGAGCAGAGGACCCTATGATTCATTTCAAATTTTGGAATAACCTCTAAAGCAGAAATTAGGAAGCACACTGGAGAACACAGAACCTTGAAGTGGCTTTAACTGAAATCAGACTAAAATACAGCATTGATGGAAAACTTTTTTTGAGATACGAACAGATCACCGAATGCCAGGCAGAAGACCAGACCTAGTGTTAATTAACAAGAAAAATATAGAAATTGCCATTTTATGGATTTTGTCAAACTAGTGGATTACAATGAAAATGAGAGACACCAAAAAGATTTATAAATATTTGTTTTTTTACAGACACCTGAAAAAACTATGGAAGATGAAATTTACAGTGATACTAATAGTAGTTTGTGCTCATGGAATGGTCCCAAAGGATATTGGAGGAATTGGAAATCAGAGGAAGAATTGTGTCCACACAGTTCAAAGTACTGTTAAGATGAGTCCAGGAAACATGAGTGAACTTGCTGTTAAAACTGGTGGGAAAAACTCGTTATTTGCAAACAGTTCTGTTTGACATACACCTTAGCATATTCTAAACGACATCAACAGCATTTTTGAGGATGTTGAGTATATATTCCTGACCATTACTACCAGGTCCACCATGGGGTCTTATGGAAGGTGATGCATTTGTACAAGTTTAGGCTCTGATGCATCTTGTCAATTGTCATTATTTCTACACATATCTTTATTTTATAAATTTCAAATTTTAAAGCT
>CM042159.1:2800130-2802630 GCA_023376005.1 Doryteuthis pealeii | reverse complement strand
TTATCAATCAAAGCCTGAAGAAGATACCAGAAGATCTGAAACACGTGTTGCATATGTAAAACAAAAAGAATTAAAAAATTTTTCTGAGAACAAAATACATTTTGCGGACCTTCCTTTTTTATAATATATATATATATATATATATATATATATATATATATATATATATATATGTGTGCATGTGTGTGTCCATTTATATACATAGATATAAGCAGTAGTATACAGAAATAAGAACTATCTGCTGCAACTGATAATTTTACCATTTTCAAAGTGATCAGGCAATGATACCTTCTGAAGAATTAAAACTCATCCATAAGAATCCTCCATGGAAAGCACGGAATGTTCATATTCCTTGCTTTCTGTGTATTTGCCTCTCGTAACACTTTATAACTCTTGTAAATATTGTATTATTATCCGGGTGGTCATGAGATCATGAAAGTACTAGCGTCAATATACGCTTGTTAGTTTCACTATTATACTGCCTGTATATGTTCTAACCTAGATAAAGATTACATTCTCTCTCCCCCCACACTTCCCCGTCTCTCTCGGTGTAGACACTGCAACCTTTGAATGCAATTTACATTGCATGTCAATAAGTCTGCAGTGTAATTATCTTTAAAAAAAAGCTTCTTTTGATTCAAATAGCAAATTTTCAACATAATATCCTTCTTAGTCTGTACACTTTAAAAAAATTCTTCCTTGTTATTTACATTATTTCAACATTTTCTCTAAAATGATAACCTGGGGTCGAGCCACATATTAATTGATCCAACATATATATATATATATATATATATATATGTAATTATGTATGAGTAGTGGCTTACCAGTGAGTACGATCGTTGGGAGCGCACAGTATCCAGGGGTTAAGACCGTGAAAAAACAAATACAAAGTGCTCAATACAATGTAGAGCAAAATTTATTTAAGAAATGGATATGTTTATATAAACAAGCGTCTATCTGTAACGATAATACCCATTCCAACAGACATACGTGGTATCAACTGATATTAATCGAAAACTCGATTAATTCAGTGGATGTAACCCTGACGATTCAGACGATGAAACTCGAGTAGGTAACTTTATATCCATTTCTTAATATATGTATATATATATATATATATATATATATATATATGAATACCTTAGTTCAGATATAAATTTAAATTTATTTCAGCATTTATTTATGATATTTTGTATACCTAAAAATATATATGCAAATTTTTTTATATGTGCATTTGCATACTCAATTTTGATTGAATCCTATCAAGTGTACACTTAATACCATCCAGCTATATATATATATATATATATAATGAAAGGAAGCCGGTTTGGAAAATTAGATTAAGCTACAATATTTACTAATCGGACAATATATCTACATTTATATATATATATATATATATATATATATATATATAGTTGGTAGAGCGTTCGGCTAGAAACCACAAAGTTCCTAGTTCGATACTGGCCCTCGCTAACTCAGCGTATGAATAGCACAGGGATCTGTGCAGTAAAGTAAGGAACTGATGGTAGGTGTGGTGCTCCACCTCAGAAGCAAAAACAATCTCCTTGGTCTAGTTCTCATGAAAAGGGGACAGATTCCCTCGCTGATTGGCTGATACCGACTTTAGGCCACCCCAACGACATTACTTTATTTTTATATACATATATATATATTCTAAATCAAATTTCGTATTTACTGATTAATATATAAAATTATGATGTATATTTACTGATCTGACAATATATATATATATTATATATATATATATATATATATATATGTGTGTGTGTGTGTGTGTGTGTGTGCATGTGCATGTGCATGTGTGTGTGTGTGTGTGTGAGGAAGAGAAATTGGTTTGGAAATTCAAATTAATGTTTTGCTTGTGAATTTGTATCGTCACAATTTAAGGTATTGCCCCTATATAAGTACACCCGACCAATATCTAATCTTTTTTTCACGCTAAACATACCATGATTCTATCATTTCAAGTATTATTAGGTATTATCCATTACCAACCTCCATAACATTGAAATGTTGCATACTCTTCTTTACTTACTTCAATTCTTCTATTCTTCTTTTGTTCATCTTTTCTATCTTAGGTATTCTTCTAGCGTCTCTTCTAGTGTCTGGACTTCGTCTTAGTGGTCGGTCGCACTTAACTCATTTCTTCTTCTAGATCAGTCTTGTTACCAAGAAATTCACCAACCACAAAACCGTGTTATTTTCTTAAGCTTTTATTTACTTCTAAACATTTCATGTAACTAAATATAGCGCGCATATGCAGTGAGTTCCAGTTAAGGCAGGACATCTTCTCTGCCCGACATCCAAACTGAAACTGAGGACCCAACCAGGTCCCACGTGACTTCACGTATTTTGCGGGCTTTCTGTACTATTCCATGGAAAGTCCCGCCCGTGATATGAAAAAGGCCATCCCTTTAGAAATACAGGGGATTGATAATAATCTTATGCAACCGCATAGATTATGTAACAGAAA
>CM042159.1:2680130-2790130 GCA_023376005.1 Doryteuthis pealeii | reverse complement strand
AAATATATCTATTAATCTGAATATTCCTCTCTTTCTTTATATAAATACATATATATATATATATATATATATATATATATATATATATATAAGATTATATATATATATATATATATATATATATATATATATATATATATATATATATATGTATATATATATATATATATATATTTCCTCATATAACTCTGCTGATGAGACCTAATAGGTTGAAATATATATTCAGAGATTGATTTTTCTCGATTTGTTTAGCCTCACATTTAAGTAGTTAAATCCCGCCTAATTAAACATAAATGAATTAACTTTCAAAAATTAGGTCTGACTAAAATTAAAAAGCACATATTTTCCCAAATATACTGTTGGCTGAAAATAGCTAAAAAGTTGTTTACACACACACACACACATATATATATATATATATATATATATATATATATATATTCATAACATAAATTCCTTTAAGCAAATAGATATATAGAATTAATAATATATAATAAAAAAAACTGACCTTTTCTCTTTGTTTTTTTGTTTCTGTACTGCTTCAAGCAAAAAAGACCAAGAAAAAGTGGCAGAAAGAGAGTAAGAGAGACACACACACATATACACACATTATTATATATATATATATATATATATATATATATGCACATTGATATCTAAAATATATTTTACTATATTGCTATGTAAGGCATGCTAAAAAATCATTGATAGAGAATATATATCGAATTTTGGGTAGATAAGATATAAAGTGAAATGCGCTAGGTAACAGTCCTATGGGATTTTTAAACCAAGTTCTTGTTATATATTATCATCATGTTTATGTTTATATATAAATATATATATATATATATATAGGTAGATAAATGATATATTATATGTATATAAATATGTATATATGTAGTATATTGGTATATATATATTATATACTAACATATATATATATATATATATATATATATATATATATATTTATATATTGGAGATGCTTGTGTCATAACATTTATTTTCATAGGAACCCAATCTGGCTCCCCAAGATCAAATCCTGAATGAGGCTGTTAGCATTTCAGATTGTGCTAATAATCCTGGGGAATGTATGGATCCAACTCTCCTGGGATCTTTAAATTGGTATGGCAACCAATCTAGGAGAAGGAAAACTCTTAATTCATACCAGACATGTGTGTGGAAAAATGTAGTAAAACACAAAATGGTCCCCAGGATGAATATATTTTCTTGATAGAAATGTTGAAGCTATAACGTTTTGGTCTTTGGAAGCCTCTTCAGGACGTGTGGGGAGGTCTTTAGTAGCAGACTTTAAGTTGTTGCTTTACCGATGAACGTTGCAAAACCAAAACATTATAGTATTAACATCACTATCAAGAATTAATCTTCATCCATTGGAACATTTTCAAGATACTGTCGGATTGACTTCCCATATATATATATATATATATATATAAAGATAATCTACTGAGTCAGACGAACCTACTATTAGTTTCGCATAAAGCTCTTCATGGCTGAAATCAGAGTCAGATTTTAGCCCTGAAGAGCTTTATGCGAAACTAATAGTAGGTTCGTCTGACTCAGTAGATTATCTTTATTACTTGGCTCTACTTAGGTATCGAGCACTTTTTACATATTAGCTTCTCCTAGCAGTTATATGAATATATATATATCTTATATACATATATATACATATAAATTGTTTTTTATTTTGGCCAAATACTATACCAATAGATTATTTTTGTTGGTACAAATATCTTGGTCTTTTTTTTTCAAAAATTTTTCTTCCTGGTTGATGTTTTGGTAGTATATTTTTACAATCAAACTTTCTGCCGGGTTTTTTCTCTCCGCAAGGATCTACCAACACGCTTGGTATATTATATATATATATATATATATATATATAATATAGATTTATGAGTATGAAAAGGTGGAATGAAAACATCACACAATGCTGTTAAAGAGAAAACAATTTATTATATAATCATAGCTGATACTGATCAATATTTCGATTTTACAAAAATCATCATCAGAGCTCATTCACTCCGTGGTGTATAATATATATATTTATATATATATTATTTACCCAACACCTCTGCTCGAGTAGGATGGGAGACAAAGTCATTTTTTAGTAGATTTTAACAGGTTTGCATTCAAAGTTTTCTCCTCCTAGACCAGTTGTCATATTAATGTTTAAAAGCCCAGTCTGCCCTACTATTTATCTATAACTGGAGCAAACATAGATGAATTCATATTATTCACAAGTATATACATATATATAATATATATATATATATATATGTATTAGTATTATCTGCTTTATTTGGACTATTGTCCCCATCTTTATTGTTATTTGTACAACGTTTCGGCCGATATGCCCTCCAGCCTTCTTCAGGTATTTCTTCTCGGACTTGGGAACCTTCTTTTCGAACTCGGGAACTTTCTTGTCGTAATCGGACTTTGAACCTAACCCTTTATTTAGTCCTCGGGGTATTCTGTTCTCATTCCGCTAACCATAGCTGTGCTAGGAGTTGAGTTAATTATTTTTTTATGTTACTGCCTCTACTCAGGATTGAACCCAGAATCCAGAGATAACTGTCACTTAGAACTGTCTTAACCTAACTACCTTATACACATGGCTATTGCTACTGCTATTGCAGAAACTATCCCAGTATCTATTTACCAACCCCTATGTGCAAGCAGGATATGACACAAGATACATTTTTAAGTGGAGTTTAATAGGTTTTCCTTCTCTTAGGTCAGTTGTCACACCAAGGTTAAATAGCCTGATCTGTCATTTCATTTACCTATATAGCTAGAAGGAGAATAGTTAGATTCTTTCTTTTTCCAAATATATTCGGAGACATAGGGTGAAATGGTTATCATCATAGAATATAGACACAAGGACACGAGGAGATGAGGAGATGGGTTCAAATCTTGAACCAAACTTTTTGCATTTCACATAGCACTAATATCCTTGGGAAAGGTATTAATCCAAATATTCTCCTTCCACATATGTCTAAATATTTGGTCTCTTTAATTTTTGTTAGGCAACTAATCTAGGAGAAGGAAAACTCTGAATTCAAACCCGTTAAACTCCACTTAAGAAATTGACCATCTTTCACATTCTGCTTGTGCAGAGGGGTTGGTAAATATATATGTAGATCTAAATATACATATTTACACATAAACACACACACGGACTCACACACACACACACACACACACACACAAGCAGAAACGCACACAAAAAAGTAAACAGACACTTATACATAAACACACACACACACACACACACACACACACACACACACACACACACACACCTCAAAAAGTAAAAGCATAAAAATCCTTTAGAACAAAAAATAAATTACAAGCACACACATACACATGAAATATCAAATGAACCTCTCATTAACCCCATACAACCATAAAACTACGAAGACTCTGAATTTATGAGTTTATTACCCAGCCACCCAGGATCAAATCCACCTGCTAAAAAACACCGATGTTAAAAATGAAATTACTCTATACTCCACTCTCACCAAACAGGAAGGGAGGAGTTGGATACTTATGTATATATATATATACATGCTTGTACAAATTCATATTCATATGATTAATTAATGCCTGAAGAAGACATCAGAAGATCTGAAACACGTTTCGCAAATTTAAGATAAAAATAAAAAAAAAATTTTCTAATAATATAATTCATTTTTTATAAAATATTCAATTTTCTCCTGTTGGACCCATAATAACACTTTTTATATATTTAAATATATATACTAGTCATAGTACCTGCATTTAGCTGTGACATTCTTTCAAGATAAGTTTGCAATATGCACACATGGCAAATGCAAAAAAAAAAAAAATGACCCTGATATTTTTCTGAAACACTCTGTAGATCTCTAATAATATCAAATTTTCTGAAAACACATGCTACATCTCAAATGATATCAAATTTAGATTGCAAAATGATTTTCAATTTTTCTCAAGCACCCTGCACATTTCAAATGATATCAAATTTTTTTAAACAAATTTAGAATAAAAATGATTACGCTGCAGATGATATTAAAAAAAGTTAAATGTTATCAGCCAAACAAAGCCAGTTAGTGAATCAAAAATACAAATATTTGCAACGAAAACACCATTCAATTAGTCAAGTTGGTCAGTTGGTCAAAAATAGTGTCATTTGCAAACAACTGATAAAAGGTGAACAGCATAAGAGAAAATAGTAAATAGCCAAAATGGTCGGGTTAGCTCAGTCGGTAGAGCGTTTGGCTAGAAACCACAAGGTTCCTAGTTCGATACCAGTCCTCGCCAACTCAGCGTATATGTAGCACAGGGATCTGTGCGGTAAAGTAAGGAGCTGATGGTAGGCATAGCGCTCCACCTCAGATGCTAAAACAATCTCTTTGGTCTAGCGCTATTGAAAAGGGGATAGACTCCCTCGCTGACTGGCTGATACTGACTTTAGGCCGCCCTGTCGACTTAAAAAAAAACTATACAAATACCTAGAATAGAACCTAAGGGATACTATATGAAAATGAAGGCTGTTAATATCTATTATTGTGTGTATCTGTGAAATATGAAAAACAAAATGTTCCAAAAAGATGAAATGTCAACATTTAAATGTTTTGATTTAAATAAAACCTTCAAGACAATATGATATAAAGAAGAGAAAAAGATTTTTTGTTCTTAAAAATGGATGTATTTGAATACATAATCCTTTTCTCTTCTTTATATGAAATTGTCCTAAATAAGGTTTTATTAAACCAAAATGTTTAAATGTCGACATAAAAATAATATTCTCATCTTTTTGAAGCATTTTATTTTCCATATTTATGTATGTAATCAGCAAATTCGAACCCCAGTCACTCTATAATGCTCACATTCAGACTACAACTCTTGCGAAAAGTTTTAATTTGTTGAAACATTGAATTGGACAAGATAAATAATTATACCTACAAGTTATGTCAGAAAAGACCCAGGACTGAGTCACACAAAATTATTTGAAATCCAAACAAGTTTTCCCCTTCAAAATAATCCCCCTGGAGTCTAATTCACTTTCCCATCCTTTTCTGCCAGACTTGCATGCACTCCCAGAAGGATTCTTGAGGGATTCTCTGTAGCTCTGTCTCCACGCCTTTTTGATGTCATGCACATCCTCAAAATGGTGTTCCCTTGACGGCCCCCTTGAGCTTGGGGAAGAGGAAAAATCACATGGAACCAGGTCAGGCAACTTGGGAGGTTGCTCCAGCACAGTGATGTTCTTCTGGGTCAGTAACTCTCGGATACTCAGGGCAATGTGGGCAGATGCATTGTCATGGTCAAGCATCCACGAGTTGTCCTCCCACATCTTTCACCTCTTCTCGCACACTGAATGAAGAAAACGCCGCAGTATCTCTTTGTAGACATGCTGGTTGATCGTCTGGCCATGTGGCAAGAACTCACAGTGAACGATGCCCCTCACATTGAACTTTTCTGACATACCTCATATATATTAATACTCTTATTCCTTATCTTTTGACCGTTATCATCTTGCAAAACCCAATGGTAAAAAATGAGACCATCCAAATTGTCCAAGATGAACTCAAAAAATGTAAATCATGATTATCTGGTGTTGATTAGCCACTAAATTCTTATTTCTTATGAGTGTTGTCACTTCAGCTTAATAATGGGCCATTCTGCTTTTATTAGAAAGAAAGAAAGGGAAGGAAAATTACATACTACACAGAAAAAATATAATAAGAAAGAAAGAAATAGAGAAATAAAGAAAGGAAGAGAGTAGGGGAAAGATAGAGAGAGGGGGCAATACTGCTAATCTGTTTCAATTAAACATTATAAAAAGAAGGAAAGAAAGAAAAAAAGTGAGAGAGAGTTAAATCAAGATTATCATACTTTTTACATATTAAACTATTTGCAAAAGCTCTCCAGTAAATATATCAAACTTTGTAATAATTAAATTATCATTCTATGGTATATCTACAGGTCCTGCTAGTATAGAATAAATATAGTTATATATAGCATGTCTTTGCGTGTGATCCTGAAGAAGACGTGGAAACAGCACCCCACGAGAAAACAACTGTATGACCGCCTGCCACATATCACCCAAACCATCCAAGTAAGATAGACAAGACACACAGGACACTGCTGGAGAAGCAAGGACGAACTCATAAGTGATTTCCTCTGGTGGAAGTCAGCACATGGGCATGCCAGTGTGGGCTGACCAGCAAAAACGCACATTGACCAGCTCTATGCAGATACAGGATGCTGCATAGAGGACCTCCCGAGAATGATGTGTGATAGGGAGAGAGATTGTCATGGATATCTGTGCTAACAGCGTGACATGATGATGATGATGATGAATAAGCACTTTCAGTTGAGATCATAGATTAAATCATAATGTCAACTCTTTTACTACTGAAATAAGATGAAGATATTTTTTTCATTTCCAGTTGTGTTTAAAAACATAGGAAGTTTGAAATGTGTTATTACAACCTTTTTTAAAGATATTTGTAAAAATGTCTTTGAATTATCCACTGAGTTTCTGAGAGTTCTAACTGGCTGGGCAATTTTGGGCCGTCCAGATTTTAAAACAGAAGCTTTGATAGTTGTATTTTTTGGAGATGCTGGAGGAGAAGCTACAGCTTTAGTCACAGGAGAAAAAGTCTTTTTAGAAATTCTGGCCACTGCTTGGGCAGTAGGGACGAGAAACCTGTTGAGAGGTCCATTGATAACAGAAGTGGATTTTTTCATAGGTGAGAGTAACTTTTCATTATCTTCATTTCTACCCAGGCAATGCTGGGTAGCCACTTCTAGTAGCTTTATAAAAATTAATGTGATTTCTTTTTCCAATTAGCTTTTCATCAAAAGTGGATTTAAACATTTTTTAATTCTTTTTATATATGATAAAAAGTGTTGAGGGTTTGCCATAAAGACCATTTGGTTGAGATAGGGCTTGATGATGTGACCAGCTGATTGATCATAGGGGGTCTTTCTGACTGCCTGTCTAGCCTAAATAAGGGCCAAAGAGGATTTGCATGTCATGCTCAGCCAGCAGAATTACATCCTTAAGCATCACAGCTTGCCACCCATGTCCAACAGATGGCCCCCATTGGGGGGATTTTACCCCTCTGCAGAGGTGGAATTGGTGTATTCTACAGTGGAGTATATGTACAGTTGGTGTATAGGCAGGGGATTTTGGTGTTTGACTTAACAAGCCATTTCGGAGGGGACTACCTGTTTTTTTAACAGCTGTATGAGTGACAAGCATCCAAAACTACAAACCTTCATAAAAAATGTTTTTAATAATCTGAATTAAAAGTAAATGAAGAAAAAAAAGAAGGGTGCTAATTTCCCAATATAAACTTTTAAGTACTTACCTCTTTGCCTACCAAATTTTCCTCAAGGCTGTACTAAATTTTCTGGCTATTTTGCAAAAAGATCAAGTACCAGTGTCAGGGTTGGTTCACAGAAAAAAAACAAAGATGGCAGAGGGTGTTCATGTATTGGTTTTTCAGTGTAAGCAAGTGACACATATGAGATCCCCTTCCAGCAGTTTATGGCAGGATTGAAGTGGTGAGAGAGCTGCTGTGAGTGGTTTAAAGTAGGCAAAGAGTTAAGAAGTGTATTTCCTCCTTATTCAAAAACTTTCTTCAAAAAGTTATGCAAAAAGCAGTTGCTATGGGTATCTAACTGTGATACTTAAAGATGGAATCCTGGTGTCTGAGCACTCCATGACATGCAACACTTCATTTTTGCTCTTACTTAGGCTAGACGTGTGGTCAGAGAGGCTTCCTCCAATCAATCAGAATGTCATTTCAAGCCCTAGCACCCTTATGATTGTCCTGACCCTATTGCCTTTATGACAAATTCCCAACCCTTTATATCATATATGTGCTAGAAAGTGGTGACTGAGGGTCTTAGTGTCCTGGGTATGATTAAACTGCATTTCTATGTTCCAGTTCTAGAGCTCTGGAGAATTTGTAGTATCCCTTCATTGCTGAGTGGTAGTACCTGTTAGGGTCCTATCTATGGGTTAAATAGCAAAACATGAGTTCAAAAAAATGTTTATTAAAAAAAGTTGAGTTTAAAATGAACAAATTTCAATACCCATCAAGAATGAATAAACAAAATATGTTTGGCATAAAATGACCCAACAAGGGTTGACATGCCATAAAATGTGACCAATCAACCAACCAACCATTGTATTTGATTGATGGAGGATACACTAAAAGTATTGACACCCCAGATCAGAGTTGTACAGTGAGTAATTGCAATGAAGAGGTAAACCACTCTCCCATAAAGAAAACTTCACCACCAGATGAAATTTAGTGTCATATCAATCAGCAAGGGGTCTATCCCCTTTTCACTAGATCAAGGAGATTATTTTAGCATTGGAGGTGGAGTGCCACACCTATCATCAGTACCTTACTTTACAGCACAGATCCCTGTGCTACTCATACGCTGAGTTGAACTAGGAACCTTGTGGTTTCTAGTTGTACGCTCTACCGACTGAACTAACCCGAAAGATATATCTGAACAGAATTAAATACCTATATAAATATGAACAAACTGAGATAGATAGATTTTTTTATTAGTCATTTTGTTTTACAGCATATCAACATTTTCGAGTTATTTAATGCCGAATTATGTGGATATCAAACCATTATGGAGAGCATGGAATTGGCATATTCCACATCCTACTAAGAAAGCATAATTGTTTTTGTGTCATGTATTGAAGAATTAAGAATGTTTATGTCTATGGTTTATAAGAAAATAGACCTTTTATCCCTCTCTCTTTCTCTCTCTCTCTCTCTCTCTCTCTCTCTCTATCTGTCTATCTGTCTGTCTGTCTCTCTCTCTATATATATATGCATATATAAGAATTTTATGAGTGAGATTTGTAAGAAAATAGGGGTTTCATCTATCTTTACACACACACACACACATATATATATATATATATATGTGTGTATATATAAGAAGTTGTATGTCTGAGGTTTATAAGAAAATAGGCTTTTTATCTATCTTTACTGGATATATATATATATATATATATATATATATATATGTCAGTCCGATTCAGACGCAAAAACAGTCTACCTGGTATTGTAAAGCACTATTGCTGTTGGCTAATACTGACAATCAGCCATTCCACTCGCTATACACACACACACACACATATATATATATATATATATATATATATATATATATATAAGTAAAGAAATAACAAAAGACTTAGAGATTTTGCATTATAGCCTATTTCCACGAAATAGGCTATAATGCAAAATCTCTAAATCTTTTGTAATTTCTTTACTTATAAATTTGCTCTGTGACTCTAACAATAAGAGCACACATTGAGCTCTCAAACTGCGACAGGTTGTTTTAAAAAAACTCCTATGTCGTAATGAAGATTTCTTCTCTGGACTTTTGGATATATATATATATATATATATATATATATATATATTTATATTATTAATATTATATATATATATACATATATATATATGTAAACACCTCCCACAATCAGCTCTGTGGGGATGCTGGATGCAGAAGACCTGTCGGGGGCAATGACCTAAAAGAATGGTTGGTGAGAGAGAGAGAGAGAGTTATGGGAATTCCTGTTAACAGCATGACCTAATTATGATGATGATATCGGTTTCTCAAAATCAATTGCTTGACAGTGAATTGTTCAAAGTTAACTGCTCGAAAAATTATTTCTCAAACTATCAAAAAACAGATTATTCAAAAGACGATTTTATTAATAATTATGGTATTTCTTACATATAAAATCTCAAGATGAGATAATATTTTTTTAATTTTTGTCTTTTAAGACATAATCTAAACTATAAAAATTCTTATTCATTTATTTAGTGAGAACTGATAAAAAGTTGAACAAATGACACATTTAGGTTAAATCTATAGAATCAATATCTCATTACAAAATCTAGAAAAATTTCACTTCCTACCTTTAGCAAATGGGTTAGGTATATGCATACCACTTTACAAATTTATCATATTGGCACCTCTATTAAAGAGAATAAAAATTCAGAATAATAAAAAAAGGAATTGAGAAAAGTTTCAGAGTTTTTATTATTATTAAGTTTAAAATGAAACTGGAAGAAAAAAAAAAGCCTTGGCTGGGGTTGCAGAAAGGGGATTTCATAAAATCTATAATATCAAAAATGGGACCACAACTATAACATTGTACCAGATTCTTACAGTCTCCATCCATCTGTTTGAGTTCATTTATTTTTCTATTTCTTGATTTTTAACACAATCTTTATATCTATTAACAATGGAGATTCGCTTCCGGTTTTTGTCTGTAACAAAAACAGCATCACTGCTTACATCACATTACCCAACACATAATCCAACGTCATAACATAGAATAAATATACTCAAAATGTGAGCATGCAATGTTAGACAATCCTCATTGTTTCAATAAATAGATGTTATATATTTATATATAGATTATTTTATTCTAATATAATATTCAAAGTTATCAGAACTGTTTCCATTTCAAATTGTCTTTCTTTCTTTCATTTTTTTTTTTACTACTTTAATAAATTTGACGATTTTACATACTTATGGTACACACTCTATGACATTGAATTGTCAGCTCCCATCCCCTCAGGCAATATCTTTCAAAAAATGTTTACATCGTCCGGAGGGTGTCTTTTTATTTTGCTAGTCTTTTATATTATAATTGTTTTGTTTTTTAATATCTGCTATTTTTCATATTGTTTCTTTTTTTACTTAATTTTTATTCTCTCTTTTCTTTTTTTTATTTGTTATTCTTACCTTTTCAGTTTTTTGCTTTCAAATGTTTCTTGTTTAATTATTTATATTATTTATCCATTTTATTTCAGGTTCAACATTTCTTTAATCCTTTATCAAACACTGTTGCTCTTATAACAATAAACAATGCATGTTTTATTTAATTTTTAAAAGTTTTCATTTAAAGTTGTAATTATTATTATATTTTTATTTAGTGCTTTTAAACAGTTCTAAATTTTATTTCAGGTTATTGCTTTGTTTACGTTTAAAATTAGCATAACACTGTCAACATAGCTTCAGTAAAATTCAATGCTATTACTAGGTAAATTTTAATTGTAAAATAAGTTTGCGGATATAAATCAAATCTTCATAATTCTTTGCACATACACTAATTTTGGTGATAGTGAATGTGTATATATATTTACTTTGTCGTTAATGGGTTTATTTTCGTAGTTTCAACCGGACATACATATTAATTCTTTAAATGATCACTCATAAATATTCAATCATTAACCATAGAATCTATTTGTTTTTTATATAATTTATTGTAAATATTTGTTTTTGAATTAATATTCTTGGCAAGTTGAAGATAATTCATTTATTTTTGTATGTTTTTTTTTTGTTTTCATAGGAAAAAGCTAAGAACATTTTTATTTACTCATAAAAATGAACTTCTTTTTTAAGTAATGAAAAGCCGGGTTAGCTCAGTCGGTAGAGCGTTCGGCTAGAAACCACAAGGTTCCTAGTTTGATACCGGCCCTTGCCGACACAGCATATGAGTGGCACAGGGACCTGTGCGGTAAATAAGGAGCTGATGGTAGGTGTGGTGCTCCACCTCAGACACAAAACAGCAATCTCCTTGGTCTAGCACTAGTGAAAAGGGGACAGACTCCATTGCTGATTGGCTGATACCGGCTTTAGATCACCCCAATGACTGTTAAGTAATGAAAATTAAAAGAATAATATCAAATGAAATTTTTGTTTGATTTTTTACATCTAACTCATTCATTCAGTGCACCAAAGACTGTCACTCAAGAATTGTCCTGCAGAGTCACTTGTGCAGATGCAGATAAATTTTCTTTTTTTCTTTTTTTTTTTTTCTTTCTTTTTTTTTTTTTGACACTATTCCATCGTCTTTATTGGATGGATAGGATCCAATATATATATATATATATATATATATATATATATATATAATTATCTGCCTATCTCATTCTCTATATATACATATATATACATATATATGCCTATATGTTTCTATCTATACATATATCTCTCTATATATGTATATATAAATGTGTGTATATAGATATATGTATGTATGTATATTTTATGTTGAGGTAGTATAGACATCGAGTCAACACCTGTTTACTGATAGTTTCTTGCCTGAAACTGTCAGTAACCAGGTATCGTCTCCATGTCCAAGCTACCTTAACTTAAATATAAAGGCTCTATCAATGATATTGAGTACTGTCTACTTACAAATATAGCACTCATATTATCTACAAAATATATGTATGTGTATATATAGAATATATCATCATCATCATCACCATGTTGAGAGCATAGATTCCCATGACTCTCTCTCACCACCCCTCCCTCTCAGTCATTGCTGCTGGAAGGTTTTCAGCCTGGCATCTAGAATCCACACAGAGCTGATTGATGTAGGTTTTTTGCTGGTCGGCCTAAACTGGTGTGTCCTAGCATAGTGTTCACAGGAAAACATCATTTATGAGTTCGTCCTTGCTTCTCCATCAGTGTCCAGTGCCTAGTTTGTTTTACTTGGAGGACTTAATCAAACCAATTATTGTAAATATTTTTTAAAGATTAAACATTCTATGGAAGCTGAAGATAGAAATAATTTATTTTATTTTATTTTTTTTCCAAGTAAAATCTAAGCCTCTTTTTATGTACTCATAAAAGTATAACCGTTTTTAAAGTTTGGTTTGGTTTGTTTAGTGGTTTTTCTTTCAATTTCTATAATTCTTTATTTTTTTGATTTATCATTTTATTTTTATATTATTAGTTTTTGTTTCAATTTTCAATGATTTTTTAAATTCACCTTTTTTTAAAAATTCAAAACAAAGTTTTTATTACCTTCTATAATTTTCTATTCTATTCTAGTTTTTTCCATTTTTTTTTTTCAATTTATTTTTGTTTTTATCGGTTTCATTCTTTTTTTCAACTTCTATAATTCTTTTATTTTTCTGTATTAATTCTTTTCTTTTGAAATCAGCAATCATGGGTTATTTAATACCCAAACTGTTAGAGTGTTAGATAAAAGTTGGTACTCAAGTTTCTTTTACAGATGTAATTTTGCGAATAGTTTTATAGATGTATTTTATATCTGATTCATAATTTTTAGTATATTTTTATTTATCTCAAGAAGGCTAAAATGTCATCCATGCTAGTATTCTGAAACGGATCCCTCAGATAATTTGTGTGGAAAAATTCCTTTCGGATAGGAGGAAAAGCTCCATATTCTATTATGAAATGTTTTATAGTGCAGAACATGTTGTGCACCATGGTTGATCCTCTTGTTTGAGTAAAAAGAGTGCATAAGTCTTGTATGGCCAATGGGCAGCCCAGCCAGTATTACTTCTTTCTCTTGGGATTTTCAATATCCCGGCTTCTATTCTCCTACTTTTGGCTGAGTTGATAATTATTTGTTTGTCAGTTTTGCTTGATAAATCTTTTTATTTGTTTTTTTTTTATCTGTATATAGGACCTTGAAGTTTTCATCAATTTCTTTTTGGTGGCTTATTTTGCAGCTGAATTGGCTTTGTCATTTCCTGTTATTCCAGCTTGGGATCCAGTGTATCACAATTTATTTTAACAGTGAATTGAATTACTTTTTTTTATGTAATCAAGATTTTTAAAAATTAAATGAAGCTGTTGTATTTTTTACACCTATTCATTGTTCTTACAAAGAAAGGGTTTACAATAGCCAATATACACTGTCTGTATATACTAGTCATGGCAGACATAGGATTGCCCTTCTCCTAGACTGGTTGTCTTACCAAGGCTAAAGAGCCAAATCTATCCTATTCTAAAAAGAGAAGGGTTTTTGTCTTTCCTAAGTGCATTGGTCATCCAAGATTTGGTATTGGTTCGCCACGTCCATTTCAAGGTCCATCTCGGGTATTCTTTATTGCAGGGCTGCTTTTTGAATAATTTATCTTATAATCAATTGAGTGTTCAAAAAATAATTTTTCAAACAATTGACTTAGAGCTCTTTGCTTTTGAACAATTGATTTTGACAAATTTACCTAGATTCATAAATAATATATCTATAAGGATATAACTTTCATGGGTTATTCAATGCCAAAACAATCCTTATATATATTTACCAACTCCTCCGCACGAGCAGGATGTGAAACAAGGTCAATTTTTTAAGCAGATTTTATCAGGTTTGAATTCAGAGTTTTCCTTCTAGACCGGTTACCTAGCCATGGTTAAAGAACCCAGTCTGCCCTACTATTTACCCATAGCTGGAGGGAGAGTAGGATTCATACCTTTCCCAAGGGTATTAGCACTAAGTGAAATGCAATTACCACATCCAGGATTTGAACTCGGGGTGACGAGTCCATTTCCCAAGACTTTAACCATTACACCACACGCTTCCTTACAAAACAATCCTTATAGAATAACAGTAGTGGTACTATTTAACCCAGAGTTGGGAATACATAATGAATCATCATAACAGTTAACAAGCCATTGTAAGTACCCAAATGATGTACTAAAATTAAAATTCTTTCACTTGTTTGTATTTATTAAACTTAGCTTAATTGTAGCACAAGGCCAGAAGAATGGGGCACCCAGTGGGAGTCAATATCCCTAACAATGGTCTGCTAAAAACATGAGGCGCTGAAGATTTATTCAATCATCATTGGATTATAAGACAATAATTGGACCTTGTGTTGAAGTTTTCAGCATAGTTTAAAATGAGCAGAATGGTCCAGATGTCTTGTCACCACTTCATTTTTTTTTTTTTTGAGATAGAATAATTACATGATATACACCGATATTCAAGAATATCATTTAATATTACCTATATATCTATACCTATATTTCTCATTTGTTTATATATATATATATATATATATATATATATATATATATATATATATTGGACAAAGTCAGATGACCAAATTAATGATCTGAATCTGAAGGATGAATGGGCTGAAAAATGTAACCAAGTTGTGGTCATTTTGGATGGAGAAATGGAATGGTACCAAATCAACAAATGCCAGATATCTTGATGAACAGAAGTAAATGATAGCTTATTATTACAATATATATATATATATATATTATATATATATATATATAGAGAGAGAGGGGTATAATATATATATATATATATATTATATATATATATATAGAGAGAGAGAGAGAGAGAGAGATGGATATGATATATATGAATATGATTATATATCTAGATATAATATATATATATAATAATAAAATTCAATAATTGTTTACGTTTTAAAACATTTAATAAAGATGGGGCAAATGACTCACACTCATTTAGATGTCTGTGTCTGACTGTATACATAAATACACATACAAACAGAGATACACACATAGACAACAGATGGGTAGATAAGATAGTTAAATATACCTATTGACTGTGAACAAGTTTTATGTATCCTATGCTAATTACTTGAAAGTTTATGTATTTATACACATACATATATATATATATTGATAATGTTTTGAATAATTGTATAAGTGAGAAACTGTCAGTAACCAAGTGGCTTTGACTCCATGTCAAGGCAACACTAAATATATATATATATATATATATATATATGAACACACACACATATATATATATATATGAACACACACATACATATATATATATGCACACACACACACACATGTATATGCACACATATATGTATGAATATGCACACACACACATATATGCAAACACACTCACACACAGATATATATATATATATATATATATATATATGCAGACACCCACACACACATATATATATGCACACACATATATATGTGTAAATGTTTACAATTATTACTGATTTAAAAAAATGTTCTCATCTGTTGATATATATATATATATATATATATATATATATATATATATATATATATATATATTAGAAAATATATGTGACGGAGAGAAAATGATGGAGGGAGAGAGAGAGATAAGGAGAGAGTGAGTTGTGTATAGAAACTAAAATTAAATAATTTTGTGCTTACAATGTTTCCAGTGCATCTGCATGTAACTGCATTGACTAAGCATCGATTAGCAGGTGACAGGGCCAGATATGGCTGGAAATACGAGTGGAAGATTGTGTTGCTCCAATTTTAACTTTAAGAAAGCAATGTTTGCATCAATATAAACAGTGGTATTCTAGTTTTCAACTAATTTTCAGAAAATTAACTGTGACATCGATTCGAAATATACATCTATCTCAAGCATCAACAGTGCCCCTCACACTCCCTTTTTATCTATCTATCTATGTATACATACATATATATATGTATATATATATATATATATCTATCTGTGTGTGTGTGTGTGTGTGTGTGCGTGTTTTGTGTATGTCTGTATATGTGTGTACATATACATATATATTCAGCTATCCTTATATACTTACACATGCTTACACACATACCTTTCCACACACTCACAAATCACACACCACACACATACAGATAAATATGTATATATATATATATATATATATATATTATATATATATATATATATATTATATATATATATAATATTAAATGGACTACATAAATATATGGTATATATTTTAGATTATATTTCTCTCTATATATATATATATATATATATATATATATATATATATATATATATATATATATATATATATATGCATATATAAGCATATATAAGCATATATATATATATTATCCTTACACATGCATACATATACATATCTATACACACACACACCACACACACACACACACACTCTCTCTCTCTCTCTCTCTCTCTCTCTCTCTCTCTCTCTCTCTCTCTCTCTCTCTTATCTATACAATATTAATATAAATACATAATATCAAATTTTAAAACACACATTAAACATTTTCATACAAATTGAGTTTCATTTATTCGATACTCAGGTAGGCAGTAAAATGGAGTTGTAACACTTAATACGAGTTGCATATATATATATATATATATATATATATATATATATATATATATATACAGTATATGTGTTGTGTCAATCTTTTATGCCTACCTCCCTTCCTTTAAAATCAGCCTTTACAATTCAGGCTTTTAATTGAATTTGAACTCTGAAATGAGGCTCGAGTGAGTAGTGTATCTATTGCTAAGTGATAAGGCTGCTTCAGTGCAATCATACACTTCAGTGTATCTATCTCTAATGACTGAATATACACATACTAATACATCTCTCTACGTCTCCCCATGACTATTTGAACTAGTATTTATTAGAGTGTATCTTGAGTAATATTCATTTACCTACATAGTTGAAATCTTAGACAGCCTAAAGGAAATTGAAAAGAACAACAAGGACTAACAGAAAATAATAAGGAATAAAAAAATTGAAAAGAAAAATAGGATGAAGGAAAATGAATGAAACAAAGGGAAAGACATTAAAGAAGAAAAATTGGTAAAAGAAAAAGGAGAATGATATAAATGAGAATGAAATCAGAATTTAAAAAAAAACAGAAAGAAAATAAAAGGATGAAGAAAGAGACAATGATTAAAAAGAGGAAGAAGAAAGTAATGAAAAAAAGGGAAAAAAAAAGAAATTCAATTTTAAAGAGAAGAGGAAGAAGAAAAAGTGAAAAAAGATGATGAAAGAATGAGTGAATGATTGAAAATATGAAGGAGAAATTACAGAAAAAAGTGAAAGCAAGAACAAAAAAGAAAGAGTGTAAGAGAAATGAAGGAGAAAGGGAGATGAAAAACTGAGGGAAGGAAACAAATGAAAAGGAAGAAGAAAAAAGAAAGAAAATATGATGAAGATGAAGTATAAGAATGGAATTTAGAAAAGAAAGTATGATGAAAAAGAAAAAGAAAAGGGAAATTTTGAAAAGAAATAAATATTTATATATTTTTGAGTTTTAATATTTGGTATATTGGTTATATAAATATTGTTTTTTTCTTCCGCTTCTTCATTCTAATTACAATGCATTTTATTCTCAATGTTTTTTTTTACTCTTTGGTTTTCTTTCTCCTTCATCCTCTCTGTGAAAAGAGAGAAATGTGAAAAAAGTTGGAGGAAGAAGAAGAAGAAGAAGAATAACAACAACAACAACAACAAACAATGGGGAAAGGAAGAAGGACTTATAATAAAAAAGAGCAAAAGGAAAAAAGAACAAACAAAAACAAAGAAGAAGAAGAAGAAGAAGAAGAAGAAGAAGAAGAAGAAGAAGAAGAAGAATTTGAATATGAAAAACACTATAAAAGAAGCGGAAAAGAAGGGAGAACTAGAGAGAAGGAAGGAGAATACAAATAAGAAGAAGAAGAAGAAGAAGAAGAAGAAGAAGAAGAAGAAGAAGAAGATCAACAACAACAACAACAACAACAACAACAATGGGTAAGGAAAAAGGAAGTATAATAAAAAAAAAGGAAAAGGAAAAAAGAACAAACAAAAGCAAAGAAGAAGAAGAAGAAGAAGAAGAAGAAGAAGAAGAAGAAGAAGAAGAAAGCAACACCAACAGCTACGGGAAAATGAAATAGAAGAAGGAGAAAAGAAAAAGAACAACAACAACAACTTACTACTACTATGATGACAAGAAAACAAGAAGAGGAGGAAATGGGGGAAAGATGTAATGAGGAAAGGAAAGGAAAGAAGAAAGTATTGAAAAGAAAGGAAAGGAAAGGGAAAGAAAGAAAGAAAGGGAAGAAGAAGAAGAAGAATGAATATATCAGGTGTACATGCCTATGTTCAAAAAACCAAAGAGTCTATTGTTGACCCTGTATCTTTTCTACAATGACAATATCGATGTTGCCAACACGTGCAGAGGTGTCAGTTTGGTGCTAGAAGGTGCATATAGGTGGATATAGGTGGATACTTACATGACACGAATTGTCTTGTCCATTTTTTGTTACTTTGTTTTCGTTTTAGCTTTTTCTTTTCTTTTTTTTCTTTTCTTTTTTTTTTTTTTTTTTTTTACTTTTTTTTCCTTCTTCCAGTCCTCAATTTTTCTTTCCTCTTTTTTTTTTTTTTCTTTCTTTTGTTTTCTTTTTCTTTTTTTCTCTTTTTCTTTTTTCTTTTTCTTTTTTTTAAAACCTTTTCTATCTTCACTCTCCTTTTCTCTTACGCATAATTCATTTTTGTCTCTCCTCCTGAGGATTCAGCGCTTATAGTCAGCCATGTTACACATCTCCTACCCTTCCATGTGCGGCTTCGAATACTGACAAAGCAATCGCCACCACCGCTACAACCACTACCACATCCTCCTCCTCCTCCTCCTCTTCCTCCTCCTCCTCCTTAACGTCGTCTTCCTCCCCCTCCGCCTCCTTCGCGTTTCGCTTCCACTTCTTCAGCCTTACTCTCCTTTAGTTGTCTGCTTCACCGTTTTCCACTTGCAGTGCGTTCGTCTTTGGAATTCTCTGCATTCCTTGCTTCAGTAGGAACGAGGGTCTTCTTTTATATTGTTATTTCCTTGCGAGCGCCTGTGTGCTTATGTGTGCGTGTGTATGCGTGTGTGTGCACGCGTGTATACGAGTGTGCGCGTGTGTGTGTGTATGTGTGTGTGTGTGTGTGTGTGTGTGTGTGCGTGTATGCGTGTTTGTGTGTAAGCGCGTGCGTGCGTTGCGTGCGTTTGTGTTTTAGAAAAATATCGAGATAGAGAGAGAGAGAGAGAGAGAGAGAGAGAGAGGAGAGAGAGTAACGCAATCATTGAAATCGAAAGATGACAAAATAAATAGATTTTTATTATTATTATTATTATTATTATTATTATTATTATTATTATTATTATCGTTGTTTTTGTTTTGTTGTTGTTGTTGATGTTATCGCAAATAAAAGAAAGGACAAAACAAAAAAGTTAAAAAGAAAAAAAGAAAAAAAAAAAAAAAAAAAAAAAGAAAAAAAAGAAAAAAAAGGAAAAGAAGAAGCAAAAAGAGTAAGAAAATGTCTTAGAAAAAAAAACGAAAAAAGAAAAATGAAAAATATAAAATGAATGAAAAAGTTCGAAAGAGCAAAAAAGTAGAAAAAGTAGAAAAGAAAAGAAAAAGAAAAAAAAAAATAAGAGAAAAGGAGAAACAAAACAAAACAAAAAAACGCTAAAAAAATAAGTATGTAAAAGGAATGGAGAATAAAAGAAAAGATGAAGAAGAAAATGAAGAAAATGAACAAAGAACAAAAAAGGAAAGCAAAGAAAATGAAAAAAAAAGAAAAGCAGAAGAAAAGCTGAAGTAAAGAATAAGGAAGAAGAAGAAAAAAAAGAAAAGGTAAAAAAAAAAGAAACAAATAAATAGGTTGTTTTTTTTTTTTTTTTTTTTTGGTTGTTGAGTTTTACGGCATATCAACCACTTTCAAGTCATTTAATGCCGAATCAAGTCATTTTGATATTTGGTTTACCTACAGTACCTGCGATTGCTTAAATGGTCACCCATTGAAGTACTGAACAGGCTCATCACTGCTTAACTTTCGTGATCTCTCGGCGTGACTTGACCGTAAGCAGAAGAAAATAGAATAAGGAAAAGATAGAGAGAGAAATAAAGAGAAAAAATTGAGAAATATAGAAGAAAAAATATTGAAGAGAAAAAGTAAAAAGAATGAAAAAGTGCGAAAAAGAATCAAGAAGAAAAAAAGGAGAAAAGGAAAAAGAAAAGAAAAAGCAGAAGCAAAAAGAACAATGAAAATATCACGAAAGAAAAGAGAGAAAAAGGAATGAAGCGTAGAAGGAAAAAATGTAGAAGAAAAAAAAAAAAGGTAAAAGGTATGAAAATATGTGAAAGAGAGCGAAGAAGAAAAGGAATGAAAGATGAATGAATGCTGAACGAAAACACATATTTAAATTCTTCGTGGAAACAATACCCGACAAGGAGGAACCTGTACGGCCACTTGCCCCCTATCTCACAAACCATCAGAGTGAGACGAACAAAATAAGTTGGACACTGCTGGAGAAAGCAAAGACGAACTCATAAGTGACATTCTCCTGTGGAAACCAGCACATGATCCGTCCAGCAAGGACTACATTGATCAGCTCTGCCCGTATACTGGATGCTGCGCAGAGGACCTCCTGAGGACAATGAGTGATAGAGAAGCTTGGCGAGATATTTTCATGGATATACGTGCTAATTGTGCGACATTATGATGATGATTTGGAAAGTAAAAAATATGAGAAGAAGTGGGAAGAATAAATATGAAGGGAAGAATGAAGGGAAAAAAGAATTAGAAGTATTTAAAAAAGAACAAGTTTGAATACAAGAAATGTGAAAAGAAAAAGACGTAGAAGAAAAATGAAAAAAAAAATGAAAGAAAATAGTGAAAGAAATGGTAAAAGAAGAAAAAAGAAGAAAAAAGAAGGGAAAAAAAAGGAAAAATATGAAGAAAAGGAGAACGAATGAAAAGAGAAAGAAGAAAATGAAGAAAGTGAAAACAAAAATGTTGAGCCCAACCCAATTCAATCCTGTTCTCATTCCCCTAACCATTGCCGGGGTACAGGTGTTAAACTGTGTTATTTGTTATTCTATGTAACTTTCGCCCTTGACCAGGATTGATAATTCTCACTTACAACTATCTTAACCAACGACTTTATCCACTACGCTATGTGTTCAACGTTCCGTGATGGCTCCCGATTACGACAAGAAGATTCCGAGTTCGAAAAGAAGGTTCCCGAGTTCGAGAAAGCTCCCGAGTCCGACAAGAAATACCTGAAGAAGGTCGGAGATCACATCGACCGGAACGGTGTACAGATAACAAAAAAAGATGAGTACGATAGTCCGAATAATACAAAAAATACTAATTATCAACCCTCATCTAAAAGATTCAGAGAAATAGTAAAAAAAAAAAAAAAGAGAGAGAAGTAAAGAAGTAGAAAAATAGCGGAAAGGTCGAAGAAAAAGAAGAAAAAAGAAAAAAAAAGAAGACGTTGGAATAGAAAAAAAAAAGAAAGACGGATATGAAAGGTAAAAGGAAAAAGAAAGAAGAAAGAAGTGTAATAAATGCTGAAGAACGATCAAAAGTGAAAAACAAGAAGAATATAGCAAAGAAAATATTTAAAGGAAAACAAAAATAAGATGAAGAGTCTGAAAGGATATACCTGAAGAAGGCCGGAGGGCATATCGGCCGAAACGTTGCAAAGATAACAATAAAGATGAGGACAATAGTCTAAGTAAAAAAAAAGAGAGAAGGAAAAAGATGTCAGAGGAAAAAGGAAAAATGAAGAGAGAGAAAAAAGAAAATATTAAGAGAGAATAAAGTTTGTTTGCTTGTTTGTTTTGATTTGTTTTACGGCATATCAACCACGGAGGGTTATTTAATGCCATCAAAGTTTTGACAGATTCATAGACATAGTTTGGAAGAAAAATTTAAACTCGCTTTTTGTTTTTTTGTTTGTTTTTGTAAACAATTTTTCTATTTAACCCATAGATGGGGCTCTAACAGGTACTACCAATCGGAGTCAGAGTAGACCTAGGAGCACTTGTGATGAAAGGGTGCTCCACATACCCCAGAACTCCAGAACTAGAACCTCACCTTCAGTTAGAGTTTAACGTCACACCCAGGACATGAAGAACCTCAACAATGGCCTTCTAGCACCCATATGATAAAAAGGGCTGGGGCTTGCCATAAAGGTAATAGGCTCGGAACAATCGTATAGGTGATATGGCTTGACTTGACCCGCCGATTGATTGGCCTCCCCAACCGCTCGTCTAGCCTAAGTAAGGGCCACAGTGGGGTGTTGCATGACAGGGCTAAGAAAGATAGCTATTTAATAGCAAATACATCCTTGTAGAAGAACAGTAGTGGTACTATTCAACCTATAATTGAGGGGATTAAGGAATTTCGTACCTTTCCCAAGGGTACCATTGCGAAAGTGAACCTAATAGTGTTACTGAAGTTCGATCTTGCTTACTGCGATGTCGCATTCCAGCACATTTGCCATTAAATCACGTTGATCAAGCCCGGTAATGTTTCGGAAGTTCAGGAAGATATGGTAGAAAATAAGCGGGAAGTGTTAGCATCAAAGAAAAAAAAATGAAAGAAAAAAGAACAAGAAGTGGTAAAGAAAAAGAAAATTAGGATTGAATAAGAGAAAAGAAAAAGGATTGAAAAAGAGAGAAGAACATGCGAAGAAAGAAAATGAAAAAAATTGAAAGAAAATAATGAAGGAAAATTTGAAAGAAAATAAAGATTCAGTTGAATTGTAAAGAGAATAGAAAGAGGAAAAAAGTAAAAGATGAAGGAGAAAATGCAGAAGATGAAAGAAGGAAAAGAATGAAAATGAAGATGAATGGAAATGAAGAAAAGAAGTTGATGGAGAGAGAGGGCAGAAGTATATAGATGGAAAAGAGAGGAGGAATGGAAAAAGAAGATGAAGAGAAGAGAAATTTGAAGAAGAAGAAGAAGAAGAAGAAGAAGAAGAAGAAGAAGAAGAAGAAGAAGAAGAAGAAGAGCAAAAACAACAACATCACCACCACCAACCAACAACAACAGCAACAACAACAAGAACGGGAAATAGAAATAAAAGTAACGAAGAAAACAATAAGAAAAAGAAAGAAAACGAACGAAGAAAACAAAATGAAAAATTGAAAAGAAAAAAAAAAGACAAAAAAGACAAAAATAAAAGTTTTTTGTATTCATTTTTTATCTTAATTACAAATATCCTTTATAAAAATTTTCATTAAAAAAAACTACGTTTCTACGTTTTTTTCTTTTCTGTCTTTTCAAAGACCAAACTCACACAGCAATTCCGGTTTTCGTCTATTTTTCTTTTCTTTCTTTCTTTCTTTCTTTCTTTCTTTTCTTTTCAGTTTTTTCTGTTTTTTTTTTTTGTTTTCATTTTTTTCATTTTTTTTAGTTTTTTTTTTTAGATTTTTTATTTTATTTTTTTCTGGCTTTCCTTTTTGAGCAAGCAGTGAAATCTTACAAATTCAGTGGTGAAAGGTCTGGGAAAAATGGCCCACTTAGATATGGTGGTTAGGGAAAGAGACGTTGGCGATGTGGGATGGGCGGAGTTTGAATCAGACAAATGACATTTTTCTCCTTCTTTCTTTGACTCTTTTTCATCTTCAAAAGAATGAGAAAAAGAGAAAAGAATTGGGACGTGTGGCTTTAGATTCAGACAAACAACTGATCATTGTCAATGTTATTTTCTTGTAATTCAACAACTGACATAATGGTCTTGCAAGACGTCTCCAATGTACATTAGATGGAACTAACAGTGCATACCCAGATTAGACACGGCTTGTGAGATGTGCATTATTGAGAATAAAGGATATAGATTCGCTTTTATTAGAGTTTGGGAATAATTATTCGTATTTAAAAATAGTCAAACTAGCAGTAATATGGCCATTGTTGGTTGGTTTGATTTTACGGCATGTCAACTCTTGTTGGATTATCTTATGCCGAAGACATTTTGTTTTATTCATTCTTGATTAATATTCAATTTTTAATTTTTTTATTAAGAATAAAGGATGTAGATTCGCTATTAGTAGAGTTGAGGATAATTATTCGTATTTAAAAGAATCAAACTAGCAGCCCTTAGCAATAATACATATGGGTTTACAAATGGGCATTATTAAGGTCGATTGGTTGGATTTTACAGCATGTCAACCCTTGTTGGGTTATGTTTATGTCAGAGACGTTTTATTTCATTCATTCTTGATGGGTATTCAAAAAATTTATTTTTTATGAAGAATAAAGTTGGGAGAGATTTGCTTTTATTTAAGTTTGAGACAATTATTCGTATTTAAACAGACTCAAACTAGCAGTACTTACCCATAATACATATGGGTTGTAAGATGAGCATTGTTAAGGTTGGTCGGTTGGATTTTACGGCATTTCAACTCTTATTAGGTTATCTCATACTGAATACATTTTGCTTTATTCATTCTTGATGGGTATTCAAAATTTTAAAAATTTTCTATTTAGAAGAAAGTGTGTAGATTCGATTTTATTAGAGTTTGAGATAATTATTAGCATTTAAAAAGATTCAAACTTGCAGTACTTACCCATAAGACATATGGGTCGTAAGATGGGCATTATTAATGTTAGTTGGTTGGGTTTTACGACATGTCAACTCTTATTGGGTTATCTTATGTCGAAGACATTTTGTTTTATTCATTCTCGATGGGTATTGAAAATTTTAAATTTTATTAAGAATAAAGGATATAGATTCGCTTTAATTAAAGTTTGAGATAATTATTCGTATTTAAAAAGAGTCAAATTAACAGTACTTACCAATATTACATATACTGGTACAAAATAAAAAACGCACTCGATGTAAAAATAGATTTTTGAAACATATTGCCTGAGGGGTGGGAGTAAAAAATTCAATGTCAGCGAGTTTGTACCCTAAGTAAGTAAAATCATCAAATTCATTAAAGGATTAAAAAATAAAACAATTTGAAATGTAAACTTTAAATATGTATTAAAATAAAACAAACTATATATAGATAGATAATACCAGTCATGTATTTATTAAAACATATTTTAAAAAACAATGAGGACTGTCTAATGTTGCATGTTCAAATTTTGAATGTATTTATTGACAAAAACCATTATTAATAGATGTTGTAAGATGGGAATTATTAAGGTTGGATGGTTGGATTTTACGTCAACACTTTTTGGTTTATTTTATGCCGCAGACATTTTATTTAATTTATTTTTGATGGGTATTCAAACTTTTCTAATTTAAATCCAATTTTTTAAACACAATTTTTTAAAACTCATTTTTCTATTTAACCCATAGATGGGCCCCTAACAGGTACTACCACTACAGGTAAGAACATACTGGTAGTAACGGCATTATTAAAAATAGAGGATGTAAATTCGATTTTATTAACGTTTAGGATAATTATCCGTAATTAAAAGAGTCAAACTAGCAGTACCATATTGTTTGTTAGGGTTACAGTATATCAACACTTATCGGGTCATTTGATGCCGAATCAAGTCAATTTTAATAACAAAGAAATTAGGTTGCTCACAGTACTTGCTGCTGCTTAAGTGGTCCAACCAATTAAGTACTGGACAGGTTAATCGCTGCTTAACGTCGGTGATCTAATGGGAAACAGTACTTCAGCGAAAACTGTCGTATTTTACCGATATTATACAAGTTGTTAGATAGTCATTATTAAGAATAATGGGCGAAGCGTCAATTTTATTTCAATTTATGATAATTATTAGTATTTAAAAGAGTCTAACCAATAGTATTTATTACATATTGGTTGTAACATCATCATTATTAAGAATAATGGGCGAAGCGTCAATTTTATTTCAAGTTTATGATAATTATTAGTATTTAAAAGAGTCTAACCAATAGTATTAACCCATATTACATATTGGTTGTAACATCATCATTATTAAGAATAATGGGCGAAGCGTCAATTTTATTTCAAGTTTATGATAATTATTAGTATTTAAAAGAGTCTAACCAATAGTATTAACCCATATTACATATTGGTTGTAACATCATCATTATTAAGAATAATGGGCGAAGAGTCAATTTTATTTCAAGTTTATGATAATTATTAGTATTTAAAAGAGTCTAACCAATAGTATTAACCCATATTACATATTGGTTGTAACATCATCATTATTAAGAATAATGGGCGAAGAGTCAATTTTATTTCAAGTTTATGATAATTATTAGTTTTAAAAGAGTCTAACCAATAGTATTAACCCATATTACATATTGGTTGTAACATCATCATTATTAAGAATAATGGGCGAAGAGTCAATTTTATTTCAAGTTTATGATAATTATTAGTATTTAAAAAGAGTCTAACCAATAGTATTAACCCATATTACATATTGGTTGTAACATCATCATTATTAAGAATAATGGGCGAAGAGTCAATTTTATTTCAAGTTTATGATAATTATTAGTATTTAAAAGAGTCAACCAATAGTATTAACCCATATTACATATTGGTTGTAACATCATCATTATTAAGAATAATGGGCGAAGCGTCAATTTTATTTCAAGTTTATGATAATTATTAGTATTTAAAAGAGTCTAACCAATAGTATTAACCCATATTACATATTGGTTGTAACATCATCATTATTAAGAATAATGGGCGAAGAGTCAATTTTATTTCAAGTTTATGATATTATTAGTATTTAAAAGAGTCTAACCTATAGTATTAACCCATATTACATATTGGTTGTCATTATTAAGAATAAAAGAGTCAATTTTATTTCAAGTTTATGATAATTATTAGTATTTAAAAGAGTCTAACCAATAGTATTAACCCCATCAATGGGCGAAGAGTCAATTTATTTCAGTTTATGATAATTATTAGTATTTAAAAGAGTCTAACCAATAGTATTAACCCATATTACATATTGGTTGTAACATCATCATTATTAAGAATAATGGGCGAAGCGTCAATTTTATTTCAAGTTTATGATAATTATTAGTATTTAAAAGAGTCTAACCAATAGTATTAACCCATATTACATATTGGTTGTAACATCATCATTATTAAGTAAAATGGGCGAAGAGTCAATTTTATTAGTCAATGATGATTATTCGTTTTTAAAGACGTCAAATTAACAGTATTTACTTACCAATTTGGATTATTCGGATTATTGTCTTCATCGTTATTGTTATCTACTCAATGTTTCAGCCGATGTGCTCTCCAACCTTCTTCAGGTATTTTTGTTGAACTCGGGAACCATCTTTTTGAACTTTGGAACCTTCATGTCAGAATTCACGGGAGCCTTCACGGAACTTTGAACTGAACCCTTTATTCAATCGACGAGTGTTGACTGTTCTCATTACGTTAACAATGACTGAGTACAAGTTTTAAAGCTGTGTTAATTATTCTATGTTACTGTCGCCCTTGGTCATCATTGAAACTGCAGCCCAGAGATAACTGTCACTTAAAACTGTATTAAATCAACGCCTATATCCGTTGTGCCATGTTTCCAATTGAACAATTCTGAGTGTATGTTTGGAACTTATAAACCTAATGTTCTATTTTACTTAGAATATTTTTTTTATACTTATGTATGACTTTTTACCTTGATTCATATTGCTTTTTTAACCTAATCTATCCTTTTTAATTATAGGTTCTCATATTGTATTCATCTCTATACTTGGTCTACTTAAGTGGTTACTTACTCAATCAAACCTCAACTCAAAAAGTCAGAGAAATAATATTTATTAACCGAATCCAAATTAATTTTAAACGAAGTAAAGCTGGATGAAATTCAGTTGTCCTCCCCCTACACCGGTTACATAACCAAGATTAAAGAACCCAATCTCTCTACAATAGTCGGTGTTATAACCTATGGATTCCATTCTTTTCCCAAGACATGGCCGCAAAGTGAAACCAAAACAGCCCTTTACAGGATCTGAATTCGGGTCACCGATTCCATTTCTAACAACGACAACCAGTACACTATGCAAACCTCATAAACTAGCAGTGCTTACTCATATTATCTATGTGTTATAACGTGGTCATTATTAAACGATGAAGGACAGTGAGTTGCTTTTAGCAAACGTTTATGAAACTTATTCGTATCTAAATGTGTCAAACCGGTCGTACATATTCATATCACATAAAGGTTGTAATATGATCATTATTAAGAATAATGGACGGAGAGTCAATTTCATTAAAGTTTAGGATAATTACTCGTTATTTAAAAGAGTCAAACTAACAGTCCTTACTCATATTACACACGGATTGTAAGATGGTTATAATTAAGAATAATGGACGGAGAATCACTTTTATTAAAGTTTAGAATGATAATTCATATTAAAAAAAAGATGGTGCTTTATTAAGAACTAGAAGTGGCTACCCGGTGTCGTCTGGGTAGAAGTTGTTTTTTTTTAAGTTAGTCTCGCAGATCCATTATTACTTATCGTGAGTGAGATCCTCGCTGGTTGCGCCATAAAAATCCCCACGGAAATATATAATATAGTCAGAAATTTCCATTCAATGATTTGCAATTTTAAATAAATAAGATATAAATGATGCAATTAATTCAATCAATCAATATTATTTTTTCAAAGCGAAAAAAAAAAAAAAAAAAAACATACAAAAAAAAAAAAGAAGTGATAAATAAAATAATATGCAAAAGACTTTCCCTTCTGTTACTTTTCAAATTTGAATTTTTAAATATCTTCGCAAATATGAATAAAATCTTCATTATTTTTGCTCAAAAACCAAGCCCTGGTGATATTTAATGTGTATATATATTTACTTTGTCGTTAATTGTTTTGATTTTCGAAGTTTACTCCGGACATACAGATACACACAATTGCCCTTTATATATGGATAGATAGATAAAAGATGTAGAGTCATTTTCTTTATATTAAAGTTTAGAATAATTATTTATTATTAGAAAGAGCAAACTAGCTGTACTGATAATACATATTGATTGTAAGATAGTTATTATTAAAAATAAGGGACATGGAGTCACTTTTATTAAATTTTATGATATTTATTCGTATTTAAAGGAATCAAACTAGAATTACTGACCAATATTACATACAGTTTGTCATAAGGTCATGATTAAGAATAATAGACGGAGAAGTCACTTTTATTTAAGTAAAACAATTAAATAAAGTCGGTAGAATGGTCTATTGTCAATATCATTCGGGTAGCGCGAGACCAGGGAAACTGTTCTTGCGTCTGAGAGCGCCGCGCCAACTATCAGTTTTTGCTAGGCTGAGCTATACCGGTTCCTTACGTTGGTTGGTTGGTTGGATTTTACGGCATATCAAGCCTCGTTGGGTTATTTTATGATGGAAACGTTTTGTTTTATTCATTATTGATGGGTATTCAAATTGTTTCTAATTTAAACTCAATTTTTTAAACACACTTTTTAAAATTCCTTTTTCTATTCAACCCATAAATGGAACCGTAACAGATACTACCACTCCGGGTCAGAGTGGACTTTGGTTTAATAGTGATGAAGGGGTACTACCCACTCCCCGGAGCTCCAGAATTGGAACTCGATCGATGCTTTTTAATGGGATCTGAAGATAATTATTCCTATTTAACGAAATTTTATTTGTTTTTATTGTTTATTTACAGCAACTTTAGCTGGAAATCTCAAAGACCATCGAAAAAAAAAATTAATAAATATCTTTAATTAATATCTAATTCTATCATCTTCGAAAAAGAGAGGGGTAGTATTATTCTGCTTTTTTTATTTTTCAGGTCGTTTCGACTCTTCAGATGAAATGAATATGCTCAGTGGCTCGACACCTGGCTACATAAGAGAGAGTACAAATGTCTATACGGAGGAATATAGTCATCTGCATCTCTTAAGGATTACCAAGAGAGTGGGTAAAAGTCATGAAATGGACACCTCTTACAACGAGCAGAAATGTGACACAGAGTATATGAGATAGATGCTACTTAAATCAGTTTCATATAGTTTTATTATATTTCTAGGCATTAATCTAAGAACTATTGAAAGTTTATTTTACTTTAACTGCAGGGAGGAATAAATAAGCGATGTATACTAACGATTATCATTGACAGGTTAGTTTCGCAGGGATTGTACGATGCGGACCGTTGGCCGAGCGGTAAAAGTCACATATTTTGCCTGCTGGACTACCAGTTTCGATTTCTGTCGGAGGGAAATCGTTAGTATACTTCGCTGATGAGACTTAATAAAGTTGAAACAGTTTGTACGATGTTCTAGTATCGCATAATCGTTTGCCAAATTCACTTGTCATGGTTATTTTCTATAATTATCGGATTTTATACGATATACGCATCGTAATTGCCTTCAACCAAAAATATAAATAATAATATATATTTTATTCAACAATGCTTCTAAAAACAAACATCCAAAAATCTTATATATATATATATATATATAATTATTATATATATATATATGTGTGTTTGTGTGGAATTAAACAAAGGCAGGTCTGCGATATTATTGGTGATCTTTTCAAGCTTTCTGGACAACTTTTTTATATTTCGATGGAATTCGTAGATTAAAACCTTTTCTTGTGCACATTCTCCATTCTCAACGTTTTTGCAAAACATTTGATTAATCATTAGCTGACATCTATCTTCTAACTTTTTTGAACCCCACGATCACCTGACTAAGATTATCCAATCACAGCCATGTTCTCAAATATCCTTTAGGGTCATTTGCATCATTTTAGCATTAATGATATTCACTTATGGGAAAACCGTGGTCTAATGGTTAGAGTCGTACGGAAATGGACTAATCGACCCGAGTTCAATTCCTGGACGAAGCTGTTTGCATTTCACATAACGCTAATACCCTTGGAAAAGGCATGAATTCAATTCTCCCTCCAGCTATGGGTAAATAGCAGGGAAGACTGGACTCTTTAACCATGGCTAGGTAACCAGTCTAGGGAAAGGAAAACTCTGAATTCAAACCTTTAAACTCCACTTAAGAAATTGACCTTGTGTCGCATCCTGCTCGTGCAGAGGGGTTGGTAAACATATATGGGAAAACCGTTTAAATCTTTTAAAATTGTCTGAATCATCATCAATCATGCTGACAACACGATCTCCATGACTCCTCCTCGACACACCTCCCCATAGGTCATTGCTACTGAAGGTCCTCTGCACAGCATCCAGTACCCATGCAGTGGGGATCGATATGGTATTTGCAGATTGGCAAAACTGTTGTATCGATGTGTAGGTACCCACTGACGAACATTTCTTATGAATTCATTATTGCTTCTCCAGTTAATGTCCAGTTAATGTCTTGTTCGTCTAAATCTGATGGTTCGTGTGATAGGGGGAAAGTGGCTGTACACCTGCTTCTTGTTGAGTTCTGTTTCCAAGATTTATTTACGCTGGATCCTTGAATATATATATATATATATATATATATATATATATATATATATATATATATACATATCTATACATATATATACACACACATATATATATATACATATACACACACACACATATTCAAACGCGATGGAGAAAACAGTTATATATATATATATATAATATGTGTGTATATATATATAATATATATATATATATATATATATATATATATATATGTGTGTGTGTGTGGTGTGTGTGTGTGTGTGTGTAAAAGGAAAGCATGTACATTCATAAATAAAGAATTCTGTATATTGAAGAGCAAACTGCTTTATTCTTTGAGTGTTTTCTGCCCACTTGAGTGGGTTGACACCCAAATGTACTTTTCATTCACAATAAATGTTTCCTATCTAATTTTTCTCCAAGCGTTTCATTAGACTCCGAGTATTGCAGTCATACAATAGTATTGACAAGGCTAAAACTTGGAAGAATACTCGTTTTATCTTATCTGAGTGATCAGATTTCCTTAAGAACGATAATCAATCGATACGTGTCAATGCCTTTCCGATGCTTATATTAACATTACTTTCTGTAGATGAGATATTACTACCTATGTATTACAATACCTTTTAAGTATAGATAATCTATTACTTAACGGTAATACCGTTTGATAGAGTTTTCAGCAACAATACTGTGTTTTTCTAAACATAGCCCCCGCCATTGGTTATATCCCTCGCTAATAACGAACAAGAACCTTTATGCTGCACCAGTGGAGGTGACCCATTTTTTTAAAAGAGGCAATGGCGTCGTCATGGTCAGGATAGTGTCTGCGTGGTCTGTCTTTCTGCTGAATTCATACAGTCAAATCTGAAGTCGGCAGCATCAGGCTTACTTCTGTTCCTGAAAGGTCATTAGTTTTCATAGTTACTGGAGTTGAATTTGCTACGCGAAACCAGAACAAAAGTAAACGTAAAACCTTTCTTCAAGGACGGAACGCAACATTGAATAGAGCATTTGAGAGAGAGAGAGAGAGAGAGAGAGAGAGAGAGAGAGAGAGAGAGAGAGAGAGAGAGAGAGAGAGAAGCAATTTTGAAGGGAAAGACTTTAGTTCATTTATTCTTCAATCAATCGAATAGACCGTTTGAGGAGACAGAGAGTGAGAAGATGACAGAGAGAGAGAGAGAGAGAGAGAGAGAGAGAGAGAGAGAGAGAGAGAGAGAGAGAGACGGAAAGACAGACAGACAGACAGTGTGTGTGTGTGAGAGAGAGAGGGAGAGACGGAGAGAGAGAGAGTGAGAGAGAAGAAAGGAAAAGTAATTTTGAAAGGAAAGACTTTTATTTCTTTTATTCCTCAATCAACACTCATATGTATTTATCGAACCTCTCCACATGAGCACAATTTCACACAAGGTCGATTCTTAAGCTCAACATATTTGTATTCAGAGTTTTCCTTCTCCTAGACCGGTTACTGGTTTTTACATTTTTTCAAGTCTGTTAACTTTGAACCACGTATCTTTGAGACGTAACACACATTTTCAAAGATACGTAATTAAAAGCTAACTGACCTGAAAAAAGTTTTTAAATAAAATAACTAGTGCAGTATATATTTTATTTATTAATATATCAACACTGAAAATTCTATTAAATTCGGTTAATTCCCTGATTTTTTTTTCTTTCAGCCGGGTGACATATGACGGTGGAATTTAGTTCGATTTAACGAACATCGGTTTCATTTTGATACCAGTTCCGTTATTTTATCTGGTCTAAAACTAGTTTTGGTTTGGTTTGTTTTGTTTTACGGCATATCAACCTCAGTGGGTCATTTAATGCCGATAAAGTTTTGAAATAAATCAATTCTTAATGGATAATACAATTTTTTTATAAATACATTTTTCTATTTAACCCATAGATGAGACCCTAACAGGTACTACCACTCCGGGTCAGAGTGGACCTGGGAGCAATGGTGATGAAGGGGTGCTCCACATTCCTCAAACCTCCAAAACTGGAACCTCACCATCAGATAGAGTTTAACGTCATTCCCAGGACATGTAGATCCGCAGCCACTGCCTTCTAGCACCCATATGATAAAAAGGGTCGGGGCTTGCCATAAGGGCAATAGGGTTGGGAAAATCATATAGGTGCTAGGGCTTGACGTAACCAGCCGATTGATCGGAGGGGGCCCCTCCGACCGCCCATCTAGCCCAAGATAGGGCCATAAAACTAGTTTAATACCAATGTATCAGCTGAACTTGGTACTTCTTTTTAATACCAATGTCATTATTCTATCTGATTAAAAATGTATTTATACCAGGAGAGACCTTATTTTTCAATCAACCCCCCAGTGTACTTAATACTATAGCTTTGATTGCATTATTTGTTTATTATTATAAACTATTTGTTTTAAGGCTATACAAAATGTCGGTGAATCAATCAGAGTACTCCGGTATTGAACGAAGATCTGTTACCAATTATTTGGTGGGTGAGAAGTAAAAAACAGAGTTACAATTGGACTAAATATGGGTTTTCGGTCGGTAGAGCGATCGTCTAGAAACCACAAGGTTCTCAGTTCGATACCGGTTATCGCCAACTCAGCATATGAGTAGCACAAGGATCTGTGCGGTAAAGTAAGGAGCTGACGGTATGTTTGGTGCTCCACCTCAGACGCAAAAACAATCCTTGGTCTAGCGCTAGTGAAAAGGGGATAGACTCCCTCGCTAATTGACTGATACCGATTCCCGACGACTATATATATATATATATATATATATATATATTGGATGCGTGTGGTGTAATCGTTACGGTTGTATGAAATGGACAAAACGAGAGGAGTTCAATTTCTAGGCGAGACTGTTTGCATTTAACATAATACTAATACCCTTGGGAAAGGTATGATCCAACTATTCTCCCTACAGCTATAGGTAAATAGTAGGAAAGACTGGGCTATTTAACCAGTCTATGAGAAGGAAAACTCTGAATTCAAACCTGTTAAACTCCGCTTAAGAAATTGACCTTGTGTCATATCCTGCTCGTGCGTAGGGGTTGGTATATATATAATATATATATATATATATATATATATATATATATATATATATATATATAAAGATAGATAGATAGATAATATGGGTGCTATATTTAAAAGTAAACAGTACTCAATGTCATGGATAGAAAATGTATATCTAAGTTAAGGTAACGTGGACATGGAGTCAACAGTGATAGGTTACTGGCAGTTTCTCCCCTATGCGATCTTCAGATCTTCAGATCGCATACACGAGAAACTGTCAGTAACCAAGCACCGTTGATTCCATGTCCACATTACCTTAACATATATAGAAGGTTTGTCATAAAAGTATAGAGATTGAAGCTGTATTTACCAAGACAGAAATGAACAATGAATGGAACGTTCATTTTCTTTTTCAGAATACAAGGTGTTATAAAATTATCGAGTTTGAAGCTGTATTTACCAAGATAGAAATTCACGATGAATGGAACGTTATATTTTTCAGAATACAAGGTGTGTCATAAAATTGGCGAGTTTGAAGCTGTATTTACCAAGACAGAAATGAACAATGAATGGAATGTTATTTTATTTTTTTCAGAATACAAGTTATTATAAAATTGCTGAGTGTGAAGCTGTATTTACCAAGATAGAAATTAACAATGAATGGAACTTTATTTTTCTTCAGAATACAAGGTGTGTCAAAAATTCTCTTGATACTTTTTTGACATACTTTGTATATTGCGCTGGCTGTTGAAAAAATTCCCGTGGGGCTTTGAAACGCTACTGAAAAGGCGAGTTCAAACACACAATGAACTTTACTTGCATAAAGTAGGCAAGGCGGGAAACTGAGGTGGCCGACTGAACATTGGAGTGAGCACTGTGGACATCACGCTGTTTGAAAAGGCAAAGAACAGCTGTCACCAAATCCAGGAGGATGGAACACAAGGAAAGGTTGAGTTACATCGATCGTTCAACATTGATCCAGGGAAGGCAATGTCTCCGGCAGTTCCACGCAGAGATGAGATTGGCCCCATGAACCATCAGAAAATACGCTGATGACCTACTTGGATTCTGTCTAGACTCACAGATTATTAGTATTAAGAATAGTTATCTAACGCTATTATTGTTTACTAATGATTATTATCATATTGATTATAAAAAAGTAAAGTCAGCGGGCCGCCCTAATGTCGGTATCAGCCATGCAGCGAGGGAGTCTATCCCCTTTTCAATAGCGCTAGACCAAGGAGATTATTTTAGCGTCTGAGGTGGAGCGCCAAACCTACCATCAGCTCCTTACTTTTACCGCAAGATCCCTGTGCTACTCATACGCTAAGTTGGCGAGGGCGGGTATCGAACTAGGAACCTTGTGGTTTCTAGCCGAACGCTCTACCGACTGAGCTAACCCGGCCCCTATATATATGTATTATTACACTTGTTCCTAACTCTTCCTCCCGTTATCATCCTGCAACACCCTCTGTTTAAAAATGACACCGTCCGAATTGTTCAAGTCTAAATGTAAATGCAGATTATCTGGTGTCGCTTAATCGCAGATTTCTTATTTGTCCCATTTTATTTCCCCCAATTTTAAAAATGAAACATTCCAAATGGTCTTGAGTCGCTTAAATGCCCAACGTAAAAATTAAAATGAATTTAAAAAAAGGTTACGTTTGTTTTATTTGTGATGTTGAAATTGTGAATTACGGAATAGATTTTGGTAATTTTCGGTCCAACTTACATATTTTCAGAGTCGCGTTTTTGTCACTTTTTTGGTGGCAAATTAATGTAGATATTTCAAACGCCACCCCATAAATTTTTATCGGCAAATCAATGTAGATATATTCAACCTCCCTTTCTAGAGAGAGAGAGAGAGAGAGAGAGAGAGAGAGAGAGAGAGAGAGAGAGAGAGAGAGAGAGAGAGAGAGCAGAATTCATAATTTTTTACATATTGAACTATTTTTCAAATAGCTCTTAAGTAAACATATCAAACGTTGTAATAATTAAATTATCATACTGAGGTATATCCATAGGTCCTGCTAGTGATTATAATTGTGAATGAATAATTTGTAATAGGAATAATTATCATAAGCTATTGTTTGCAAATAATTGTTAATTATCACTTGATTACACTGAAAAATGACTACAATAAAATAATGAGTAGACTTTATTTGAATAGAAAGAGTAGTGAGGTGAATAGATAGTGAACTTTCAATAGACGTTTTAGTTTTATTGATTCGCGTCGGGTATTCAATTGTTTAACACAATTTTTCAAACATACCGTATTTGACGACATATAGGACGCACTTAAAAAAAAATATAGATAGATTAAGACCCCCCCCCCACTAAGCGATTATTGTCAATATAAAAAAGAGATTAAGACTATAATTAATTTGGTTTGAAATCCTTACTACTTTACATCTTGGTACCTTTTTTTCTTTTTTTAAGCTGATATTACAATCTTAGCGGAGTTCTGAATCCATCACCTAAAAACTATTGACTATCATTAAAAGATACCGTATTTGAACCTAACTCTTTATTCAGTCCATGGGGGCATCCTGTTCTCATTCCGCTAACCATAGCTGAGGTAGAGGCGTTAAACTATGTTAATTATTATTCTATGTTACTGCTGCCCTTGACCAGGATTGAACCTGCAGCATAGAAATAACTGTCACTTAAAACTGTTTTAAACTAACTTCTTTATCCACTAGGCCATGTGTCTAATTGTAATTTGTAATTTGTTTTGCAAATAAAGAGACATCACTTGTAAGGCATTGCTATAATAACTTTAATATAGATAGATTAAGATAGATTAAGATCCCCCCCCCACTAAGCGATTATAAACAAAATTAATTTCCAATGCAGTACACACATTTTAAAATGCCTATAACACCTTTCTCTTCTCCTTCTATTCTCCACATTAATATTATTAAAAAAAAAAAAACTGGAACACATCACCCCTGATGATGGCACTTCGAAGTGCCGAAAGTACTCGGGACCTGAACTTTGGTGGACTTATCCACGAATTCCACCCAAATATTAAAAAGTTGGCCAGAAAACTCGAAAAGATCAAAAATAAAATTGTTAAACAAGAGATGTGTATTTTGTTTAATTCTACACACACACACACACACACACACACACACACACACATATATATATATATATATATATATATATATAACTTGGGACGATCCTCTAAGTGCTAGGGCTTGATATGGCCAGCCGATTGATGTGAGGAGGGCCTCTCTTAGTAAACTCACAGTTACCAAGTGCCGTTGAATTTATGCCTTTGAATATTTACACCTTAATTTTGAGCACTTTGTATGACTTTACTCTGTCAATTTAGCTGTCTATCTTAAATTTAGATTAAATTTATTCGAATATACATTGTTGGTTGGCTGGTTGGCAGACCTCTGTCTACGAGAGAAGATAGAGAAGTGTCAAAGTTTTTTTTAACTACATAGCCTGGGCGGGTTCGCATGGAGGATAAGCTGTTACCCATGCAGCAAATCCCCCCTCTCCACACTGCTGCTCTGATCCAAAGTGAAGGTAAGGTACCAATGCGGTTTGGCAACGGTAGTGTCGCAGGAGTTAATGGGTAGCACTGGATTTCAGCATCACACCACCTTTAGGGACACCAGCTCCTGATTTATTTTCGGGGGTTTACTCCCCTAGCCTTTCGTTGAAAGGCAGCAGAGGTTTTGTGTCGGACTTTTCCTTGACTTTGATGGGTTGCCGACCAAGGCTAAAGAGCCCCTTCTAACCCATTTGGGCATTTATGCGAGTAGCAGTTATCGCAATCCTACTGCTATTGGTGTTCCTGAGAGAAGAAATGAGATTAAGGATACGGTATATTTTTGCATTTATATATCAGATAAGCAATAGTACTTTCAGGTCAGTTTTTTTTAAATATACACACTCCTTTAAACACACACACACACACACACACACACACACACACACACACACACACACACACACAGACACACACACTCACAAAAAAATCAAATAAATAAATAAGTAAAAATTAAAAAAATGAATAAGTAAATGAAAGAAGTGAGACAGACAAAGTAGGCGAATGGGGAAGTCATTTCAATTATGAATTTCATGAAATAATTCTACAAAAAAAAAAAAAATTCTTTTTGTTGAAATTATAAACCTCTCAGTTGAATAGTAAAATTTTATTATTTTTTAAATTTGTTCTTTTGCATTGTAACTTATCATTTTCAGTTTCTTCAGGTTATTTGTAATATCTGAAAAATATTATAAAAAAAATAAAACGAATTAAAAACAAGAAAGTTGATTTTTTTTAATGTTTTCAGTATTTTTTTGTGGGCCACGCTGCACAAAAACTACTGTTTGATACACAATGAGATTTACACAGTCGCTAAATAAAATTGCCTACGGTAACTGTTCCATATTGATTTTCCTAAGTAGTCACCGACCTAAGTAGTCATCATCATCATCATCATCATCATTAAGGCCTACCGAAAGCACGGATTTCATTGAATCTCTCTCTCTCTCTCTCTCTCTCTCTCTCTCTCTCTCTCGCTCGCCCTCGCTTTCTATCAACTGTTATATGCCACTTTGACTCAGGTATATAAATGGCGAGAGCGGGTTCTTGGGATGTTTCTATTTCGCCGATTGTCCATCTTCTTTTGGGGCGATTTCTTCCTGTGGTTGCCGCGGCTTTCTTTTCGTGTTGGGCTTCGGTTTTCTCTGTTTTCATTCTCTTTGTTTTTATATGATGACGTAAGACTTAGTTTATTTTTCCGACCACTTTATTATCCGAAGCCCAAAAGGGTTCTACCGCGCGGTGAAAAGATGGCTCACCTGAGAGTAAACGACCACCGCATCCAGCCCCTTCGACTAACCGCCAAATTCTAACTCAGTTCCCTTCACACGCTTTGCCTTTAGCCAATCAGACATCGGTGCCTCGGACAGTGGAAGGTGAAACTGTTGTCAATCACTTCTATAACGGTTAATGGTTGCTTTCCATAAACAAAACCGCCATTTAAATTTTACTACACTACAATCATAATTCGTAGGCAACCCACGATTTATGTAACACAACCATCGATGTTGGTAAGTCTTCTAAACGACACCTAATACCCACACAATGTAAGTTTTTTTGCTGATCGCTCAACACTTGTATGTCTATGTTTATAGTTGAACCTCGCTTTATGTTCAGGCTTTCCTATGGCATATAGAAACTGCGCATCTAAATTATATATATATATATATATATATATATATATATATATTGTATGTATGTATTGTACCTTCCTGGGTTCAATAGGACGTCCAGGGTTCCATGAAGAGGTCCAAGATACAAACGATTTGGTGACCCCTGCTCAAGACATTTTACAAATTGTCTATCTATATATTAATACGCTTTCCTAAATCTTTCCTCCTTTATCATTCTGTAACACACTCTGGTTAAAAAATGAGACCGTCCAAATTGGTCAAGAAGCAAAAATGTAAATCCAGATAATCTGGTGTCGCTTAATCAAAGATTTCTAATTTGTCCCATTCTATTTCACCTAATCTTAAAAATGAAACATTCCAAATGGTCTTGCGGCGATTAAATGCCCAACGTAAAATTAAAAGGAATAAAAAATAATAAAAAAAACAAAAAAAAACAACTTACATGTTTGTTTTATTTGTAATATTGAAATTGTGAATTACGGAATATATTTTGGTAATTTTGATCTTATGTCGTCCCGGCCTCCTATCCTAATTTATGCTACGTTTTAGCGACACAGTGTCAGGCAAATTTCCGATCCGACTTTGAATCGTGTTTTTGTCACTTTTTTTGTCGGCAAATTAATGTAAATATTTAAAAAGCCACGCCCCAGATTGTTATCGGCAAATCAATGTAAATAATTTTACAACCCTTCTTTTAAGAAAATGGGAAACAGCGTTAAAATCAAGATTATTACACTTTTTACATATTGAATTATTTTTGAAATGTTTGGCTCTCATACCTTTTTTATGGGTCCGAAGAGATGATAGTAATAATGATTTACTTTTGAGTTAAATTTTCGATTGAGGTCTCAAGGTGCTACGCTTGCTGAGTATGGATTGTACTGAACTTGCACAATCTTATGTTTAACCCCAAAAACATTGAAAACAATCCAAAATGTATTGAAACAGCCTTTATAATTGGGTTTTAAATGCTCTTCCACCACTTCGATCCTACCGTAATCCGCTGACGATGGCTCTCAACGTGTCACTTGTTGACATTGAAAAATCACTACGTGAACACTCTTTCATCTTTTGTTTTGTCTATGAAACAATCCTTAGAGACTGGTACTTGAACCTTTTGCAAAAAAATAACAATTCAATCTCGATTCTTATTGATATTATCTCGCTGGCGGTTAATAATGCATTCATCCTTAATTTCTTGATAGTATACACATCTTTTTATATATGGAGTGAGGCTTTGCTGTCGTATATATATATATATATATATATATATATATATATATATATATATATAGTTGTAGAAAAAGTTATATCCCGGGATATAACTTTTTCTACAACTATTAATTCTCTATATTTACAATATATTGGGCCCTATAGGATCAACTACTTACGCTATGTTTATATAGTAGTAACCATCAATGAATATATATATATAAATATATATATATATATATATATATATATATATATATATATATACTAGAGGGCGAACCAAATATATATATATATACTTAAAGGGCGAAACAAATCTGGAATAATAATTAAAATAAAATAAAAGGAAATGAACAGACACACAGACATAAGCACGCACACACACACTTACACACACACTTACACATACTTAAACACACACATAAGCAAGCACACCCACAACATACACACACACACACAGAATTTGGAAGACATGAGACAGAACAAATTGAGCAACTACTAGCATCACTTCAGTTCTAGTGATCTTCTGATGAGGGGATTTTTTATCCCGAAATATTAAGAATAAAGTGACAGGTTAACAAACAACACCACAGTTACCTTCTTTTTTTCTTTACACTTGCATTGTGTTAGCCTTCAAAACCAACCAACAAACCAATATAAACACAATGCTCCAAGCAAATTACAAAACCCTTTTATATATATATATATATATATATATATATATATACAAGGTGTGTCAAAAAAGTCTCGAGATTGAAGCTGTGTTTGCAAAGATATGAATGAAAAATATATGTAACGATAATTTTTTTCAGTATAAAAGGTGTGTCAAAAAGTACATATTTTAAAGCTGTAAGGAAGAATAAGTGGAAAGTTATTTTTTCAGAATAAAAGGTGTGTCAAAAAGTACAAAAAATCTTTTTTGACACACCTTGTATGAATATGATTTTTTTCTTATCAATTTTTCAACGCATGTCTTTTTATATAATGTTTTCTTTATCAATTTTTAACGCAAATCTTTTTAGAGAAAGGCCTAAACTTTCATATAGCTTAGTCCGGCCCTGCAGTTAAAATCAATCAATCAATAAATCAATCAATCTGCGTCCTCAAATCTTGCCAAAGTTCAAATTTATATTGCAGCAAAATCGAGTGAAAGGATCAGGAGAGCACTCAGACATAAGGTACGTACTAATTCAGATGTGGTGTATGATAATGATGATAAAGTTTATTATCGCAGAAAAGATTTTAAAGGTTGGAAAGGTCCTGCAGTTGTTCTTGGAAGGAAGAAGGACAAACTATATTGGTACGCAATGGAGAAGCTTATTATCGTGTTCATCCATGCCTATTAATGAAAGAGAGGGACAGTAGTAATATGTAGTAGGCTGAAAAGAGATTGAAATATAAGACTGGAGATGAAGGGCCACCTATGAATATTCTTGATGTGGGTGAGGAGGATGATACTCATGAATATTCTATACCAGATGAAACTGATTCTCAGAAGGAAGATATGTGTGATGGTGGATGTGAAAACTCACCTCAGAATGTACGTAATAGCGTAAAACCAATGAGAAATTCTTTTATCAGATACAAGATGAAGGATGAAGAGGAGTAGAAGAAAGCCAAAGTATTAAACATTACAGCCTAAACAAACTGGAAAATACAAGGAATGGGTAAATGTTCAAATGGAGAGAGATGAAGAACCAATGTGTGTACAAGATGAAGGATGGAGAGAAGGGAAGCAAGCCAAAGTATTAAACATTACAGCCTAAACAAACTGGAAAATACAAGGAATGGGTAAATGTTCAAATGGAGAGAGATGAAGAACCAATGTGTGTACAAGATGAAGGATGGAGAGAAGTGGAAGCAAGCCAAAGTATTAAACATTACAGCCTAAACAAACTGGAAAATAAGGGAATGGGTAAATGTTCAAATGGAGAGAGATGAAGAACCAATGTGTGTACAAGATGAAGGATGGAGAGAAGTGGAAGCAAGCCAAAGTATTAAACATTACAGCCTAAACAAACTGGAAAATACAAGGAATGGTAAATGTTCAAATGGAGAGAGATGAAGAACCAATGTGTGTACAAGATGAAGGATGAAGAGGAGTAGAAGAAAGCCAAAGTATTAAACATTACAGCCTAAACAAACTGGAAAATACAAGGAATGGGTAAATATTCATGTGGAGGGTGATGAAGAACCAATGTGTGTTAATTGGGATCATATTGAGGATTGGAAAGAACAAATTTTCAGTTTATGTATCAGGGAAAAGTCGAACAGACCAAAATATGTTGAGTATGAATGGTATCGCACTTGCAGAAACATGTATTTCGCAAAACAAATGCTGATTTAAAAGTATTGAAATTGCTGATGCTTATGCACCACTATATGTCAATTAAGACCAGAAGTCGACTTAGAAACTTTGTTACAGATTACACAAGACATACTGATTGTTCCTGAAGTGTGCATGAATTCTCCTTGATGAGATTTCTAAATACATACATACATACATATACACATATATGGAGGCGCGTGAGCTAGTGGTTAAAGTCGTGGAAAATGGACGTCGATTCGAGTTCAATTCCTTGACGAAGCTGTTGTCATTTTACATAGCGCTACTACTCTTGGGAAAGGTATGAATCCATATATTCCCCCTCCAGCTATGGGTTAAATAGTAGGACAGAATGGGCCCTTCAGCCTTAAGTAGGTAACCAGTCTAAGAGAGGGATAAATCTGAATTCAAAATTCCTGAGGTTGGTCGTTGATTGGGTTTGTGGTAACCCTTGATGCACCAATTCTTTCCTATCGACTGTGCCAAAAAGTGTGGATGGTCCAACACAAGCCTTTACCACTATAAACAAATCACTGTGTGGATGTTCATTGTATGAACACTCATACGTCGAAATCGACGGGAGAGTCTATCACATATACACAACTGCCCTTTATATATGTATTGATGGTGATGGCTTAGCGTCTTAATGTCCTGGGTAAGCATCGAGAATTGCCACCTCATCTAGGCATCAGCAACTTATCGTATGAGTTGCTAAGCACTGAAAAGAATCTGTAAAGCTTTGCAAAATAAATAAGAAGGTTTTTCTGAGATCCTTTGGAAAGTCAGGAACTGGCTAGAATAATGGCGTTAAATGCAATTTATTTATTTATATATTTATTTATTATGCCACTTTGGGCATTATCCCCTTTTCTCTACCCTGCACCTAAAGAACTTCTACAGAGTGGTAAAATCCCGCAATGTGGCCACCTGTTGGCCGTGAGTGATGACTCATGATGCTTAAGGATGGAATACAGATGGCTGAGCAGTCAAAAACATGCAGCACTTCACTTTGGCCCCTAGAAAGGCTAGAAAGGCTGTCGGAGAGAACCCCTCTAATCAATCGGTTTTTCATGTCAAGTCCTAGCACCTATATGATTGTCCCAACCGCATCGTTTTTAAGGCAAACCTCCAATCCTTTTTGTCCTATATATATTTACCAACCCCTCCGCACGAGCAGGATGCAACACAAGGTCAATTTCTTCAGCGGAGTTCAGCAGGTTTGAATTCAGAGTTTTCCTTCTCCTAGACCGTTTGCCTAACCAAGATTAAAGAGCCCAGTCTGCCCTGCTATTTACCCATAGCTGGAGGGAGATTAGGATTCATACCTTTCCCAAGGATATTAGCGCTAAATGAAATGCAATTACCACGTCCAGGATTTGAACTCGGGGCGACGAGTCCATTTCCCATGACTTTAACCATTACACCACGCGCTACATTTTTGTCCTATATGCACAAGAAGTCGATGTCTAAGGGTTTTAGCGTTCCCGTTATGATGTTAAACTGCATCTAGTGGTGAAGCTTCAATTCTGGAACTCTGGGGAGAGTAGAGTATGCCTGCATCGCCATTACTATTAGGTCCACCTCGACACGAAGTGGTAGTACCTGTTAGGGTAATATCAATTGTTAAAAAAAAAGAAAAAATAAGTTTAAAAATTGAGTTTAAAAATATTGAGTTTAAATAAGAAAAATTGAATACCCATCAAGAATGAATAAAACAAAATTTATTCAGCAAAAAATAACCCAACAAGGATTGAGGTGCCATAAAACCCAACTAATCAACCAACCAGCCAAGCAACCCCTTTTTTTCTATCTTCTAACATCAACCTTTGACAAAAATAATAAAATCCATGCTCAGAAAATATCATCATCATCATCATCATCATCATCATCATGCCAACAGCACGGATATCTATGACAATTTCTCACCAACCATCCCTAGCAGTCATCGGCCCCTGGAGGTTCTCTGTGCTACACCCAGAATGCTAACAAAAAACAAAAAAAACGCTTTCAAAAGACAATTTGCTGCATTGAAATATCATCATCATCATCATCATCATCATCATCATCCCGACATCACGGATATCCATGACTCTTTTTTGACACCCGTCCCTATCGGGCCATCGATACTGGAAAGTCCCCTGCATAACATCCAGCGTCGTGTCTTTATTTGAATTTCAGATTTTAAAATTTAAGAAAATCTACCTCGATTTATCTCGATACTTTTTGATCGCGCAAGATATTCATTGAGTAGACATTTCGTAAAGAACCTACTGTCAATTGCCTGAGAGACTAGTACATTAAATGCAAGACTGTTCGAGTCGTTCACCTGCAACTAACCTTACTCAACATCACTACTTCAACAAATTGACGCAGACACTCCTCCGCTAAAACGCCTTCACGTTGTTGGTTTTTTTTAATTCTATTTTCCCGCTAAACCATTAAGCCAAACCATTAGTTTATTTCAAAGTTGGTGAGTACAGAACTCAATGGCCTTGTTCCTCACTTGTCAACGAAGCTATAACTAGATCCTGCTTGTACGTCATTACTAAAGCTATAACTGTCATTGCGCCGACTATTTGCACGTCTATAACCAAGTTCATTGTCTTCTTTATCACTAGCGCTCGAAGGACTACCACTCTCAACCCGCCGTCTGCAATGTAGAGAGCGTCGCTGATTACTCTGTTGAAAAATCATCACGGGGTTGAGGAACCGACAATTCGACCATATCCCTCCCACCCCATCATTCCAGTGTTATACTTACGCAATCAATGTTGTGTACGTAAAGACATTTAAAGGAATATTCATATAGCTAAAAAACATATTGCTGGATTTTCGATAATAACCACTAGAGATTCTGATTCTCGCTAAATGCTCAGTTTGTATTGCCTTGTGCCAGACACAGATTAATTAATATTAATCTATTGATAAATTTCTTTAATATTTTAGTTGCAATTCTACTTTGATAGGTTTAGATCTTTTAAATCTTTAAGGATACTCTCTTCAAAAATATTTATGAAAAATCCTAAATAAATAAAAGGTAGACGTATGTATTGATATACTTATAAAACCTATACAGTAGGAGTAAAGACTTTTTATATCAATATTTTTGTATCAATATTTATCGATGAGTATCACTAGAGACATTGATTCTCACTGAGCACTCCCTTTAGATAAATAAAAATAGAAATATACATTGATATACGGTGGTATATTTACTCACGAGTTTTCCGAGATACGAGCTATCACTCGATCAATTTTTTTTTGCTTTGTGTTGTGAGCTAACATTTGAGGTACGAGCTAGCTTCAGATACGCTTATGTTAATAAGTTCATTAAACACATTTAAGTTTCCAAATTTATTACGACAAAAATAGTATTTATGAAAAATAAACATTAAAACATATTACAGCACATAATTTATTACGTTCTATCTCATTATGTTTTTATACAATACAGTGTTATTATTTTTATTTTAAAAAATCGCAACAATGAATTAGAATATTTCGAGAGTGGGTCTGAAACGGATTAATGACATTTCAGTTTATTTCAATGGGGAGAATCGATTTGATATTCGAGGAAATTGAGTTACGAGCGGAACCATTATGACTCACCAGTCAAGGTAGCACTAAATTTATAAAATCTACACTATATGAATCAAAGTGATACCAATCGTAGTTGGTGCACTTGGAACGGTCCCAAAAGGATTGGAAAAGGGTTTGGAAAATCTGGAAATCAGAGGAAGGATTGCTACCATCCAGAACACTGCACTGCTGCAATCTGCCAGAATACTCAGAAGAGTTCCTGGAGACCCGAGGAGACTTGCTGTCACTCAGACTCCAGTGAAAGACCATCAGCTAACACTGATGTGAAATTCAAAAGGAGTAAAATAATAATAATGATAAAAAGTTAAACAAATATTCATGTGTCCTGGGTATGACGTTAAACTGCATCTAATTGTGAAGTTCCTATTCTGGAGCTCTGGGGAGTGCGGAAGAACCTTTCATCGCCATTACCCCCATGTATACTCTGACCTGGAGTGGTTAGCGTCCCATCTATCGGCTGCATAGAAAAAAATGAGTTTTTGATATGTGTTAAAAATTGAATTTAAAAAATTGAATACCCATCAAGCATGACTAAAACAAAACGTCTGCGGCATGAAATAACCCAACAAAGGTTGACATGGCGTTAAGTCCAAAACTCAAACCAAGAAATATTCATACAACTATAAAACATCTTGAACCGTAGATGTCAATGTTTTCCTATAATAATCACTGGAGATTATTGACCTTGCACCAGACGTTGATCAATCAAATTAGGATTTTTAATTTTTTTAAAAAATTCCAATCACCTACTTTGATCAGTTTAAATCTTTAAAATATAAAATGATCATTACTTTAAAAAAATAAATAGGAAAAATGAAAATATATAAATAAATGATTAACTAACAAAAAAAAAAAAAAGAAAAACGAAATTCAGTGGTAATTTTACTTACGATTGTTCCAAGATACGAGTTGTCACACGGTCGATATTTTACTTTGTGTTGAGAGTTAAAATTTAAGGTACGAGCGAGCTTCAGATACGCTTATGTTAATTAGTTCACTAGAAATATTTAAGTTTCCAAACCCATTACGCCAAAGAAAAGTTTATTTATAAAAAACCATACGCATTAAAACATTACAGCACATAATTCTTTACATTCTATTGTATTATGTTTTTATACAATACACTGATATTTTTCTTATCAAAAAACAAAAAAAAAAAAAACATATCAAAATATAATTTTTTTTTAGCGGGGGATGGAACGGATTAATTACATTTAAGTTTATTTCATACGAAGAAATTGAATCACGAGTCATACGTAAGAAATTATTGAGTCATACGACGTAAGTTAATGCACCTCTGTATCGAACTCAACAACACTCAAATGATTTGTTCGACCTCAGAATCGTTCGAAAGCCGAGATTCCACTGTACTTATAAAGTCTATGTTTTATAGATAAAGACATTCAAACAAATATTCACACAACATTAAAGTTCTTGTTGATTTTCTAAAAAAAAAAATCACTAAAACTTATTAAAACATATACTTTATTCCATTCTATTTTATTACTTTTTTCATACAATACAGTGCTATTTTTCTAATAATGGAGCGGGGCAGGGACCGATTAATGACATTTCACTTTATTTTAATGGGGAAAATTGATTTGATATACGAGGAGTGGAACGAATTAAATTCGCTAGTTAAGCTACCTCTGTACTTCTAAAATCTATGTTCTCACAATTATAAAACATATTCCTGAACAGCAATATTAATCGATATTTCCGATAATGACCATTAGATATTCTGATTGTGCTCCGGTTTGATGACCTTGTACCTGACATGGATTAATCCACATTGATCAATCAATACATGTGGCTTTTAAAATGTTTAGTTTCAATTCTTATCATCTACTTTGATCGGTTCGAATCATTAAAATCAATGGATTAATCCACATTGATCGGTCAATGGTTTCGATCTTTCTGTTGCACTTAGGACCCTCACTAGAACATTGCGAGGGGGTGGGGACATCCATTATGTTCTGAGTTTGTGAGCGTTGTGACTCGCAGTGCTCTGCCATCATCCAGACGTGAATTTTGTTATTACAAAGAGACGTATTTTACTATTTTGTTCTGTTTTAGTTTTTTTGTTTAACTTTTTAATTGCAATTCTTTATTTGCTGTAATTGTGTTGCATAATCTATAGTAGCATAGATTATTTACAACACTGAGTATCGTAAATGGAAATTTACAGACGGTTGGGGACCTTTGACCCAGAGGCGGAAAAAACCTGCAAATCACGTGAAGTCACGTGCGAGCTAGTTAGCTCATCAGTTCGAACGAGGATCTTAAGCTAGAAAGATTTTTCTTGCTTAGTTGGACTCACCTGCACGTGTGTTGTGTTTTAGTTAGTAAGAAAAGAAAATTAGTTAAATGAATAAAAGGTTTGTAAAAGAACAGTATGGCGTTTTTGGTTGATGCATGTCTTAGCAAGAAGACTGACCAAAGAAAGAAAATGATTCAAGAAATGAAGAACCAGCAAGATAGAAATTAAGGCTAGACGATCGAAAGGCCAAACAAGCTAGGAAGAAAGAAAGTTATGTATCTCATCTCTCTGACTCTCATCTCTCTATCTCTCACTATCTCTCTCATGCCTCTCATCCAGTGTTACATATTGATCGTGGAATGTTCTCCCATGCATATAAAATTAAAACGGTTATCCTTGTCAAAAATCTTGACAAATAGATCCCTGCACTTTCCCTATCAATTAATAATCTAATATAATAATATATCATAACAATAATAATAATAATAGACAGGACCTGAGGATATGCCACAGGATGATAGTCTAATTATTACAACATTTGATATTTTTACTTAATAGACAAATATTTGGAACTTGCCAGAGAATTGAAAAGAAAATTGTGGAAAGGGTGAAAGGGATACCAGTTGTAGTTTACGCCCTTGGAATTCTCCCTGAGATTTTAGAAAACAGACTGGCGGAATTGGAAATCATAGGAAAAATCGAGAAGGAAGCTGTTCTAAAGAATGTGACGCATAACATTTTCTGGGATTTTACGATACAGAAAAAAAAGAACTTGTCATATAGTGGATTTTGCCGTTCAGACAAATTACAAGCAAAAGATAGAGAAATACCTTGACCTTGTCATAGCACTAAAAAAAAAAAAAAAAAAAAAAAAAGAGAGAGAGAAAAAACAAGACTGTAGAACATGGGTGTACGGTGGTACCAATTGTAGTTGGTGCCCTTGCAATAGTCTCCAAAGGTCTGGAAAAATACAGGGGGAATCGGAAATCAATAGGAAGAATCAACACCATCCAGACAACAGCATTGTCAACATTGGTTAGAATACCTAGAAGAGTCCTGCAGACCTGAGAAGACTTTCTGTCACTAAGAATCCTGTCAGAGTATCAGCTAACGCTGGTGGAAAAACTCGCTAAGTGGGCGATATAATAACATTAATAATAATAATAATAATAATAATCTTATTATAATGGAGATTGTGTGTTTTTCTGTCTGTAACCGAAACTATATTACTACTCAAGTCACAATTCCCTTAGTTATTTACATCACATTCTCCATGATTCTATTTTTATTTAAACCGCAATTAATAATAAAACTGTTTGACATTATTAATACTGTTGGCCTTACCTAAATACTAATAACATGCAATTGTATTTATATATACAACAAAATACCAGTTTTCAGTGTAAACGTAAAGCTAATTTGCATATTGATATTAAAAAAACTGATTTTAATAAAAATGTGCTTGGTATTATTGATTTCTAATTGTTTGGTTTTATCTTAATGAATATGAGTAAAAATCTCTTCAATAAATCCTCAAAGAAATTCATTAACAAGAAGAAATAACTGTAATTTTATTCTTTACTTCCTATTTTAACTAAATAGTTAAATTAGGAAAATTGAACATTGAAAAACGGAAGTGATGGAAGAGTAAGTTTCAGTTGTTCTATTTTCCGATTATACCCCCTCCGTTTCAAATCTTTTTATCTGAATTCTTAATTAGTTTCATTTGCCTTTCTAATTTAATATAATATTTTATTACATTTAAACTTAAATACTTGCACCCGGAGGGTGCATATATTTGCTAGTAATAATAATAATATTTTTGTGAAAAAATAAATAAATAAATAAAAAATAAAAATATTCAGTCGTATATTTGCAAAGTCAATGTTGAATCTCTAAATGCATTTATGCAAATATTTATACAGCTACAAAACATCTTGTGCTGCAGATATCAATATTCACCGCTGAATGTCACTAGATTGCTTGGTTTGTTGGATTTTATGGCATGTCAACTCTTGTTGGGTTATTTTAGGACAAAGACGTTTTGTTTATTCCTTCTTAATGTGTGTTTAATTTTTTATAGTTAATTTTTTAAAACCCATTTTTAAAACTCCTTTTTAAACTCATTTTCTTTTCGATTTAACCCATAGCAATGACCCTAACAAGTAAAACTACTCCAGGTCAGAGTGGACCTAGGAGTAATGGCAATGAAAGGGTACTCCACACTCCCCAGAGCTCTAAAATTGGAACTTCCTCATTAAATGTCATACCCTGGACACTGATTCTCACTGAGAAATTTAGAAATTTTAATAAAAACTACAAATATCTGGCGGTATTGTTTCACTCAATGTGGGATTTTGAAATGTCGGAACACAGATGAACGTAAATCATCGTCTCATGCTTTACGAGTTCAAACATAAATGTTGTGTAAGCTGTACGTAAAATAAAAAATCAGTGGTATTAGCCGGACAGGGAGGGAGTCTATGCTCTTTTCATGGCGCTCGACCAGGGAGATTGTTTTTGCATCTGAGGTGGAGCATCACATCTACTATCAATTCATATAACTATAAAATATATTCTTGAACTTCCGATAGTGATCACTAGAGATTCTCACTGAGCACCCCGTTTATATGACCTTGCTCCAGACATATATTATTAAACATTTATCAATTAATGAATTTGGTTTTAATTAATTACTGGCAATTCTACTTTAAATCTTGCTCACTTCAAAAATAATTATGAAAAAAAGGAAAAATTAATTAAAAAAAAGGAATATCCATTGCTATTGTCGTTATCATGACGTGCTGGCGGGACAGATATCCAAGACAATCGTTTGCCAACTGTTCCTATCCGACATCGCCCTGGTAGGTCGTCTGTGCAGCATCCAGAATCCAAGCATTCTTGTAGAGTGCTGTTTCCATAATTGGTTTAAGACCGCACGGATCATTCTTGTGCAAATCTCATCTAGCTTATTCTCTCGGTGCTTCGTTAGGGTTCAAGTGGTGCAGTCATACAATAATACTGATACAATTACGGCTTGGAAGAATTGTTGCTTTAACTTATCGATGAGATCAGATTTCCATATAATTGATGATCTGTCTATAGCAGTCCATGCCTTCCCTTTGCGTTTATTAATATCGCTTTCTGTGGATGAGATATTACTACCTTGGAACGTGAACTGGTCTACTGATTTTAGAGGCTTACCATCGAGTGTGGAGACGTCCCATCTTGTTTGAAACGCATGAACTCAGTTTTATCTGATACAGTGGTATAATGACTTACGAGTGTTCCAAATTCCGAGATTTTCGAGTTACGAGCTGTCGATTTCTGCTTTGTGTTGTGAGCTAAGATAATATCTTACATTTTAGTTTACAGATTATTTACGACAAAGAAAATGTTATTTATAAAAAAATTAAACATTAAAGCATTAGAGCCCATTATTCATTACTTTCTAATTTATTATGCTTTTTTTTCATACAATATAGTGCTATTTTTCTTATTAAAAACGTAACAAAAATAGTGTTTTGGGAGCGGGACTGGAATGGATTAATGGCATTTCAGTTTATTTCAATGGGAAAAATTGATTTGATATACGAGGAAATTGAGTTACGAATTAAAATCGCTTGCCAAGGTACCTTTGTAATTATAAAACATATTCTTGAATCAATCGATATTTTCGATAATAACAAGCGATTATGAATCTCAGTGAGCGCTCTTTTAGATGACCTTGCACCAGACATGGATTTATTTTCATTGATCAATCAATGCATTTGGCTTTTAACTTTTTAGTTGCAATTGTTATCTTCTTCTCTGATCAGTTTCAATATTTAAAATCTGTGAGGTTCCTCACTTAAAAAAAATAATAATATATAAGATAATAATGAAAAAATAATGAATAACAAAACCTAAAAATAAATTCCATTTAAGATAAAAAAAAATTGATACATTTTTAATGATTAGACAGAAGTAGCTAAGCTAATCCGAAACGATCTGCAAATTTTCCCGAATGACAATTAAAAAAACAAACAAACAAAAACAAAAACAAAGTAAAACAAAAATAAAAACAACGATAAAAGAGAATGATAGTTGCTATTAAACATTATTATAATGGAGATTGTGTGTTTGTCTGTCTGTAACGGAAACTATATCACTACTCAAGTCACAATTCCCTTAGTTATTTACGTCACATTCTTCATTAATCTATTTTTATTCCAACCTGAATTATTAATAAAATTGATTTACATTATTAATACTGTTGACCATATCTACATGGTATTTACCACGTATCCCACGTGTACGGGTTAGGCACAAGGCCCTATTAATGTGGGGCCACCCTCAAGCCGAGAATTATGCGTGGCGGGTGCAAAAAATTTCGTCGATCCCGTCGGCATTCCCCCATCAATGGGGGGGGGGGGCTCAGGCACTGGGCAATAAACCCAGCCCTGCCCCTTTAAATTGGGGGGTGTTGCCTGGGGGTACGGCCCTCTGGTTCAACGCTATTAACTTGTACTAAGATTCAGGGCCGAAGCCACTATATCCCCCGCCGTTGGCCGCATCTACATGCTATTGTAACACCTTCGGCGGGCCGGGGGTGGGGATAATTGCACGTCCCATACTGCATTCGCTTCTGCATTTGCTGCACTGGTCATGTTACAATTACTTAATTCTATTTTTCTCTGGCCGTGATTCATCTAAGTCGTCTGCTATACTTAAAACCTCCACTAGTTGTGATCCGTGACAAAGGCGCCCCGGGGGCCCTCCGCCGAAAAGGTGAACAAAACAATCAACAAAGAGAGAATAAATCACCAACAAGACAAAACAGGTTAACATTCAAAATGGCAATAGATGAGAAATATGGTGTTACATAATTATTGGATCCCTAATGCTTTTATAAGGTATTGTAGAAATCATAATGGCGATTAGTGCGGCTGATGGCATTGAGGGTGAGTGACGGCGCTTGACCTCAATCTCACCTTGCCTTGCGGGAATGAATCGTGAGAACCGGAACCCCCATAGAAGGCCCTCTTCCGGTTTAAGGATATAGTAACTTTAAGTCAGTTAGAAGTTAGAAGCCGAGCTAGCAAGATGTAAGTCTCAACTGCGCAGAATGTCTGGTTGGGGATTTACAAATAAAGTAACATCAACGTAAATCGAAATCTTGTGTTTATTACTTAAAAACAAACAATGACACAGGGCTTCTGATAAGGAGTGATCCCCAACAGAAGACCAGACCTTAGAAGATATACCAGATGCTAGAAGATAGAACCAAAGCCGACCAGAAGAAAATACGACCAGAGTAAGAAGAAAGAAAAGGGTATACAACGTTATATAGATTTGGTACTGTGAAAACCCCAGTATGCAACAATGGTACTTGCATTGATTCTTTCTTCTCTTCCAATCTTCTACTCTGTACTATACAAATGGGGGGGGGGACCCCCACCTCCCCCAGTCAAAACTTCTGCTAGGGTTGTCTTCTCTGCTTTAAGTCTAAGGGTGATCACTCTTCAGCTACCAAATTCCAACTGATCTCGTCCGGTCCCCACAACTAACTGACTTTCTGACTTTCAAATTTCCTAGAACTCTCAAATCTCATTCAGGTCTCACGCCTCCCCGAGATTTCACACAGGATTTCAATGTTCTTTGTTCTAAGAATCTGGTCAACTTTTATAGCTGGTTTGACCTCCATCTAACGTTCAATCTGCCCAAAAGCCAGACTCCTGGTCTCTATCTTAAGGAGTTATCACAACTCTTAATCTTTTCTCTATAGGATTTCTCTTTATTTCTTTACATATACACTTATCTATACATGTATACACATATATAAATATATACACACACATGCACGTATACGCACACACCTATGTATACCTATTTGTGGGTGGTCTTACTGCTATCTCTAATCTACACACATACACACTTATATATTTATACTTATATGTGGTTGGACTTAATACTTATGTATCTATATAACTAACTATATCAGTCGTGGCGCTGACATTGCTTCACTCCGTGTGTAGTTCTGCCCTGTCGGCCGGGGCGTTAGAATGTACCGACTGCGCCTCTGCATAGGAGTAAGACTCCCTCGATGGGGCCACCTGTTAGCCGTGGGTGGCGACCCGTGATGCTTAAAGATGGAACCCAGGTGGTTGAGAAGTCCATGGCTTGCAATACTCCACTTTGGCCTTTTCTAGGGCTCTATAGGCGGTCGGAGAGGCCCCTTTCAATCAATCGGCTGGTCACGTCAAGCCCTAGCACCTATATGATTTTCCCAACCCTATTGCCCTTATGGCAAGCCCCAACACTTTTTATCATATGGGTGCTAGAAGGCGGTGGCTGAGGGTCTAAATGTCCTAGGAATGATGTTAAACTCTATCTGATGGTGAGGTTCCAGTTTTGGAGATTTGGTGAATGTAGAGCACCCCTTCATCCCCATTACTCCCTTGTCCACTCTGACCCGGAGTGGTAGTACCTGTTAGGGTCCCATCTTTGGGTTAAATAGAAAAATGTGTTTATAAAAAACATTGAGTATCCATTAAGAATGAATTTATTTCAAAACTTTATTGGCATTAAATGACCCACTGAGGTTGATATGCCGTAAAACAAACCAAACCAAACCGTGTGTAGTTTGTAAGCGACGCACAGAAACGTGCAAAATAGTCTCAAATGTTATATACCCTTGTTGGGTATATACATCGAGAGAGTATTAGAAAGAGACAGATAGAGAGATAGAGTGTTGACTTACTTGCTTGTTACTTTCTATCTTCTTTCTTTCGGCCATCCGTGATCGTCCAGTCGCCATGTTGAATCTTTACTTCTATTTCTATTCTGACTATAATCGTCTAGATTCTTCTTGTCTTCTTTTCTAAAGGCTTTTTATTAAGGCTAGTTCTTTGTAAGTCATGCAAATAACTAACAAGACTTGTTTGCATTTGATCAAAGATTTATTGCCCATTTTCATTCATCGCGCGGTCTGAGGCCAACCTCACAGAACACATCTGTCCTGCCTGCATTTAAGGTTGAAACTGGTTACATAACTAGTCAAATAACGTGGCGTGCGAGAATCCCTCCTTTATCAACGGTCTGTGTTTTTCCACGGAAACCTTCGCGTCTACGGTCTGATTTGAAGGCAAAGGGCCCCTTATTCTACAGGTGTTTGTCAATAATCTATGCTAGCAAATAGATTATACAACACTAAAACTTATGTTTTACGAGTTCAAACTGGGCGATACCGCTGTGGAAGCTACCAAAAACAAAAGACGAACATGCAGTTGATCCCAGTACGGTCACCGGATGCCTTAAGAAATCACGCCTCATTTACAAGAATCTCGATGATCAGGTAGATAGTAGGGTAGACTGGACTCTTTAACAGTTGCTATCTAAACGCTGTAGGAGAAGGAAAACTCTGAATTCAAACCTGTTGAACTCCGCTTAAGAAATTGCCCCTTTGTCACATCCTGCTGGAGGTCGTTTACAAATGTCTAGCCACACTGAAGAGACGGGATACGTCGAAACACGCTGTCTGTAGATGACTATATATATATATATATATATATATATATATATATATGAAAGGAATGACTTACCGGTAAAAATATTGGATTGATCTCAATGATTGGTTGGTAGTGCTACTGGGATAGTCAGCGTTATGACAAATACAAACTGCTAAATACGTAAGTAGAGCGGATTTATTACAACATGAACTCCCGCAATTAACTGTAATTAATCAATATCTTGATTAGTTTAGTGGATTCAACCCTGATGATCCTTAATAGTAAAACTCGAGTAGGCTATTTCTGTACTATAATATATATATTGTATGCACGTACACGTGGCTATTGATATACTCCCGTGAATTTGTAAAAATCCAAAGAGAATGATGGAGAAAACAAAGAAAGAACAAAAGAAAGTTAAAAAAAAAAAACGTGGTTTCCGAGGCCGTGCTCCAAGCCATAGAAAAAAGAGTAGAAGAAAATTGAATATTAAGCATAAATACAATTTTAGTATAAAAGAAAATAAAGTCGGTGGATTGGTCAATTTTTAGTATCAGCTAGACAGCATGGGAGTCTATTCCCTTTTCGCTAGGGCTTGATCAGGGAGATTGTTTTGCTGAGGGAGGGGGGCCTTATCTATCACACTACTCAAGATGTGCTACTCATGCGTTCAGTTGGTGAGGATCGGTATCGAACCCAGAACCTTGTATGAATCTAAGTGTATATATATGTATATATAAGTAGGAAGCGCGTGGTGTAATGGTTAAAGTCATGGGAAATGGACTCGTCGCCCCGAGTTCAAATCCTGGACGTGGTAATTGTATTTTACTTAGCGCTAATACCCTTGGGAAAGGTATGAATATTACTCTCCCTCCAGCTATGGGTAAATAGCAGGGCATACTGGACTCTTTAACTATGGTTAGGTAACCAGTCTAGGAGAAGGAAAACTCTGAATTCAAATCTGTTAAACTCCGCTTAATAAATTGACCTTGTGTCGCATCCTGCTCGTGCGGAGGCGTTGGTAAATATATAATAATATATATGTATATATAACATAACACTAATGCCATTGGAAAAGGTATGAATCCAAACTATTCTCCCTCCAGCTATGGGTAATTAGTAGGGAAGACTGTGGTCATTCACCTCGGTGAGATAACCAGTCTAGGAGAAGGAAAACTCTGAGTTCAAACCAGTTAAACCCCGCTTATGAAACTGTATCACATCCTTTTCGTGCAGAGGAGTTGGTAAATATGAATATGTAGAGTCAGATCCGGTGAGTAGCACTTGGAGAGTATCAGGCGGAGCTCAGTGTGGCTCGTTAGCTTCGCGACCGCGACAATGCCGAATTGTTTCTCGCGCGGCGCTAGCAAAATATTGCAAAACTTTAGACTCACGCTGGTAAATTGTCCAAGTTAAATTATTTATTTTGCGGATGTGAAGTCGACTGGAGTTGACCTGACTTCAGATCAGGGCGTTTTCTTACTTTGGCAATCTTGATTTTTACTTTATTCCTTTTCCTATCTCGCTTTTGATTATCTTATTATCGCAGACACATGCCTGTTCACATCGCATTCAACAGGGTGGGGCAAGTGATTTTTTTTCAGGAGGGGCCAGTCGCTCTAGCTACAATCACCACCAGACAAGCTTCTTATTTTCTATCTGATACTAATGCTACTATTCTTTGAACGTTTAGCAATATGTTACTACTGCCTGTACTGCTTGTATAGGCTGATACTAATATCACCATCATTTGATGTGGTTAAGATCAGTAGCTCTACCATTACAAGGTTTCTTTAATGATATATTTTTTTTTTGCGGGTTGCATTTGCACAATACCAGCAACTGCAAACAAGAGGGTGGAAACGGAAAGATATGTTGAAAGCATGCAAAAAGAAAAGTAAAGAAAAAGAAGACACACACACACACACACACACACACACACACCACACACACACTCTCTCTCTCTCTCTCTCTCTCTCTCTCTCTCTCTCTCTCTCTCTCTCTCTCCCTCATATATATATATATTTTTGGGAGAATATGTGCTTAATTGAAGTCATACCTAATTTGAAAATTAATTAGTTGATAATTAATGAATTAGGCGAATACATCAATAATTCATTAATTATCAACTAATTAATTTATAAATTAGGTATGACTTCAATTAAGCACATATTCTCCCAAAAATTGTCGGCATTGCCATATCAAACAAACTGTTTGCGTACTTTCATATATATATATATATATATATATATATATATATTATATATATATATGTGTGTGTGTGTGTGTGTGTGTGTGTGTGGAATGAAGGCAAAGATAGACACAAAGAAACATTTTCAAATCAAAAAGAAATGGGGGAAGCAGAAGAAGAAGGAGGAAAACATCATAAAAGACACACAAAGAGAGAAGGGGCCCAAAAGGCACAAAAGAGGCAGAAACAACAAACAAACAAAGAGGAAGAAGAGGAAAACAGAAAGAAATAAAACAAAGAAACAAGAAGGGGGAGGGGAAACATGGAAAAAGAAAGAAAGAAAGAAACGGTGACAAAGGTGAAGAGGAGGTAGAGGATAGAGTATAGAGGGGAGAGAAGGAGCCCGATGGCAGAAAAGATACAGAAAGAAAGAAAGAAAGAAAGAAAGAGGAAGAAGAGGAAAACAGGGAAAGAAAGAAAGAAAGAAAGAACGGGGGAGGGCAATGGCGAAGAAGTATATGATGAGAACGAAAAGGTGCCCAACGGCAAAAAAGATGCAGAAAGACAGAAACAAAGAAACAAGAAAGAGGAAGAAGAAATAAGGGAAAGAAAGAAAGAAAGAAAGAAGAAGAAGAAGGAGGGGGAACAGAGAAGAAAGAAAGAAACGGTGACGAAGTTGAAGTTTAGGGCGAGTAAAGCAAGGGAGAAAAGGAGTCCAACGACAGAAAAGACGTAGAAAGAAACAAACAAGCAAGAAGGGTGAGGGGGGGGACAGGGAAAGAAAGAAAGAAAAAAGGAAAGAATGAGAGAAAGAAAGAAAGAAAGAAAGATGGAAAGAAAGAACGGGGAGAGCAATAACGAAGGAGAAGAGGACGACAAGGTAAAGAAGGAACCCAAAGGCATAAAACATGTATAAAAATAAGGAAAGGAGAAAAAGTAAAGAAAAGATGAGGAAAAGATGAGGAAAAGAAAAAGAAAGAAAGAAAAATAAGGGGGAGAGGGGAGAGAAAGAGCACAACAGCAGAAAATATACAATAAGGAAAGAGGGAGGAGGAAAACGAAAAACAGAGAGATGGAAAAAAAGAGTCTTACAAAAGGAGGTTGAAGAAGTGGGGTAAAGTTGTTTAGTCTAAGAGAAAAAAAGAAAGAAAGAAAGAAGAAGGAGTATGCAAAAGACAGGGAAAGAAAGAAAGAAACAACGAATAAGGGTGATGATGAGGAGATGAGAACGACGAGTGAAAGAAGGAATCCAATGGTTGAAAAGATGTATGAAAAAAATAGGGAAAAGAGAAAGAAAGAAAGAACGAAGCAGAAGAAAGGTGTGAGGAAGAGCACAATAGTAGAAAATATACAAGAGAGAAAAGAGGAGAGAAAGATGCTCAAAAGAGTGGCAAAAATAGAATGGCGAAGTCGGCTACGTTTATTTATATATTTACCAACCCCTCTGCACGAGCAGGATGTGACACAAGGTCAATTTCTTAAGCGGAGCTCAGCAGGTTTGAATTCAGAGTTTTCCTTCTCCTAGACCGGTTGCCTAACCAAGGTTAAAAAGCCCAGTATGCCCTGCTATTTACCCGTAGCTGGAGGGAGAGTAGGATTCATACCTTTCCCAAGAATATTAGCGCTAAATAAAATGCAATTACCACAGCCAGGATTTGAACTCGAGGCGAGAAGTCCATTTCCCATGACTTTAACCATTACACCACACACTTCCTAAGTTTATTAGCCTGTTTGGTTGGTTGGTTGGTTGGTTGGTTTGTAGGTAATTCTTAAATGGATACTCAATTCTTTTTATAAATACATTTTTCTATTTAACCCATAGATGAGACCCTAAAAAATGTCCTTATGAATCGAGATCGCAAAAGGGGTGCCTAAAGGTTAGATGGTCCGGTTTGGTTTGGTTTGGTTTGGTTTACGGCATATCAACCTCAGTGGGTCACTTAATACCGATAAAGTTTTGAAATAAATTCATTCTTATTTTTTTTATTTCTATTTAACCCATAGATGGGAGGCTAACAGGTACTACCACTCCGGGTCAGAGTGGACCAGGGAGCAATGGGGATGAAGGGGTGCTCTACATTCCCCAAAACTCCAAAACTGGAACCTCACCATCAAATAGAGTTTAATGTCATTCCCTGAACATGTAGAACCTCAGCCACCGCCTTCTAGCACCCATATGATAAAAAAGGGTTGGGGCAATCATATAGGTGCTAGGGCTTGACATGACCAGCCGATTGATCGGAGGGGGCCTCTCCGACCGCCCGTCTAGCCCAAGAAAGGGCCAAAGTGGAGTATTGCAAGTCATGGACTGCTCATCCACCTGGGTTCTATACTTAAGCATCACGGGTCGCCACCCACGGCCAACAGATGCCCCCATTTGGAGAGTCTTACCCCTCTGCAGAGGTGCAGTCGATGCATTATAATGCCTCAGCCGACAGGGAGGATGTCATTAGTAGTTAGGTTAAATTGTTGCTGTTAGCATCCTCCCGTCTACTAAAGACGATGGCGTAGTGTCCACTTTTTAAAAATCTGCAACTGTGTGAGTGGCTGAACAGACCAATTTTTGAATGGCAATCTCTAGTGCAGTGACTGCAAACAAACAGTGATATTTGCTGGAGTTGCTGTTGTCTCTTCTTCCTTCTGGCTCTCTTTTCTGCGGCGGCTTCTTTCCTCTCTTTTTCACTCCTTTACGTTCCCTGTTTGTCGAGGAGGCGCCTGGTCGCACGGTTTTCTGCACAAGCCTCCCATGTGTTGGTGTTCGGTTAAATACCAAAGTAATGTTTGGAGCATTTAAAACAGGGAAGAGCTTCATTATCTCATAAAGATCTATTTGACCACTTCACACTCAGAACTAGAGAACTGGAACCGATCTACTGGGTGCAGTTTTATGTCATATCCAGATATCTTGGAGGGGGTCTTACCTCTCTGCCGGATACTGTCGGCGTATTCGAGGTCGGGTCAACAGAGCGAGGAAGGGAGAGGAGGAGGAGGTTTTATATAGAAAGGGAGAGAAGAAAGAGGAAGTTAGAGACAAGGACTAGAAGAAGAAGAAGAAGAAGAAGAAGAAGAAGAAGAAGAAGAAGAAGAAGAAGAAGAAGAAGAAGAAGAAGAAGAAGAAGAAAGAAAAGGAAAATACGTTAGAAAGAGTAGGATTGCGTAAAGAAACGCTAGAGGAGAACTGGCTTAAATATGGAGGAAAAGGGAGAGAGAGAGAGAGAGAGAGAGAGAGAGAGAGAGAGATGCAAAAGAATGGGACGTGGATGAAAAACTGAAACGTTGAGAAGAAAAAAGAAGAGGAAGTAATGAAGTTAGACGAAATCGAAGGAGAAGGGAGAAGAGGGGAGAAGAATGCAGGAAAAAGGTGAAGAAAGACGGAAATAAGAGGAAGAGAAAAACGTATTAATGAAAGAGAGAGAGAGAGAGAGAGAGAGAGAGAGAGAGAGAGAGAGAGAGAGAGAGAGAGAGAATAAAGAGGAAGAGATGGTGAGAGGCATAAAGTAGAAAAATAATTGAAAGAAAGAAAGAAAGAAAGAAAGAAAGAAGAAGAAGAAGAAGAAGAAGAAGAAGAAGGGGAATGAAAATGAAAGTACAATAGAATTAGAAGGAAAAGAAGAAACGCATCAGTAAAGTGACCTAAATAAGAATGGAGGAGAGAGAGATAGAGAGATAGAGATAGACAGACAGACAGACAGAGACAGAAAAGAAAGAAGGAGGAATGGGGGGAGGAAAGACGAAGAGCAAGGCATATGTAAAACTGGGACGTAGAGGAACAGGAAGAGGAGGGAGAAATGGAACAAAGAGAAAACAGAAAAAGAAAGAAAGAAAGAAAGAAAGAAGAAGAAGAAGAAGAAGAACAACAACAACAACAACAACAACAATTACAATAGAAGAAGCGGAGATATTGATGATAAATAAATTACGGAGAAAAAGAAAAAGAAAGACAAAAGATGTGGAGGTGAAAGCGATGAGAAGAAGAAGAAGAAGAAGAAGAAGAAGAAGAAGAAGAAGAAGAAGAAGAAAGAAAGAAAGAAAGAAAGAAGAAAGAATAAGGTTGACTAGTAACGATTGAGGTAGACGGTGCAAGAAACAGGAGTGATACTAGCACGAGTATCGTTAGCTGTAAAATTAGCCATGGCAGCAAGAGTGGCAACTGCAGCAGCAGCTGCAGCAGTAGCAGCAACAGCAGCAACAGAAGTGTACCCCCACCCCCACTCCCTGCCCCTCCCACTGTGTCATTTATGTCTCATCTGTCAACCTCATCCCTCATTTTCTCGCAAGGTGCCAATATTCTGGCAGAGAAAGATAGGATTTTGCAGCTGAGGTGAGAATAGTGACGGTGGCGGCGAGGGTGGAGATGGAACTGACAACGTCGATGGTAACTGGACATCGGCGGTGAAGGGGTGAAAGGGTTAAGGAATTGGGACTTAGAAGAGACACCCGGTGTGGTGGTGATGATGGTGGTGGTGGCGGGGGGGAGTCAGTCCAACAAGTGGGCTAATTGTGTCGGATTTTTCGGCTGTAATCTTAAATTACTGTACCATAAGAATGCCGTCATCAATGAGGATGGAAACAAATCATATATCATGTGTGCACACACACACGCACACACACACGCACGCATACACACACACACACACACACACACACACACACACATATATATATATATATATATATATATATATATATATATATATATATATGTATATATTAGCTTAATTGTCGCTTGATAGAGTAACTTTTAAGCTACTTAACTAAGATTTTTTTCTTGCTATAATTCTACCGATGTTTCACCATAGATAAAAATGTCTAAATTAGCCTAATTTTACTATAAAAGACATTTCATTTTTTTTGTTAATTTACGTTTAATTATTATTTAAAAAAAACCCCTGATAATGGAGGTTCCAATACTTAAGTAATCAACTTCGAAAATTTTCAATATAGGAGATTTTAATTATTATTAAAAAAAACGTGATAATCCAATACTTAAGTTATCAAATTTTCAAAATAGGAGATTTTAACGTATCTCAATATTATCGAAATTTGCCAAAGTTTAATGAATAGACCCCATATCTTGTAATCTGCCTATACTATAAATTTTGTATGAATCGAAGGTAAAATATCAGTTGCAGATACCCCTTTTTATTAAAATGAAATATACTTATCTAAGTACCCTGGGTAATGTAGTTTCAGAATATATGTGGTTATGGCGTCTATCTATTAAAAAACTAGTCATAAAAACTGAAATTTCAGTATACTCTGGTCTAACCACTATAACAGTTCTGAATAAAATTTACAGATATTGTGTGGATAGCTATAATTGCTGGTCATTTCCCTATGGTTTGTATTTCATTTAAATCGAAGGGGAAAAAGTCAGTTGTGTGTATATGCTCCCCGGGGCCCATATTTGATCAAAATGAAATAGACTTATCCAAGTACCCTGGGTGATGTAGTTTCAGAAAATATATTTCTTATAGGGGTCTATGTCCAAAATCCTAGGATATATATATATATATATATATATATATATATATATATATATATATATATATATATATATACTAGACAAAACGTGACCCATTGAGCTCTGGATAGATAATCATAGATAGATAATCGGGATTAGGGAAAAGTGAGTTTGCAAAGCGAATTAAATTTCTAAAAACATTAATACGACCAGAGAATTAAAAAAAAAAAAAACATTAATAAAAGATTTCTAAGAAAGGGAACGTTTGATCTAATTTGAATTAGCGGCTTATAAAACTTAACATAGAAATACATTTCGAACTCTCTTAATCACTCTCTTTACGCTCACCCTTTACCATATATAACGACGAGGTAATCAAGATATACATATAGAGAGGGAGAAAGTGATAGGCTGAATGTGAGTAAGAGAAGGGCCAGTTTTTGACTTGATTGCAAATTACGACTAATTAGAACCAATTAAAATGGATTATTTTAAAAACATAACTCAATTCTAGAACTAATTAGATATTAATTTTGTCATTAAACTAAATAGAAAAAAAGCCTTTAGGAGACAAACATTGATTCGCTCAGCTTTAGTAGAAGTATTATAATAATAATAATAATAATAATAATAATAATAATAATAATAAATCCCCTGGTATATTGGCTAATGTGCTGGAGTGCAACATCTTAGTAATTGAGTTCGAACTCCAGTCGAGCTATTATGTTCCCTTTCGGACTAATATCCTTTGATTCTGCCGCGGGAGAGATGCCGACTCAGAGCGGCGGCAATAGCACCCACGCTCCTCAAAAATCGGGTCGAATCTAATCTCAAACTACAACTTATTCTCTAGCCTGTACTGGAAGGTCACTTGGGATCAGCGTCCCGCTAATCATAACCCCAACAGCTATGGAAAATTCCCACCTCTGATTTTAAATCTAACGAACCCTAATTCAAATATTCTAACTACAGGTATGTACATAAATCATAACCTGATTATGATTATGTAACGCATACAGATATTCTTTTTTCAGTAGACCCCTCATTCCTGATATGAGATCAGAGAGATGTAGAATAAAAAGTGCCATGTTGGTAATGTTCCCTGACACTTTTTCTCCGGTCTGTGATGGTTTTAAGGTTGGGTAATATCCTAATTTCCTCCATCTTTTGGGGCTCAGGATGTACTCAGTTTTGGCTCCAAAAAAGTGTATCTGCTTTTGGTTGACTGCATTTATCACTGTTAAACCTGAGACCTTCAGACTGTGATAACTTTATCAGGGTGTACACATTCCGGTCATATTCCTCTTTAGTTTTGTCATAAACTCAGACATGGTCAATTAGTCCTAATTTACCAGGGGATTTCTCCAGAATCCGATCCATTTTCTGCTGGAATACATCCTAGGACATAATCAGGCCAAAAAGCATTCTCCGGAAGTAATACGTTCCAAAAGGAGAGTTGAAAGTGGTCAGTAGCTGTGATTAAGAATCTATCTTGATTGACCAGTATCCATTCTTGGAAAAGTACTTAGCATCAGATAATTTGTACGCGAGGTCATCCGTTGTGGAGCTCTATTTAGATCCTTGGGATCTACGCACAGTTTGCTATTATTTTTGTAAACATACACTGGACTATTAACCCGTTCTCTTGGCTCGCTGACTCTGCGAATAATGCCCAGCTTTATAATATCTAGCCTGGTCTTAAACTCTTCTCTCATATGGATGGGACATTTCCTGTGTGCGTAGATCACATGATGGTTGTCCGGTTTTAGGACAATTTGATATTCAACTGAAAAATTGTCTATGCAGTCGATCTGATTCGGATATGTTTCTCAAGAATTTCAATTTCAGAATTGATCTTAGCATGGTTCCCTTTGATGACACAATATATCGTAACAAGTTCCAGGTCTCTGAGTGATGGTAGTACCAGTGTAGTAGGTCCCTCTGATATTACCATGGATTTATTAAGGAACCTAGGAATCTGTACCTGAGAGGATTACCAAAGGTTCCAAATCGGAGGACTCTCTACCTAGAATCAACTGGCCAATTATGGCCCGTAAAAGCATAACACCAATAATAGGGGATTCCATTCTTAGGCATCACGGGTTGCCACACACAGACAATTAGTGATCCCATTGTGGGGATTTTATCCCTCTGCAGAGGTGCAGTTGGTGTATTCTACAAACCCAGCCAAGAGGGCGGTGTCTCATTTTAGATGTACAGAATATTTCAGAAAAATCAATAACATTCCGTAATCTAATAACTTGACAAATTCTTGTTTAAATGATCTCAATTGTTTACTGCCTGCATAGAAACAACTAAATACGTGTTATACAGGGTGCACTACTACTTCAGTGGTCCCAACCTGCATGGTTCTCTCTAAATTCAAGTCAGGTTGCATGAGAAGTCTTTTTCTGAATTTAGAGTCTTTTATTCCACATATTAAGACATTTTTTTTTTACTTCCCCATTTTTATTTCTTGTTTTCTCTTCTTCCTTTCCTCCAACTAAAAATAAATAGTACACTTTTATCTTAACAAAAAAATAATTGTTTTGCACTGGAAAATTACAGTGGATATATCATTTTGATAAATTTAGCCTTCTAAGCCAGCAAGTTCAGTCTTCCACAATCTTGTTGAAAGATGTATTAAAATTGCACACCCCAGACTTTAGAACATGATATTCCAATGCTTTTTTTTTGGAAGAGCTATCTACACCCTACCTATGGTACTGGTATGTGACACAAAGTAGTGTAGGGATTATCTTCCCGTTGAGTTGTCTGCCCGTTTAGTTTGCTGGTGCCCGCCAGGGGCTATAGTATTTAAGCGCCGGGTTCAAACCCTTCTCCCTCTTTTCCTAACTACGAGACATTACCATGGAGAACTTGTGTCTTTTCCACTCTCCTTTGTAGGTACACTGTAGGTTGATGGACCCATGTTGAGGGAGATTCGATCTATTATACGCAGTCAGTACAGTTAACTCCTTATGCGTTGCACCAAGGAGTGGCTGCCCAGAGGCGTTCACTTTATGAGGAGATATATTGTGGAAAACACGTACGGGGAGGGTATTTCCTTCAGATCCTGTGCCAACCTTGGCTTTTTTATTTGTGTGTGCCTGGTAGGTTGAGAAGCTTGCTATCATGGTCTGCAAAAACCTCAGTCCTAGTGTTTCTTTTACTTTGTGGCTTAATTGCATCAAATGACATTTGCGCAAATTGTTCGTACAAATCGTCACGGTCAACCTGACAGGCATTTAGTGAGTAGACACGGTTGATAGGTTTCTGATCCTGGTACCCGTGTTACATATTTTGTAGCTAGCCAACAAATTATGTCTGTAAGTGTAGTGTGACAGAGAACACGAGGTGAGTGGCCCGCCGTATTCTCGAAGGAAGCGGGCTAGGCTTTGCCTGGCATGTGGAATCGAACCCGCGTCCTTCGGAATGCGAACGAGCGACACATTGTCACTGAATTCAAGATACTACTGTCCCGGATGTAAGCGCCAGGTGCCCGGATGATGGCTACGAGGATTCCGGCAGCCGGGATTGGCTCGGGAATCTTGTGCGTGGGGTGCAGACACCCGGATGTTGAAGGAAAAAATTGTAGAAGTAGAAGTGGGGTGACGACAGCAAGCAGTTGCGATTTTTCAGCTGCTAATGATATTTGAGTTGGTGATTTTACGACGACGACGACGACGGATTTTTTGTGCTATAGATTTTGTGACGGCGACGACATTGTTGAACCCCCCCTATCTTCAACAAGTCGAATTTATTTTCCCCCTCTATTTTCTTTTCTTTTTCATACTAGATGTAGTTAGATTTTAAATTAAAATTCGTTGAAATTCAAAATCGGAGGGGGTTGTATTATTGATAGTTAATGACATTTAGTCGCCACTGGGGAAGCGTAAGAGCGGAAGTTAAGTTTAATTTGTTAGATTTTGGCCGTTAGTAAAAAGGAACAGACGTGTGGGTCCTTTGTTCCTAATATGCCAACTTCTCACCGTGCAATTGAAAACCCTTTTGGGCTTTGGGTTTTTAATAAAGAATAAAGACGTCTTGTAAAACAATTAAGTTTTGCTTAATTATTACCAACCCTTTTGAGCAGAGACAACCAAGCCCAGAAGAAAGAAGGAATCAGCATATGAGAAAAGAGATGGATTCCAATGAAGCAGAACAAGTAAGAACCCAAACCCTCCTCCTCCTCTCTCTCTCTCTCTCTTACTCTTTCTCTCTTACTCTCTCCCTTACCCCCTCTCTCTCTCTATTACTCTCTCTCTATTACTCTTTCTCTCTTTCTCTCTCTCCTCTCTTTCTTATTCTCTCTCTATTACTCTCTCTCTCTCTTACTCTCTCTCTCTTACTCTCTCTGTCTCTCTCTTACTCTGTCTGTCTCTCTCTCTTTATAAACCCGATGTAAAGCGGTATATAACAAATGTATTACTGATTTCCCTGGGTTTCTTGGTGTCTGAATGTTGGGTCGTTGATATATTTTGCTCATCTCTCGATCTCTTGTGGTTTTTGTGCTTTTTGCATCTTCCTTTTACTGTTTGATGTTTGGTGATGTTTTTTCGTGGATTTCTATGTGTTCGTGTATTCGCACCTGTGAGCTCCTGTTTTTTCTTCTTCTTGTATTTATGGGGTTTTTCTGTATGTATCTTCCTCACCGGTCCAAGACCATATTAGGATTTTTTTTCCTGTGCGGGCTGACTCTGAAAACTTTTCTTGTGCGGGCTGACTCTGAAAACTTCGGATTTAGTATTCAGAAATTTGTTTGGAGAACTGCATTTTGTGATTGGTATCTGTGGGCGTCTTCCTTTTGTCCATCCGCCCTGTCGGCTGCAACATTAGATTGCACTGACTGCACTTCTGTAAGATTCCCACAATCAGGCCACCGGCTGATCGTGGGGGGCAACCCGTGATGCTTAAGGATAGAACCTAGGTGGTTGAGCAGTCCATAACTTGCAATAGACCACTTTGGCCCGTTCTTGGGCTAGACGCCCCCTCCGATCAATCGGCTGGTCATGTCAAGCCCTAGCACCTATATGATTGCCCCAGCCCTAATACCTTTATGGCAAGCCCCAATCCTTTTCATTATATGGGTGCTAGAAGGCAGTGGCTGAGGGTCCACATGTTCTGGGAATGGCGTTAAAATCTATCTGATGGTTAGGTTCCAGTTTTGGAGGTTTGGGTAAAATAGAGCACACCTTCATCACCATAGCTCCCTGGTCCGCGCTGACCCGAAGTGGTAGTACTTGTTAGAGTCCAATCTATGGATTAAATAGTAAAAAAAAAAAAAGAATTAATTTATTTCAAAACTTGTTCGGCATTAAATGACCTACTGAGGAAAATATGCCGTAAAACAAACATAACAAACAAAACCATACCAAACCGGATCATATGACCTTTAGGCTACTCTTTTGTAGGTAATTATTTAACATTTTCTGGAGTCTGACTTTGGATTACTACATCCTGTGCAAAGGATGTGTCAAGTAGTTCAATAATCAAACCTCTATAGTGGGTAGGTAATTATTTAACATTTTCTGAAGTCTGACTTTGGATTACTACCTCCTGGGCAAAAGATGTGTCAAGTAGTTCAATAATCAAACCTCTATAGTGAGAAGGTAATTATTTAACATTTTCTGAAGTCTGACTTTGGATTGCTAACCCCTGGGCAAAGGATGTGTCAAGAAGTTCAATAATCAAACCTCTATAGTGGGTAGGTAATTATTTAACATTTTCTGAAGTCTGACGTTGGATTACTACCTCCTGGGCAAAGGAAGTGGCATATAGTTCAATAATCAATCCTCTATAGTGGGTAGGTAATTATTTAACATTTTCTGAAGTCTGACTTTGGATTACTAACTTCTGGGCAAAGGATGTGTCAAGTAGTTCAATAATCAAACCTCTATAGTGGGTAGGTAATTATTTAACATTTTCTGAAGTCTGACTTTGGATTACTACCTCCTGGGCAAAGGAAGTGGCATATAGTTCAATAATCAAACCTCTATAGTGGGTAGGTAATTATTCAACATTTTCTGAAGTCTGACTTTGGATTGCTACCTCCTGGGCAAAGGATGTGTCATATAGTTCAATAATCAAACCTCTATAGTGGGTAGGTAATTATTTAACATTTTCTAAAGTCAGACTTTGGATTGCTACCTTCTGGCCTCAGGACGTATCAAGTAGTTCAATGAGAAAACCTCTCTAGTGGGAAGGTAATTATTTAAATTTTCTGAAGTCTGACTTTGGATTGCGACCTCCTGGGCTGAGTAGTTCAATAATCAAACCTCTATAGTGGGTAGGTAATTATTTAACATTTTCTGAAGTCTGACTTTGGATTACTACCTCCTGGGCAAAGGAAGTGTCATATAGTTCAATAATCAAACCTCTATAGTGGGCAGGTAATTATTTAACATTTTCTGAAGTCTGACTTTGGATTACTACCTCCTGGGCAAAGGAAGTGTCATCTAGTTCAATAATCAAACCTCTATAGTGGGTAGGTAATTATTTAACATTTTCTGAAGTCTGACTTTGGATTGCGACCTCATGGGCTTAGGATATATCAAGTAGTTCAATAACAAACCTCTATAGTGGGTAGGTAATTATTTAACATTTTCTGAGGTCAGACTTTTGATTGCTACCTCCTGGGCAAAGAATGTGTCAAGTAGTTCAATAATCAAACCTCTATAGTGGGTAGGTAATTATTTAACATTTTCTGAAGTCTGAGTTTGGATTGCGAACTCCTGGGCTTGGGATATGTCAAGTACTTCAATAATCAAACCTCTATAGTGGGTAGGTAATTATTTAACATTTTCTGAAGTCTGAGTTTGGATTGCGACCTACTGGGCTTGGGATATGTCAAGTACTTCAATAATCAAACCTCTATAGTGGGTAGGTAATTATTTAACATTTTCTGAAGTCTGAGTTTGGATTGCAACCTCCTGGGCTTGGGATATGTCAAGTACTTCAATAATCAAACCTCTATAGTGGGTAGGTAATTATTTAACATTTTCTGAAGTCTGAGTTTGGATTGCGACCTCCTGGGCTTGGGATATGTCAAGTAGTTCAATAATCAAACCTCTATAGTGGGTAGGTGATTATTTAACATTTTCTGAAGTCTGAGTTTGGATTGCGACCTCCTGGGCTTGGGATATGTCAAGTAGTTCAATAATCAAACCTCTATAGTGAGTAGGTAATTATTTAACATTTTCTGAAGTCTGAGTTTGGATTGCGACCTCCTGGGCTTGGGATATGTCAAGTACTTCAATAATAAAACCTCTATAGTGGTTAGGTAATTATTTAACATTTTCTGAAGTCTGAGTTTGGATTGCGACTTCCTGGGCTTGGGATATGTCAAGTACTTCAATAATCAAACCTCTATTGAGGGTAGGTAATTATTTAACATTTTCTGAAGTCTGACTTTGGATTACTATAGTTCATAATCAAACCTCCTGGGCAAAGGAAGTGTCATATAGTTCAATAATCAAACCTCTATAGTGGGTAGGTAATTATTTAACATTTTCTGAAGTCTGACTTTGGATTGCTACATCCTGGGCAAAGTAAGTGTCATATAGTTCAATAATCTAACCTCTATAGTGGGTAGGTAATTATTTAACTTTTCTGAAGACTGACTTTGGATTGCGACCTCCTGGGCTTAGGATATATCAAGTAGTTCAATAACAAAACCTCTATAATGGGTAGGTAATTATTTAACATTTTCTGAGGTCAGACTTTTGATTGCTACCTCCTGGGCAAAGAATGTGTCAAGTAGTTCAATAATCAAACCTCTATTGTGGGTAGGTAATTATTTAACATTTTCTGAAGTCTGAGTTTGGATTGAGTCCTCCTGGGCTTGGGATATGTCAAGTACTTCAATAATCAAACCTCTATAGTGGGTAGGTAATTATTTAACATTTTACGAAGTCTGAGTTTGGATTGCAACCTCCTGGGCTTGGGATATGTCAAGTACTTCAATAATCAAACCTCTATAGTGGGTAGGTAATTATTTAACATTTTCTGAAGTCTGAGTTTGGATTGCGACCTCCTGGGCTTGGATATGTCAAGTAGTTCAATAATCAAACCTCTATAGTGGGTAGGTAATTATTTAACATTTTCTGAAGTCTGACTTTGGATTGCTACCTCCTGGGCAAAGGAAGTGTCATATAGTTCAATAATCAAACCTCTATAGTGGTAGGTAATTATTTAACATTTTCTGAAGTCTGACTTTGAATTGCTACCTCCTGGGCAAAGGAAGTGTCATATAGTTCAATAATCAAACCTCTATAGTGGGTAGGTAATTATTTAACATTTTCTGAAGTCTGACTTTGGATTGCTACCTCCTGGGCAAAGAAGTGTCATATAGTTCAATAATCAAACCTCTATAGTGGGTAGGTAATTATTTAACAATTTTCTGAAGTCTGACTTTGGATTGCTACCTCCTGGGCAAAGGAAGTATCAATAGTTCAATAATCAAACCTCTATAGTGGGTAGGTAATTATTTAACATTTTCTGAAGTCTGACTTTGGATTGCTCCTGGGCAAAGGAGTGTCAAGTAGTTCAATAATCAAACCTCTATAGTGGGTAGGTAATTATTTAACATTTTCTGAAGTCTGACTTTGGATTGCTACCTCCTGGGCTTGTCAAGTAGTTCAATAATCAAACCTCTATAGTGGGTAGGTAATTATTTAACATTTTCTGAAGTCTGACTTTGGATTGCTACCTCCTGGGCAAGGAATGTCAAGTAGTTCAATAATCAAACCTCTATAGTGGGTAGGTAATTATTTAACATTTTCTGAAGTCTGACTTTGGATTGCTACCTCCTGGGCAAAGGAAGTGTCATATAGTTCAATAATCAAACCTCTATAGTGGGTAGGTAATTATTTAACATTTTCTGAAGTCTGAGTTTGGATTGCTACCTCCTGGGCAAAGGATGTGTCAAGTAGTTCAATAATCAAACCTCTATAGTGGGTAGGTAATTATTTAACATTTTCTGAAGTCTGACTTTGGATTGCTACCTCCTGGGCTAAGTGTCAAGTAGTTCAATAATCAAACCTCTATAGTGGGTAGGTAATTATTTAACATTTTCTGAAGTCTGACTTTGGATTGCGACCTCCTGGGCAGGATATGTCAAGTAGTTCAATAATCAAACCTCTATAGTGGGTAGGTAATTATTTAACATTTTCTGAAGTCTGACTTTGGATTGCTACCTCCTGGGCAAAGGAATTGTCATATAGTTCAATAATCAAACCTCTATAGTGGGTAGGTAATTATTTAACATTTTCTGAAGTCTGACTTTGGATTGCTACCTCCTGGGCTAGGATTCAAGTAGTTCAATAATCAAACCTCTATAGTGGGTAGGTAATTATTTAACATTTTCTGAAGTCTGACTTTGGATTGCTACCTCCTGGGCCAAGGAAGTGTCAAGTAGTTCAATAATCAAACCTCTATAGTGGGTAGGTAATTATTTAACATTTTCTGAAGTCTGACTTTGGATTGCTACCTCCTGGGCAAAGGATTGTCAAGTAGTTCAATAATCAAACCTCTATAGTGGGTAGGTAATTATTTAACATTTTCTGAAGTCTGACTTTGGATTGCTACCTCCTGGGCTATGTCAAGTAGTTCAATAATCAAACCTCTATAGGGTAGGTAATTATTTAACATTTTCTGAAGTCTGACTTTGGATTGCACTCCTGGGCAAGGAAGTGTCAAGTAGTTCAATAATCAAACCTCTATAGTGGGTAGGTAATTATTTAACATTTTCTGAAGTCTGACTTTGGATTGCTACCTCCTGGCAAAGGAAGTGTCATATAGTTCAATAATCAAACCTCTATAGTGGGTAGGTAATTATTTAACATTTTCTGAAGTCTGACTTTGGATTGCTACCTCCTGGGCAAAGGAGTATCAACTAGTTCAATAATCAAACCTCTATAGTGGGTAGGTAATTATTTAACATTTTCTGAAGTCTGACTTTGGATTGCTACCTCCTGGGCTCCGTATCAAGTAGTTCAATAATCAAACCTCTATAGTTAGTAGGTAATTATTTAACATTTTCTGAAGTCTGACTTTGGATTGTTAACTCCCGGGCCAAGGAAGTGTCAAGTAGTTCAATAATCAAACCTCTATAGTGGGTAGGTAATTATTTAACATTTTCTGAAGTCTGACTTTGGATTGCTACTCCTGGGCAAAGGAATGTCATATAGTTCAATAATCAAACCTCTATAGTGGGTAGGTAATTATTTAACATTTTCTGAAGTCTGACTTTGGATTGCGACCTCCTGGGCTCAGGATATCAAGTAGTTCAATAATCAAACCTCTATAGTGGGTAGGTAATTATTTAACATTTTCTGAAGTCTGACTTTGGATTGTCCTGGGCAAGAATGTCAAGTAGTTCAATAATCAAACCTCTATAGTGGGTAGGTAATTATTTAACATTTTCTGAAGTCTGACTTTGGATTGCTACCTCCTGGGCAAGGAATTATCAAGTAGTTCAATAATAAAACCTCTATAGTGGGTAGGTAATTATTTAACATTTTCTGAAGTGTTGTAGCATTCAAAAGTACACTTCAGAAATGTTAAATAATTACCTACCCAATTAGAGGTTTATTATTGAACTTCTTGACACATCCTAAGTCCCGGAGGAGCAATCCAAAAATCAGACTCAAAAATGTTAAATTAACTTACCCAACTATAGAGGTTATGATATTGACTACTTGATTACGACCCAGGAGGTCGCAATCCAAAGGCAGACTTCAGAAAATGTTAAATAATTACCTACCCACTATAGAGGTTATTATTGAACTATTGACACATCCTTTGCCCAGAGGATAGCAATCCAAATGCAGACTTCAGAAAATTGTTAAAATAATTACTACCCACTATAGAGGTTTGATATTGAAATACATGCGACTTCCTTGCCCAGGAGTAGCATCCAAATCAGACTTCAGAAAATGTTAAATAATTACCTACCCCACTATAGAGGTTTTATATTGAACTATTGATACTCTTAGCCCAGGAGTTAGCAATCAAAGTCAGACTTCAGAAAAATGTTAAATAATTACCTACCCACTATAGAGGTTTATTATTGAACTACTTGACATATCCCAACCCAGGAGGTCCAATCCAAAATCAGACTTCAGAAAATGTTAAATAATTACCTAACCCACTATAGAGGTTGATTATTGAAATACTTGACATATCCAAGCCCAGGGAGTCGCAATCCAAAGTCAGACTCAGAAAAGTTAATAATTACCTACCCACTATAGAGGTTTGATTATTGAAGTACTTGACATATCCAAGCCCAGGAGTACCAATCCCAAACTCAGACTTCAGAAAATGTTAAATAATTACCTACCCACTAATAGAGGTTTGATTATTGAACTACTTGCACATTCTTTGCCCAGGAGTAGCAATCAAAAGTCAGACCTCAGAAAATGTTAAATAATTACCTACCACTATAGAGGTTTTTATTGAACTACTTGATATACTAAGCCCAGGAGGTGCAATCCAAAGTCAGACTTCAGAAATGTTAAATAATTACCCTACCCACTATAGAGGTTTGATTATTGAAACTAGATGACACTTCCTTTGCCCAGGAGGTAGCAATCCAAAGTCAGTCTTCAGAAAAAGTAAATAATTACCTACCCACTATAGAGGTTAGATTATTGAACTATATGGACACTTACTTTGCCCAGGAGTAGCAATCCAAAGTCAGACTTCAGAAAATGTTAAATAATTACCTACCCACTATAGAGGTTTGATTATTGAACTATATGACACTTCCTTGCCCAGGAGGTAGTAATTCAAAGTTCAGACTTCAGAAAATGTTAAATAATTACCTATCCACTATAGAGGTTTGATTATTAACTATATGACATTCCTTTTGCCCAGGAGGTAGTAATCCAAAGTCAGACTTCAGAAAATGTTAAATAATTACCTACCCTCATAGAGGTTTGATTATTGAAGTACTTTGACATATCCCAAGCCCAGGAAGTCGCAATCCAAACTAGACTTCAGAAAATGTTAAATAATTACCTACCACTATAGAGGTTTATTATTGAAGTACTTGACATCCTCCAAGCCAGGAGGTGCAATCCAAACTCAGACTTCAGAAATGTTAAATAATTACCTACCACTATAGAGGTTGATTATTGAACTACTTGACAATCAAGCCCAGGAGGTGCAATCCAAACTCAGACTTCAGAAAATGTTAAATAATTACCTACCCATTATAGAGGTTTTGATTATTTAACTACTTGACATTATCCTAAGCCAGAGGTAGCAATCCAAGTCAGACTTCAGAAAATGGTAAATAATTACCTACCCACTTATAGTGGTTGATTTATTGAACTCTTGAACACATCCTTTGCCCAGGAGGTAGCAATCCAAAGTCGCTTCAGAAATGTTAAATAATTACCTACCCACTATAGAGGTTTTTATTGAACTACTTGATATATCCTGCCCAGGAGGTCGCAATCCAAAGTCAGTCTTCAGAAAAAGTTAAATAATTACCTACCCACTATAGAGGTTAGATTATGAACTATATACACTTACTTTGCCCAGGAGGTAGCAATCCAAAGTCAGACTTCAGAAAATGTTAAATAAATACCTACCCACTATAGAGGTTTGATTATTGAACTATATGACACTCCTTGCCCAGGAGGTAGAATTCAAAGTCAGACTTCAGAAAATTGTTAAATAATTACCTACCCACTATAGAGTTTGATTATTGAACTATATGACACCTGCCCAGGAGGTAGATCCAAAGTCAGACTCAGAAAATGTTAAATAATTACCTACCACTATAGAGGTTTGATTATTGAAGTACTTGACATATCCAAGCCCAGGAGGCGCAATCCAAAACTCAGACTTCAGAAAAGTTAAATAATTAACCTACCCACTATAGAGGTTTGATTATGAATACTTGACATATCCCAAGCCCAGGAGGTGCAATCCAAACTCAGACTTCAGAAATGTTAAATAATTACCTACCCACTATAGAGGTTGATTATTGAACTACTTGACACATTCTTTGCCCAGGAGGTAGCAATCAAAAGTCTGACCTCAGAAAATGTTAAATAATTACCTTACCCACTATAGAGGTTTTGTTGTTGAACTACGATATATCCAAGCCCAGAGGTTGCAATCCAAAGTCAGACTCAGAAAAATGTTAAAATAATTACCCTACCCACTATAGAGGTTTGATTATTGAACTATGATGACACTTCCTTGCCCAGAGGTAGCAATCCAAAGTCAGATTTCAGGAAATGTTAAATAATTACCTACCCATATAGAGGTTTGATTATTGAACTATATTGACACTTACTTTCCCAGGAGGTAGCAATCCAAAGTCAGACTTCAGAAAAATGTTAAATAATACCTACCCACTATAGAGGTTTGATTATTGAACTATATGACATTCCTTTGCCCAGGAGGTATAATCTCAAAGTCAGACTTCAGAAAATGTTAAATAATTACCTACTCACTATAAGAGGTTGATTATTGAACTACTTGACACTTCTTGCCCAGGAGGTAGAATCCAAAGTCAGACTTCAGAAAATGTTTAAATAATTACCTACCCACTATAGAGGTTGATTATTAAACTACTTGACATATCCAGCCCAGGAGTCGCAATCCAAACTCAGACTTCAGAAAATGTTAAATAATTACCTACCCACTATAGAGGTTTGATTATTGAAATACTTGACATATCCCAAGCCCAGGAGGTTGCAATCCAAACTCAGNAAGTATTTCAATAAATCAAAACTTCAATAATGGGTAGTAATATATATTATAACATATATCAATATAAGAAAAAGTACATATAGAGAACAATTCGATTAATACATAAATACAAGAAAAAGGATGAATGAGTCAAGTAAGATACATATCACCATTCTATAGATAATAAAATGGGGATAGGTTACATTACTTCAACATTTTCTTGAAGTACTGACTTTGGATTGCTACCTCTGGGCTCAACGTATCAAGAGTTCAATAATCAAACCTCGGATAGTTGGTAGGTAAATTATTCTTAAAATTTCTGAAGTCTGACTTTGGAATTGCGACCTTTTGGACTTAGGATGTGTCAAGTAGTCATAATAAAACCTCTATAGTGGGTAGGCGTAAATTAATTAACATTTTCTGAAGGATATACTAAAGAAAGAGAAAGCACATATATAAGAAGAGAGATATATACTATCCTACCTAGACATCGAACGAAATACAAGATAGAATTCAATAAAATAACCAAAACCTACATAATAGTGAGAGAGGTAGCGTAATTATTTAACATTTTCTGAAGTCCTGACGTTGGATTATTTTTTTCGACCTCCTGGGCTGGGATGTTGTCAAGTAGTTCAAAATAAACACCTCTATTAGTGTAGGTAATTATTTAAACAATATTATATAAATAACTATAGAGAGACTAATAGAGATTAGACCCTACCATAGAAAGAGAGCTATGAGAATATATACAAGAGAGATATATCCAATAATCACCATCAATATATGAAGAGAAATATATTATTAACTTAATATCTATGAAGATACTGATTATAGATTGACATACCCTCACTGAGGACAAAGAAGTTGTCCATAATAGTCAATAATCAAACCTATAGTGGGTAGGTACTTATTTAACATTTTCTGAAGTCTGAATTTTGGATTACGACCTCCTGGCGCTGAGGATATGTCATGAAGTTCAATAGAAAAACCTCTATAGTTGGTAGGTAATTATTTAACATTTTCTGAAGTCTGACTTTGGATTGCGATTTCCTGGACTTAGGATGTGTCAAGTAGTTCAATAATCAAACCTCTATAGTGGGTAGGTAATTATTTAACATTTTCTGAAGTCTGACTTTGGATTGCTACCTCCTGGGCTTTGGATGTTTCAAGTTGTTCAATCATCAAACCTCTATAATGGGTAGGTAATTATTTAACATTTTCTGAAGTCTGACTTTGGATTGCTACCTCCTGGGCAAAGGAAGTGTCATATAGTTCAATAATAAAACCTCTATAGTGGGTAGGTAATTATTTAACATTTTCCGAAGTCTGACTTTGGATTCCTACCTCCTGGGCAAAGGAAGTGTCATATAGTTCAATAATCAAACCTCTATAGTGGGTAGGTAAATTTAACAATTTCTGAAATCTGTCTTTGGATTGCTACATCCTGGGCAAAGGATGTGTCAAGTAGTTCAATAATCAAACCTCTATAGTGGGTAGGTAATTATTTAACATTTTTTTAATTCTGACTTTGGATTGCTACCTCCTGGGCAAAGGAAGTGTCATATAGTTCAATAATCAACCCTCTATAGTGGTTAGGTAATTATTTAACAATTTCTGAAATCTGACTTTGGATTGCTACATCCTGGGCAAAGGATGTGTCAAGTAGTTCAATAATCAAACCTCTATAGTGGGTAGGTAATTATTTAACATTTTTTTAATTCTGACTTTGGATTGCTACCTCCTGGGCAAAGGAAGTGTCATATAGTTCAATAATCAAACCTCTATAGTGGGTGAGTAATTATTTAACATTTTCCGAAGTCTGACTTTGGATTACTACCTCCTGGGCAAAGGAAGTGTCATATAGTTCAATAATCAAACCTCTATAGTGGGTAGGTAATTATTTAACAATTTCTGAAATCTGACTTTGGATTGCTACCTCCTGGGCAAAGGAATTGTCATATAGTTCAATAATCAAACCACTATAGTGGGTAGGTAATTATTTAACATTTTCTGAAGTCTGACTTTGGATTGCGACCTCCTGGACTTAGAATGTGTCAAATACTTCAATAATAAAACCTCTATAGTTGGTAGGTAATTATTTAACATTTTCTGAAGTCTGACTTTGGATTGCTACCTCCTGGGCAAAGGAAGTCTCAAGTATTTCAATAATCAAACTTCAATAATGGGTAGGTAATTATTTTACATTTTCTGAAGTCTGGCATTCGTTTGCTATCTCCTGGGCAAAGGATGTGTCAAGTAGTTCATTAATAAAACCTCTATAGTGGGTAGGTAATTATTTAACATTTTCTGAAGTCTGACTTTGGATTTCTACCTCCTGGACTCAGGACGTATCAAGTAGTTCAATAATCAAACCTCTATAGTGGGTAGGTAATTATTTAACATTTTCTGAAGTCTGACTTTGGATTACGACCTCCTGGGCTGAGGATGTGTCAAGTAGTTCAATAATAAAACCTCTATAGTGGGTAGGTAATTATTTAACATTTTCTGAAGTCTGACTTTGGATTGCTACCTCCTGGGCTTTGGATGTTTCAAGTAGTTCAATAATCAAACCCTCTATAATGGGTAGGTAATTATTTAACTTTTTCTGAAGTCTGACTTTGGATTGCTACCTCCTGGGCAAAGGAAGTGTCATATAGTTCAATAATCAAACCTCTATAGTGGGTAGGTACTTATTTAACATTTTCTGAAGTCTGAATTTGGATTACGACCTCCTGGGCTGAGGATATGTCATGAAGTTCAATAGAAAAACCTCTATAGTTGGTAGGTAATTATTTAACATTTTCTGAAGTCTGACTTTGGATTGCGATTTCCTGGACTTAGGATGTGTCAAGTAGTTCAATAATCAAACCTCTATAGTGGGTGGGTAATTATTTAACATTTTCCGAAGTCTGACTTTGGATTCCTACCTCCTGGGCAAAGGAAGTGTCATATATTTCAATAATCAAACCTCTATAGTGGGTAGGTAATTATTTAACATTTTCTGAAGTCTGACATTCGATTGCTATCTTCAGGGCAAAGGATGTGTCAAGTAGTTCAATAATCAAACCTCTATAGTGGGTAGGTAATTATTTAACCTTTTTGTTAATTCTGACTTTGGATTGCTACCTCCTGGGCAAAGGAAGTGTCATATAGTTCAATAATCAAACCTCTATAGTGGGTAGGTAATTATTTAACATTTTCCGAAGTCTGACTTTGGATTCCTACCTCCTGGGCAAAGGAAGTGTCATATAGTTCAATAATCAAACCTCTATAGTGGGTAGATAATTATTTAACAATTTCTGAAATCTGACTTTGGATTGCTACATCCTGGGCAAAGGATGTGTCAAGTAGTTCAATAATCAAACCTCTATAGTGGGTAGGTAATTATTTAACATTTTTTTAATTCTGACTTTGGATTGCTACCTCCTGGGCAAAGGAAGTGTCATATAGTTCAATAATCAAACCTCTATAGTGGGTAGGTAATTATTTAACATTTTCTGATGTCTGACTTCGGATTGCTACCTCCTTGGCAAAGATAGTGTCAAGAAGTTCAATAATCAAACCTCTATAGTGGGTAGGTAATTATTTAACATTTTCTGAAGTCCGATTCGGATTGCTACCTCGTGGTGAAAGGAAGTGTCCCATAGTTAAATAATCAAACATATATAGTAGGTAGGTAATTATTTAACATATCCTCAAGTCTGACTTTTTATTGCTACCTCCTGAGCTAAGATATGCCAAGTGATTCAATAATCAAACCTCTATAGTGGGTAGGTAATTATTAAACATTTCCTTATGTCTGACTTTAGATTGCTACCTCCTGGCTTTAGGATGTACCAAGTAGTTCAATAATTACACCTCTATAGTGGGTAGGTAAATATTTATTATTATCTGAAGTCTGACTTCGGACTAGGCTTAACATGTGCCAATTAGTTCAATAATCAAACCTCTACAGTAGTGGGTAGGTAATTATTTAACATTTCCTGAACTCGGCGTTTAGATTGCTACCTCCTGCGCTTAGGATGTGCCAAGTACTTCAATAATCAAACCTCTATAGTGGGTAGGTAATTATTTAACATTTTCTGAAGTCTGACTTTGGATTGCTACCTCCTTGGATGAGGATGTGCCAAGTAGTTCAATACTCAAACTTCTATAGTGGGTAGTTAATTATTTAACATTTCCTGCAGTCTGAGTTTGGATTGTTACCTCCTGAGTGAAGGATGTGTCAAGCAGTTCAATAATCAAACCTCTATAGTGGGTAGGTATTTATTTAACATTTCCTGAGGTCTGACTTTGGATTGCTACTCCCTGGGATGAGGATGTGCCAAGTAGTTCAATAATCGTATAAATGTGCTGTTTATTACAAAAGATTTTATTTCCAACACCACGTGTCGGAGTTGTATGTTTCAATAATAACTTTGAACCTTACACCAGCCTGTGCATCTGAAATATTGTGCATCTAACAATAAAGATGAGGACAGCAGTCCGAAAATTTTAATTGATCTAAACCATGTTTGGTAATACAAATGTTAATATAATGATTGGTTATTTCGTGTAAGAGGAACCACTCTTGACTGATAAATCATTCATTATTTTCCCATTAAACTAACCCTAAACCCTAACCCTAACCCTAAATCTAAACACTAACCCTAACCCCAAACCCTAACCCTAACCCCATCTTTTTTCCCTAGTAGATCAATAAATAAAGGAATAATTTATCAGTGAAGAGTGGTTCCCCTTTGTTCATGTTAGTTTCATAGGAAATAACCGTAAAGATTTATCCCTTTAATATTTGAAGGGTTTTTACTGCCACCACGTGGCAATAGGATTTATTTCGTTGAATTGGTGTTCACTCCAATAAAACCGTGACCATAGAGAGAATTACAAAAGAAAGTGTATCGGTCATGAGATGAGAGAAGAGGGGTCTCAAGAGGTCAAATAAGACACACTTCCTAACCAAGATAAGATAACTCGTTTGTTACCCTACATGCCCCTCCACAAAAGATGTTTCCTTTTTATGTGTATATCAGTTTATATGCGAAATTCATCAAGTGGAATAATGCCTATGAACGTTCGAAATGAAATATCTCAAAATTGAGTTCAAACTCTAACTGGAAACATTGATGCCCAATTCGGTCAAATGTCCTTGGGATAAAAGTATTAATTTACTCCTTATAGCTGCTCTCATGTAACACACACAAACACACACACACACACATATATATGTGTGTATGTGTGTGAATACATACACACAGATATATATGTATATACAGACACATATATATATACTTACACATAGATATATATATATTTACATACCCGCGTATAAATATATATATGTATATCATACACACATATATATGTACACACACACACACATACACACACACACACACACATATATATATATATATATATATATATATATATATATACACAAAAATATACATACACACATATATACATATACATATCTATACAGCTATATATTTATATATACACATACGCATATATATACACTTATATATACATACACATATATATATATATATATATACAGATATATATATACATAAATACACACATATATATACACATACCCATATATATATAAATACACATATATACGTACATATATATATGTACACATATACATACGCACACAGATATATATATACAGATATATTATATATATATATATATATATATACGTACTCACACACACACACACACATATATATATATATATATATATATATATATGTGTGTGTGTGTGAGTACGTATATATATATATATATATATATATATATATATATATATATATATATATATATACAACTTAACCTAACACACATACATACACAATCAATCCCAAAATACGTATGCCTACGCATGTAGAATATTCCTTGTGTGCCACAGATAAACGTGATTCTAGAAATCTGAAATCTCATTTGTGACGAACAAAGAAGGTGTTTAACTGCAAAATCATAGCACTTTGCCTCGGGCAACTTCCGATTGAAGGGACACCGTAGAAGTGGATAGAGAAAGAGGTGGCAAGGGATGACTGTATGTTAAGGGTGAATGCGGCGGGGTGGAGGGTGGATGGAGAACAAAGCGAAGAGAAACTAAAAAAAAGAAAAACAAGAAGTTGCGAGAGAGAGGGAGGGGGTTAAAATTGACGAGAAACAGAGAAAAACGAACGAGTGATGTTGGAAAAAAAAGTGAAAGCTTTTCATATCCAAGGATTTTACACGACTGAGGAAAATATTTCGAGATTATTTTCTACATCTATACATTACTACTCTTGTTCCTTAATCTTCCGACCGTTATCATTCTGTTACACCCTCTGGTTAAAAATGAGACCGTCCACATTGTCCAAGGTGATATTCAAAAATTTTGAACATGATTATCTGGTGGTCGCTTAACCACCGAATTCTCATTTTTGTTGTCACCTAAGCTATATAATGGACCATACCGTTTTTATTATCAAGAAAAAAAAAGGGGAGGAGATGACATGCTACACAGAAAAAATATAATAAGACAGAAAGAAAGAAAGAGATTATGGGAAAGGTAGAGAGAGGGGAAAACATAGAGAGAGGAGAAAAGATAGAGAGACCGAGGAAAAATATTTGAAGATTTTTTTCTACATTATTATTATCACTTTAAGAGAGTTTTAAAAAAAGTGGTTAAGACAGTTTAAGTGAAAGTTATCTCTAGACTGCAGGTTCAATCCTGGTCAGCGACAGCAGTAACATAGAATAATAATTAACACAGCTTAATGCCTCTAACCTAGTTAGCGGAACGAGAACAGTCTACCCACGTGGACTGAATAAAGGGTTAGCTCCCGATTACGACAAGAAGGTCCCAATTATTACAAGAAGGTTCCTGAGTTCGAAAAAAAGGACAACAAATGCAATTTGTATTGCAATGTAACTATCATTATGGGACAGATGTTGTATGTCATGGCTACCTTTGTCCCATAATAAATGTCATATGTTGTGAAAGCAATTTGTATTCCAATGTAACTATCATTATGGGACAGATGTTGTATGTCATGGCTACCTTTGTCCCATAATAAATGTCATATGTGGGGAATGCAATTTGTATTCCAATGTAACTATCTTTATGCGACAGATGTTGTATGCATGGCTACCTTTGTCCCATAATAAATGTCATATGTTGTGAAAGCAATTTGTATTCCAATGTAACTATCATTATGGGACAGATGTTGTATGTCATGGCTACCTTTGTCCCATAATAAATGTCATATGTGGTGAAAGCAATTTGTATTCCAATGTAACTATCTTTATGCGACAGATGTTGTATGTCATGGCTACCTTTGTCCCATAATAAATGTCATATGTGGGGAATGCAATTTGTATTTAAATGTAACTATCATTATGCGACAGATGTTTATGTCATGGCTACCTTTGTCCCATAATAAATGTCATATGTGGGGAATGCAATTTGTATTTAAATGTAACTATCTTTATGCGACAGATGTTTTATGTAATGGCTACCTTTGTCCCATAATAAATGTCATATGTGGTGAAAGCAATTTGTATTCCAATGTAACTATCTTTATGCGACAGATGTTTTATGTCATGGCTACCTTTGTCCCATAATAAATGTCATATGTGGGGAATGCAATTTGTATTTAAATTTAACTATCATTATGCGACAGATGTGGTATGTCATTGCTACCTTTGTCCCATAATAGATGTCCTATGTGGTGAATGCAATTTGTATTTCAATGTAACTATCATTATGGGACAGATGTTGTATGCCATGGCTACCTTTGTCCCATAGTAGATGTCCTATGTGGGGAATGCAATTTGTATTTCAATGTAACTATCATTATGGGACAGATGTTGTATGCCATGGCTACCTTTGTCCCATAATAGATGTCCTATGGGGTGAATGCAATTTGTATTTAAATTTAACTATCATTATGGGACAGATGTTGTATGCCATGTCTACCTTTGTCCCATAATAGATGTCCTATGTGGTGAATGCAATTTGTATTTAAATTTAACTATCATTATGGGACAGATGTTGTATGCCATGGCTACCTTTGTCCCATAATAGATGTCCTATGTGGTGAGTGCAATTTGTATTTCAATGTAACTATCATTATGGGACAGATGTTGTATGCCATGGCTACCTTTGTCCCATAATAGATGTCCTATGTGGTGAATGCAATTTGTATTTAAATTTAACTATATTATGCAACAGATGTTTTATGTCATGGCTACCTTTGTCCCATAATAGATGTCCTATGTGGTGAATGCAATTTGTATTTCAATGTAACTATCATTATGGGACAGATGTTGTATGCCATGGCTACCTTTGTCCCATAATAGATGTCCTATGGGTGAATGCAATTTGTATTTAAATTTAACTATCATTATGCGACAGATGTTTTATGTCATGGCTACCTTTGTCCCATAATAGATGTCATATGTGGGAATGCAATTTGTATTTCAATGTAACTATCATTATGGGACAGATGTTGTATGCCATGGCTACCTTTGTCCCATAATATATGTCCTATGTGGTGAATGCAATGTGTATTTAAATTTAACTATCATTATGGGACAGATGTTGTATGCCATGGCTACCTTTGTCCCATAATAGATGTCCTATGGGGTGAATGCAATTTGTATTTAAATTTAACTATCATTATGGACAGATGTTGTATGCCATGGCTACCTTTGTCCCATAATAGATGTCCATGTGGTGAATGCAATTTGTATTTCAATGTAACTATCATTATGGGACAGATGTTGTATGCCATGGCTACCTTTGTCCCATAATAGATGTCATATGTGGTGAATGCAATTTGTATTTCAATGTAACTATCATTATGGGACAGATGTTGTATGCCATGGGTACCTTTGTCCCATAATAGATGTCCTATTGGTGAATGCAATTTGTATTTAAATTTAACTATCATTATGGGACAGATGTTGTATGCCATGGCTACCTTTGTCCCATAATAGATGTCCTATGTGGTGAATGCAATTTGTATTTAAATTTAACTATCATTATGGACAGATGTTGTATGCCATGGCTACCTTTGTCCCATAATAGATGTCCTATGTGGTGAATGCAATTTACATTTAAATTTAACTATCATTATGGGACAGATGTTGTATGCCATGGCTACCTTTGTCCCATAATAGATGTCATATGTGGGGAATGCAATTTGTATTTCAATGTAACTATCATTATGGGACAGATGTTGTATGCCATGGCTACCTTTGTCCCATAATAGATGTCCTATGTGGTGAATGCAATTTGTATTTAAATTTAACTATCATTATGGGACAGATGTTGTATGCCATGGCTACCTTTGTCCCATAATAGATGTCACATGTGGTGAATGCAATTTGTATTTCAATGTAACTATCATTATGGGACAGATGTTGTATGCCATGGCTACCTTTGTCCCATAATAGATGTCCTATGTGGTGAATGCAATTTGTATTTAAATTTAACTATCATTATGGGACAGATGTTGTATGCCATGGCTACCTTTGTCCCATAATAGATGTCCTATGTGGTGAATGCAATTTGTATTTAAATTTAACTATCATTATGGGACAGATGTTGTATGCCATGGCTACCTTTGTCCCATAATAGATGTCCTATGTGGTGAATGCAATTTGTATTTCAATTAACTATCATTATGGGACAGATGTTGTATGCCATGGCTACCTTTGTCCCATAATAGATGTCCTATGGGGTGAATGCAATTTGTATTTAAATTTAACTATCATTATGGGACAGATGTTGTATGCCATGGCTACCTTTGTCCCATAATAGATGTCATATGTGGTGAATGCAATTTGTATTTCAATGTAACTATCATTATGGGACAGATGTTGTATGCCATGGCTACCTTTGTCCATAATAGATGTCCTATGTGGTGAATGCAATTTGTATTTAAATTTAACTATCATTATGGGACAGATGTTGTATGCCATGGCTACCTTTGTCCCATAATAGATGTCACATGTGGTGAATGCAATTTGTATTTAAATTTAACTATCATTATGGGACAGATGTTGTATGCCATGGCTACCTTTGTCCCATAATAGATGTCACATGTGGTGAATGCAATTTGTATTTCAATGTAACTATCATTATGGGACAGATGTTGTATGTCATGGCTACCTTTGTCCCATAATAGATGTCATATGTGGTGAATGCAATTTGTATTTCAATGTAACTATCATTATGGGACAGTTGTTGTAAGTTATGGCTACCTTTGTCCCATGATAGATGTCATATTTGGTGAATGCAATTTGTATTTCAATGTAACTATCATTATGGGACAGTTGTTGTAAGTCATGGATACCTTTGTCTCATGATATTCCTTATTATATTGAATCAAAAACTTCCTAACAAACATATCAATAAAGAACTAATTTACATGGTAAAAGAAAATGAGGGTAACATGATAAATTGGGTGTCCCATCAAGACGTAATTGTTAGCAAACTAGTCTTACAGATCTATTAATACTGGAAAGTGAGGTTGATCGTTTAGGGTGCCCTATACTTGCAACCTTCTGTTATATCCTACCCATAGTGAACAGGTTCGTTAAATACCTATATCCATATTAATCTATTTCATTATGTTCATATTTATCTATGATCCTTATTAATCTATTTATAATTTACTCACCTCACATTCTTTCACTCCCTCTCTCTCTCTCTCTCCTTCTTTTTGACTCTTTCGTTCTCTATGTTCATTCATAGAATGTCATTTATCTATCTTAACATGTTCATATCTATCTACGTTCATTATTAATCTTATTATGTTCACATTTATCTCTGTCATGTTCATATATATCTATCTATCCATTTATCTATCTATCTATCTATCTATATATATATATACTGAGATGCCAAATATGCATTCACCTAAACACTGAACCCACAATCCAAATATCGCACACAAAAATAAGAATCCAACCCCCACACATGTGACAGTGCAAATATCATATACTTCATATACTGCACAAAATGCTAAAATAGTGTGTACCTGGGGGAAACATCTACACTTTTTAGACGTCTAAACAAACACAAGTCTACCATAAAACTTAAATCTCCACACAGTAAAATCGCACACCACTTCAACACCCCGTCACACAATTTAGATAACCTGAAATGCATCTTGATCCAACAAGGTTTTCCATCCACTCAATCAAGGAAACTAGCTGAACTTAGATGGATAATTAGATTAAGCACACATAGAAGTGGGCTAAACACTGATACAGGAACACTAAAAGCCCACACATATTTCCAAGATACCCCCTTACCACCAACTCCATGATCCCTAACAGACTAAAAAAGCCACACCGTATGAACTCATTAATCACCAACTAACCAATCAGCATCAAGCACTTCCACACAAAAATAACAACCAGCAGCCAGAAAACATTACTGTCCTCATAGAGTCATGAAGAAGGGAGACTTGTTACAATACCGAAAATTTACTACTTCAAAATAAATGAAACTAAAAAAAAAAAAAAAATAACGAGTTTTCTCATATTTATTCACAGATTAATATATTATGATGAACTACATTATTTGTTTCTTTAATGCTTTACGCTTATGCTCAAACCTGATATATGTACTTCCAAAAAACGGATACAGATACGAAAATAATCTTAAATATATATACTTACTAGAAGAATACGGAGACTCCTAAACAACACTATATATATATATATATATATATATATATATATATATATATATATATATATATTGATGATCATATCTAACTCAACATGTTCATATCTATCTATCTTTCACAGCGTGTTCATATCTATTACAGCAGGTTCATATCATTCTATTTATTACAGCCTGTTCATATCTATCTATCTGTCTATATCAACATGTTCATATATCTCTCTATCTTTCTATCTATCTCAATATATTCATATCTATCTATCTATCTATCTATCTATCTATCTCAATATATTCCTATCTATCTACCTCAATATATTCCTATCTATCTATCTATCTATCTATCTATCTATCTATATATATATATATATATATATATATATATATATATATATATATATATATATATATATATATATATATTATATTATATTATATTTCATATCTTTGTCCCATAATGGCTGTTCCATTTGATAAATATAATTTATATTCCATCTCATATATATTACATTATATATTCATATCTCTCTGCATATATATATCAACATATTTCCATCTAGCTATATCAACATGTTAATATCTATCTATCTATATCAACATGTTCATATCTCTATCTATCTTTTTATCTAACTCAATATATTCATATCTATCTATCTATATCAACATATTCATATCTCTCTCTATCTTTTTTTCTAACTCAATATATTCATATCTATCTATCTATCTATCTCAATATATTCCCATCTATCTATCTATTTATCTTCTATATCTATCTATCTATCTATCTATCTATCTATCTATATATATATATATATATATATATATATATATATATATATTCATATCTTTGTCCCATAATGGCTGTTCTTCATAAATATAATTTATATTCCATATCATATATATTACGTTATATGTTCATATCTCTCTACATATATATATCAACATATTTACATCTACCAATATCAACATGTTAATATCTATCTCTCTATCTATCAATCTATATCATGTTCATATCTATCTATCTATATCAACATGTTCATATCTCTCTATCTTTTTATCTATCTCAATATATTCATATCTATCTATCTATCTATCTATCTATCTATCTCAGTATTGTTCATTATTAATCTCACTTACTTCTTGTCTACCTCTTTGCCTGCATATGAAGGCTGTGATTTCCTTAAGTCTAAAGCAATGGAACCTTCATTTAAAACTGGTGCTAAAGGAGATTGAACTTAGATGATGAGTACTTGAAGTAGGTGATGAGAGGGGGGAGAAATGCAACGAGGTGGAAAGCAGTTGATTTACTATGAAAGGTCATAGATTCTTTAAGGATAATGAGAAAGCCAAAGTGATGTATTAGGGGAGGGAAGCGGGGGAGGGAGCGGGGGAGGGGAGCGGGGGGAAATAAACTCAATGAAACAATCAATGGCCCAGAATTATACCTCCCTTTGTTATAGTTTACAAAATCCTATATGTTTTATTCTATTTTTTCATTATCGATGAACTCATTTGTGTGTGTATATATATATATATATATATATATATATATATATATATATTATATATATATATATATTCAATGAGAAATCAAAACAAATAAAAGTTTTTGCTTTTATTTATTTGTTACGGAACGGTATTACAACCAGCGGTTTCTTGCTGAAAGCATTCATCAGGTAAGACGAAACAGTTCCTTTGAAAATGACAGAAATGGTGTAAATGGTCAAATGTTTGCTTTTTATTTTACTGTATTCTCGTGTTTGCGTGTTTACGGGATGTGGAATGTTTTTTTTTTTTTGCTTGTACGTGTGCGTATTTTTGTTTGTGCATATGTGTATGATGTCATGCGTGTGCGCATGGAAATGCGTGAAGGCTGTGATGATATGATTGTGTCCACGCGCAGATATTGAGCACTCTTCTAATAACACTGTACATTGGATTACTATTACTTTTTCTAGTATACTAGTGCCAACCATACACATTAATATATATATATAGTTTTTCCGTAGTTAGGATCTTTCCACGTGTGGTTTAACCAAGCTGATGCAGGTAGACCATAAGGAGAGCTCAATGTGCCTAATACCAGTGAGTAAAAGGACAGAGCAAGATATTTAGTAAATGAAGAAAAAACTCTAAACTTGCTTCATTACAATAATTTATTTCAACCGTATTAATACGCCATCTTCAGGTAATCACAAGAAGATGACTCTTACTGAGAATTTCCCAAAGTAACATCGCTTTTAAATCTATCAATTTGGGGGAGGGAGAGTAGGTGTCTTAGTTTGAGATGGGCAGAATTAGTTTCTTTGAATGAGGCGGGGAGGTCTATATTTTGGATGAGGTGTGGCTTAGATGGGGGACAGATTCCTTGGGGAAATATTTGTAAAAGTGTACACAAAATGAGCAGAATTAAAAGACTAGAAATAAGGAGAAACACAATAAAAGAAAAATAACAAAAAACAAAATAATAAAAAAAGAAAATAAAGATAAAAATTTTTAAAAATGATTAAAAAAATAAAAATAATAAAAAAACAAAGAATAATAAAATTAAGAGGAGGTAGATTATAAAAGTAAAGAATCAAAGAGTAAAAATAAAAAATGAAAAATAAAAAAACCACAAAAAAAAATAAATAAAAAATGAAAATAAGAATGTAAATTCAGAACAATATATATAATATATATATATATATATATATATGCATGTATATATGTATATAAGCATGTATATATGTATATATATGTATATATACATATATGTATATATGTATATATTATATATATGTATGTATTTTTGGGAGAATTTATGCTTAATTGAAGTCATACCTAATTTTTAAAATTAATTAACTAATAATTAATAAATTAGGCAGGCATGCCTATTCAAATGTAAGGCTAAACAAATCGAGAAAAATCAATCTTTGTATGTACATTTTGGCCTATACAGAGATTGATTTTTCTCGATTTGTTTAGCCTTACATAGGTATACCTGACTAATTTATTAATTATTAATTAATTAATTTTCCAAATTAGGTATGACTTCAATTAAGCACATATTATCCCAAAAATTGTCAACTAAAAAAGCCATATCAAAACACATTGTTTGTTTACTTCTCATATATGTATGTATATATGTCTATATATATATATGTTTAAGTATATATATATATATATATATATATATGTATATATAATCCAAAAGTCCAGAGAAGAAATCTTCCTTACGACATAGGATTTTTTTTAAAACAACTTGTCCCAGTTTAAGAGCTCAATGTGCGCTCTTATTTTTAGAGTCACAGAGCAAATTTATATTTAAATAAATAACAAAAGACTTAGAGATCCTGCATTATAGACTATTTCAGGGAGCTTAGACAAAAATGTCTAATTCTCCCGACCCATCAGATGAGTCGGGAGAATTAGACATTTTTGTCTAAGCTCCCTGAAATAGTCTATAATGCAGGATCTCTAAGTCTTTTGTTATTTCTTTAATTATATATGTATATATATGTATGTATAAGCTAGATGGGACCTGCACAAGAATGCTGCGTGCAGTCTTAAACAAGTCATGGAAACACCACCCCACAAAGAGGTAGCTGAATGGCCACTTGCCCCCCATCTCCCAAACCATCCAAGTTAGATGGACTAGGTTATTTTAGTGATATTGCACATGGTTAGGGATTTGCGGGGGGGGGGAGAAAGGGAGTGATAGTGTTATTGGCATATAGATATGTTATTGGCATATATATATAGATATGGCAGCATGTTGTGCAATGGTTATCGCTGTAGGACATAGACATGACATGAAAAGTTTGAATCCTGGATGAAGATGGATTTGACATGTATGTATGCATATATATATATATATATATATATCATCATCATGTCACGCTGTTAGCGCGGATATCCATGACAATCTCTCTCCATCTGTCCCTATTGCTCATCATTCTCGGGAGGTCCTCTATGCAGCATCCTGTATCCGCACAGAGCTGATTAATGTACGTATTTGCTGGTTGGCCCACACTGGCGTGTCCATGTGCTGGCTTCCACTGGAGGACGTTGCTTATGAGTTCGTCCTTGCTTCTCCAGCAATGACCCGCGTGTGTCTTTTCCATCTTACTCAGATGGTTTGGGTGATATGCGGCAGGTGACCGTACAGCTGTTTTCTCGTGGGGTGTTGTTTCCACATCTTGTTCAGGATCACCCGCAGCATTCTTGTGCAGCTCCCATCTAGTTTATTCTCTAGTCGCTTAGTTAGGGTCCAGGTGGTGCAGCCATACAGATATATATATATAATATAGAATGAATAGAGAATGAAGAGAAAAGTATTGGCATATAATATATATATATAATATATATATATTGTATGTAATATTATATATATATAATATATATATATTGTATGTAATATTATATATACTAGCAAATATATGCACCCTCCGGGTGCAAGTATTTAAGTTTTAATGTAATGAAATATCGTATTAAATTAGAAAGTCTAATAAGAATGCAGATAAAAAGATTTGAAACAGAGTGGGGGTATAATAGAAAAATAGAAATGAAACTTACTCTGCCGTCTTTCATTGCTGAATTTTACTTATTTAACTATTTAGTTAAATTAGGAAATAAAGAATAAAATTACACTTATTTTTTCTTGTTAATGGATTTCCTTTAAGATTCATGGAAGAGATTTTTGCTTATATTCATTAAAAAAAAACAGTTAGAAATCAATAATACTAAGCACATATTTAATGAAATCACATTTTTAATATCAATATGTAAATTGGTCTTCCCGTTCACACTGCAAACCGCTATTTTGTTGTATATATAAATACAATAGCATATTATTAGTATGTAGATATGGACAACACTAATAAAAAGGTGAAGCAATTTTATTAATAATTGAGGTTTAAAAATAAATAAAATCATGAAGAATGTGATGAAAATAACTATGTTAATTGTGACTCGATTAGTAATATAGTTTCGGTTACAGACAGAAAAACACACAATCTCCATTATAATAAGATATAATATATAATATATATATAATATATATTCCTGATTTGGTAGCTCTACTCCCACTGCTGTTTCTTTTTTTTTTCCTTTTTTCATCATGAGCACTACACACTTGATGATGCTGAATTCTATTCCTCTATCCTGGCTGTATATTATTATGGTTTATTCTAGGTTTTCCAGTAATTTTTCCTTTTTGGCAAAAAATATCAATATTATCTATGTATATGAGGTGATTTAATTTCCTTGTGATTTTATAAATTTGTAGCCCCTATACTTTTTTGAATATATACTTCAGTGGTGTCCTTACTATAACAAATAGTGGTTGTGATAGGGATCTCCAAGGAAATTGCATCTTTCAACTCATAATTTGTGAACATATGATGATAAACTCAATATCATCTATGTATTTGAGGTGATTTAATTCTCTTGTGATTTCATAAATTTGTAGCCACTGTACATTTCTTAGTATCCCATATATCTGTGATAAAACCATGAATATACAGGGGTTAGTAGCTCCGAATAAAATAATGATATTCCCTTATCTCAGATGTTTGGATGAAATTATTTTTTTCTATTTCATCATTAATGTATATTAATCATATATTTGATCTATATATCCATTTAATACTATAACAAATAGCGGGTGTGATAGGGAATCTCCTAGGAAAATGTCCTTTTTCAATATGATGATAATCTCAATATCATCTGCATATATGATGTGATTTAATTTTCTGTGATTTTATAAATTTGTAGCCCCTATATATTTCTTAAGTATATAGTGGTGTCATTCCTATAACAAATAATGGTGGTGATAGGGAGGCTCATCAAAAGATGCACCTTTCAACTCGTAATTTGTGGTCATATAATGATAATCTCAATATTATCTATGTATATGAGGTGATTTGATTTTCTTGTGATTTTATAAATTTGTAGCAACTGTATATTTCATAGATATAGTATTATCCCATATATCTGGGATAAAATCCTGATTATACAGGTGTGAGTACCTCCGAATAAAATAATGATATTCCCTTATCTTAGATGTTTGGATGAAATTATTTTTTTCTATTTCATCATTAATGTATATTAATCGTATATTTGATATATATATTCATTTCATACTATAACAAATAGCGGGTGTGATAGGGAATCTCCTAGGAAGATGCCCCTTTTTCAATATGATGATAATCTTAATATCATCTATGTATATGAGGTGATTTAATTTTCTTGTGATTTTATAAATTTGTAGCCCCTGTACATTTCTTGAGTATATAGTTGCATGGTGTCATTACTATAATAAATACTGGTGGGGATAGGGAGTCTCCCCGGAAAATGCACCATTTAACTTGTAATTTGTGGACATATGGTGATAATCTCTATATAATCTATGTTTTTGAGGTGAATTAATTTTCTTGTGATTTTATAAATTTGTAGCCCCTATATATTTCTTAAGTTTATAGTTGAGTGGTATCATTACTAAAAACAAATAGTGGTGGTTATAGGGAGTCTCATAGGAAAATGCACCTTTCAACTCATAATTTGTGGTCATATAATGATAATTTCAATATTATCTATGTATATGAGGTGAATAAATTTTCTTGTGATTTTATAAATTTGTAGCCCTGTACATTTCTTAAGTACACTAGTATCCTATATATCTAGGACAAAAACATGATAATATAGGTGTGAGTACCTCCGAGTAAAATAATGATATTCCCTTATCTGAGATGTTCGGATAAAATCATTTCTCTCCATTTCATCATTAATGTAGCAATCGTATCTTTGTGATTATCATTATCAGAGAGATATTCTACTTCAGTTAAACTGACAGATATCGTGCGTATGGAAATGAACTTCTCTGCTAAGTAGCCAAATTTAGATTCCTCATGTTGTTACTTACTCTTTGCGTCGGGCAGCTGGTACAGCATTTTGACACATGAACCCAGAGGTTTACCACTGAGATTCTATTCTTCATCTTTCTGTTGCATCCATCAATAACAAGCTATTTGAAGCAGATAATGAGGGAGACACAGATCTAAGTATCTCTTATATAAAGAAGAGGGTAAGTATGTACATGTGAGTATGTGTGTATGGCTGTTCGAAAAGCATCTAAGTCAATGTGTTTGTAGGAGTCCAGTCAGACTACATATTAAAAAGTATCTTATATATATACTAGCAAATATATGCACCCTCCGGATGCAAGTATTTAAGTTTAATGTAATAAAATATTATATTAAATTAGAAAGGCTAATGAAACTAAATAAGAATACCGATAAAAAGATTTGAAATAGAGGGAGTATAATAAAAAATAGAACAACTGAAACTTACTCTTCCATCACTCTCGTCTTTCATTGTTATTTTTTCTAATTTAAGTATTTAGTTACAATAGGAAGTAAAGAATAAAATGACAGTTATTTTTTCTTGTTAATTTAAGATTTATTGTAGAGATTTTTGATTATATTCATTAAAATAAAACCAAACAATTAGAAATCAATAATACTAAGCATATATTTAATAAAATCATATTTTTAATATTAATATGCAAATTAGCCTTCCCATTCACACTGTAAACCACTATTTTGTTGTATATATAAATATAATTGCATGTTGTCAGTATGTAGACATGGTTAACAGTATTAATAATGTAAAACAATTTTATTAATAATTGAGGTTTAAATAAAAATACGATCATGGAAAATGTGATGCCAATAACTAAGGGAATAGTGATATGAGTAGTAATATAGTTTCGGTTACAGACAAAAGCACACAATCTCCATTATAATAAGATATTATATATATATATATATATATATATATATATATATTTGATGTATATGTAGTCTGAATGGACACCTGCAAACACATCAATAGAGAGTTGTGCATATTTACACACACATACACACACACACACTCAAACATGTACATCCCAGCCTGATTCAGGCTGTCTGTCTAGCCACATGGATGAGCTATGAAATGTCAAAACAGGACTGTATGTGGATGACAATACTATATATATGTATATATATATATTTTTTCAATCATTTTCATGTGTATGCATATACACACATATATTATATATATATATATGTGTGTGTGTGTGTTTTCATAGATGTGTATATATATATATGTATGTATATATATATATATATATATATATATATATCCACATACACATATATATACATATACATATCTATATTACTGATATGCAAACACACACACACATAATGAGATACCATATATATATATATATATATATATATATATATATATATGGTATCTCATTATGGGTAATGGCCAGCAATATCTGGTTGCAGCACATTATAACTGTAAGATCATTTTAATTGACACTGCTTTGTGCCAAAACATTTATATATATATATATATATATATATATATATATATATATATTATATATATGTATGTATGTATGTGTATATATAATATCACATGTATATATAATATATATATATATAATTGTAATATATGCAAATGCTGCTGCAAACAAAACAACAGCTGCTGTTATATATTATATATATATATATATATATACCAAACTTGTAGTAAGGATGATTCTATATGTGATTTCAAGATCCACTGTACTAATATGATGATCCAATGTATAAATACAGTGAATCATTAAATCACTAAAGAGAGCTCAATGTAAAATAACCTTTTAGATTATATACAGAGCAATATTTATCAATAAAGGAAGAATCATACAGTAATCCCATATAAATTTATTTCGACAAAAATTGGGGCCCGTATAAATCTAAGTTTAAAACCGGCTCCCAATTTTTGCCTCATCAGATGGGTAACAATTCACTTAGGTTCATAAGTGAATTGTTACCCATCTGATGAGGCAAAACTTGGGAGCCGGTTAAATAAACTTAGATTTATACGGGCCCCAATTTTGTCGAAATAAATTTATTATGGGATTACTGTATTGAGTTCTTCCTTTATTGATATATATATATATATATATATATATATATACATGTGCACACACTCACAGATATGTATATATGTATTTATGTATTTGAATACTCATATGATGTCATCAAATCCTAAGAAATAAAAAAAATGCCTGCTGCTAATCATAACCAAATAAATTTGTCAGATTTTCATTTCAATTCACTTTGTTGTTTGAGGGAAATTCTTGACATCCTTTCTTAATCTTGCCCTGATGATGGTGAATATATCCAATATATTATAAAATGTGCAAAAATAGGCAGAACGATTTAATCATTAATAAATAAATACTAATATTTTCCTAGATTGTAATAATTTTTGTCATCAGATAATTTCAAACAATGGGAAATAAATTCTGAAGAAAAGTTATTCATGTATTAATAATATTTCTAAACTCAATTAAACATAAAAACAATATAACAATAACAACAATAATAATAGTATTAATAATAATAATAATAATAATAATAATTGTAATATAGGAGGTAAATAATAATAATAATAATAATTGTAATATAGGAGGTAAATATAATAATAATAATATAATAATAATAATTAATATAGGAGGTAAATAATAATAATAATAATTGTAATATAGAGGTAAATAATAAAATAATAATAATAATAATTGTAATATAGGAGGTAAATAATAATAATAATAATAATAATAATTGTAATATAGGTAAATATAATAATAATAATAATAATAATAATAATAATAATAATAATTAATATAATAAATAATAATAATAATAATAATAATAATTGTAATATAGGAGGTAAATATAATAATAATAATAATAATAATAATAATAATAATAAAAAAAGATAAGACCCAACAAAATAGTAAATGTAGACTTTGTGGTAATAGAGATGAGACTGTTAACCATATACTCTGCGAATGTAGCAAACTAGCACAACAAGAATACAAAACTAGACACGACTGGGTTGGGAAGGGGATCCACTGGGAATTATGCAAAAAATTAAATTTTGACCACACAACAAAATGGTATATGCATAAACCAGAATCTGTTCTTGAGAACAAAATGCACAAAATTCTCTGGGACTTTGAGATAAAAACTGATCACCTTATCCCAGCAAGAATACCAGATCTAGTGTTGATAAACAAAAAAGAAAGAACTTGTCAACTGGTGGATTTTGCAGTGCCAGCAGATCACAGGGTGAAGTTAAAGGAAAATGAAAAAATAGACAAATATCTGGACCTTGCCAGAGAACTGAAAAAGTTGTGGAAAATGAAAGTGAAAGTGATACCAATTGTAGTTGGTGCACTTGGAACAGTCCCAAAAGGATTAGAAAAGGGCTTGGAAAGTTTGGATATCAGAGGAAGGATTGAAACCATTCAGAACACTGCACTGCTGCAATCTGCCAGAAGACTCAGAAGAGTCCTGGAGACCTGAGGAGACTTGCTGTCACTCAGACTCCAGTTAAAGACCATCAGCTAACACTGATGGGAAAACTCAAAAGGAGTAAATAATAATTGTAATATAGGACCTTGACAGGGAACTGAAAAAGTTATGGAATATGAAAGTCAAAGTGATACCAATTGTAGTTGGTGCACTTGGGACGGTCCCAAACGGATTGGAAAAGGGATTGGAAAACCTAGACATCAGAGGAAAGATTGAGACCATCTAGAATTCTGCACTCCTGAAATCTGCCAGAATACTTAGAAGAATCCTGGAGACCTGAGGAGACTTGCTGTCACACAGACTCCAGTGAAAGACCATCAGCTGACGCTGATTTGAAAACTCAAAAGGAGTGAATAATAATAATAATAATAATAATAATAATAATAATTGTAATATAGGAGGTAAATATAATAATAGTAATAATAATAATAATAATAATTGTAATATAGGAGGTAAATATAATAATAATAATAATAATAATAATAATAATAATAATAATAATAATAATAATAATAATAGTGATTATGATAGTAATGAAATTAATAATTTTATAATAAATTTTTGAATTAATAATTTTGAGCATTTTAACAATTATTAGATTTTTCAAAAATGTTTAGTTATGACAAATTCATAAAAAAATACTTAATATTTTTTTATTTATTCGTTTGGGGACAAGTCTGACAAGCAGGAAGCAAAAGTTTACATTGTATACCATTTTATTTACATGCCCTAGAATTCAAATTTGTTTTTGTTGTCATGTATATATATGTATATATACATATATATATATGAATATATAAATATATATACATATATACATTTATATATATATATATATATATATATATATATATATACATACATATGGAGGTACATGGGCTAGTGGTGAGAGTCGTGGAAAATGGACTCGTCAATTCGAGTTCAATTCCAAGACGAAGCTGTTGGCATTTCCCATAGTGCTAATACCCTTGGGAAAGGTATGAATCCATATATTCTCCCTCCAGCTATGGGTTAAATAGTAGGGCCGACTGGACCCTTCAGCCTTGGGTAGGTAACCAGTCTAGGAGAGGGATAACTCTGAATTCAACATTCCCTCCAGCTATGGGTTAAATAGTAGGGCAGACTGGGCTCTTCAGCCTTGGGTAGGTAACCAGTCTAGGAGAGGGATAACTCTGAATTCAACATTCCCTCCAGCTATGGGTTAAATAGTAGGGCAGACTGGGCTCTTCAGCCTTGGGTAGGTAACCAGTCTAGGAGAGGGATAACTCTGAATTCAACATTCCCTCCAGCTATGGGTTAAATAGTAGGGCCGACTGGACCCTTCAGCCTTGGGTAGGTAACCAGTCTAGGAGAGGGATAACTCTGAATTCAACATTCCCTCCAGCTATGGGTTAAATAGTAGGGCAGACTGGGCTCTTCAGCCTTGGGTAGGTAACCAGTCTAGGAGAGGGATAACTCTGAATTCAACATTCCTGAGGTCGGTCGTTGATTGGGTTTTCACCAATTCTTTCCTATCGACTGTGCCAAAAAGTGTGGATGGTCCAACACAAGCCTTCACCACTATAAACAAATCACTGTGTTCATTGTGTGTGTGAACCCTCATGCGTCGAAAATCGACGGGAGAGTCCATACTAATATATACATATATATATACATATATATATTCAGGATATTGATGTATTTTTAAAAATGTTTCTTCTCAGAAGCTTTTTAGGGAATTTATTGTGACAGAATCCATTTACAAAAAAAAGTAAAAACATGATGAGTAGTTTTCAAAAACATTAGGCTTTGTGCATCATAAATTTAATTATAAGTTCTTGCAATTCCTAATCTTCATTTCTATCGGGAATTTCCACTGTGATTAATTTTATGATATATATATATATATATATATATGTGTGTGTGTGTGTATATATATATATATATATATATATATATATATATTAATGTTAATCCTAACGAGTCAGATATACCTACAAATAGTTTTGCTCACTAGCTCATCTGGGCAACAATCTGACTAATAGGATTTGTATATTATATATAGGGCAAGGTATCGCACATGGAATTTATTACACATTGTATGATGAAAAAAAAAATGTAAATTAAAAAAAAATGTATTATATGATTAGTATATACTAGCAAATATATGCACCCTCCGGGTGCAAGTATTTAAGTTTTAATGTAATAAAATATTGTATTAAATTAGAAAGGCTAATGAAACTAAATAAGAATACAGATAAAAAGATTTGAAACAGAGGGAGTATAATAAAAAATGGAACAACTGAAATTTACTCTTCCATCACTCTCGCCTTTCATTGTTATTTTTTCTAATTTAAGTATTTAGTTAAAAGAGGAAGTAAAGAATAAAATGACAGTTATTTTATCTTGTTAATGGATTTCATTTCAGATTCATGGAAGAGATTTTTGCTTATATTCATTAAAATAAAACCAAACAGTTAGAAATCAATAATACTAACCACATATTTATTAAATTCGATTTCATCATTAATGTAGACCAGTATTTTGTTGTATATATAAATACAATTGGATGTTGTCAATATGTAGACATAGTTAACAGTATTAATAATGTAAGACAATTTTATTAATAATTGAGGTTAAATAAAAATAAAATCATGGATAATATGATGTCAATAACTAAGAGAATTGTGACTTGAGTAGGAATATAGTTTCGGTTACAGACAGAAAAACACACAATCTCCATTATAATAAGATATATATATATATATATATATATATATATATATATATATATATATTAGGATACTAATAGGATTAGCATATTATATATATATATATATATATATATATATATAAATGGACTCTCTCGTCGATTTTCGACGCATGAGTGTTCATCTAGTGAACAACCAACACAGTGATTTGTTTATAGTGGTAAAGGCTTGTGTAGGACCATTCCACACTTTTTGGCACAGTCGATAGGAAAGAATTGGTGCATCAATGAATGCCACGAACCCAATCAACAAATGACCTCAGGAATTTTGAATTTAGATTTATCCCTCTCCTAGACTGGTTACCTACCCAAGGTTAAAGAGCCCAGTCTGTCCTACTATTTAACCCATAGCTGGAGGGAGAATATATGGATTCATACCTTTCCCAAGGTTATTAGCGCTATGTGAAATGCAAATATATATATATATATATATATATATATATATATATTATCATCATCATCATCATCATCATGTCGCACAGATATCCATGCCAATCTCCTGCCAACCCTCTCTGTCACTCATTGCACCTGTGCAGCAACCACTATCCTCGCATAGTTGGTCTATATAGGTCCTTGGTGGGCGGCCCACATTAGCATGTCCATGTGCTGGCTTCCAGAGGAGAACGTCACTTATGAGCTCATTCTTGATTTCTCCAGCAGTGGCCTGCGTGCATTATCCGTCTCACTCAGATGGTTTGTCAGATGGGAGCAGGTGGCCATACAGCTGCTTCCTTGTGGGGTGCTTCCACGACTTGTTCAAGACTGCACACAGCATTCTTGTGCAGCTCCCATCTAGCTTGTTCTCAAGGCGCTTTGTTAAGATCCAAGTGAGGTCATATCAGTGCTGCTGTATGGCTGCACAAAAAAGGTCATATATATATATATATATATATATATATATATATGAGATATATATAGTTTATATGTATGATAAATATTAATTGATAATTAATAATTAATGATTAATTGTTGTGGGGTTTTAAGGGTACAAAATAAGACAAATGACTGGTAACAATGTAGACAAATGTATTGAACAGAAGGAGTAGAAATTTACAGCAAAGAAAGTGGAGATTGCGTCTGATCAATACAGTTACGAGCTGACTCGCATTTGCTTCGTTTCAAGCCACAATTGTTCCTGATACTTATAGTAGCCGTCGGCGCATTCCATTTATATCAATAGGTTATATCACCTATAACATTAATTAATAATCATTATATTAATAAAAAAATTAATTAATTAATCAGTAACTAATAATTAATAGTTAATACATATTAATGGGCCGGGTTAGCTCAGTCGGTAGAGCGTTCGGCTAGAAACCACAAGGTTCTTAGTTCGATACCCGCCCTCGCCAACTCAGCGTATAAGTAGTACAGGGATCTGTGCGGTAAAGTAAGGAGCTGATGGTAGGTATGGCGCTCCACCTCAGACGCTGAAATTATCTCCTTGGTCTAGCGCTAGTGAAAAGGGGATAGACTCCCTCACTGCATGGCTGATACCGACATTAGGCCGCCCCGACGACTTTACTTTTTTACTTTTACATATTAATGATATATTGTATCAGCATTGCAGTCTTAGAAACATAATTATTGTACTCCTGAAGTCCAACCACAGATGTAACATTTGAAGTCTGTCCCTGCAGATGTTGATGTGCCGGTGCTTTGCTACCATGGATTTCTTCTGGACCTTTTGGCTCAATGGATTAGTGCTAGGAGGACAGCAGACATGAACAGGCTACTACAAAGAGCCTGCCACCATCAAGTGCGGTCCTGAGCCAAATTTTCCCTGCTGGAAGGGATAATGCCAAAGCACCTAGGATCAAGTTAATTAATACTTATTAATGATATATATATATATATATATATATATATATATATATATATATATATATATATATATCAATATGCTTGTTTCTTAATCTTCTGACCGTTATCATATTGCTATAACCCGTGGTTAAAAATGAGACTGTTTTAATTGTCCAGGATGAAATGTAAATCCTGGTTATCTGATGTTGCTTACCCGCTGAATTCTCAATGTTGTCACCTCAGTTAAATAATAGGACATTGTGGTTTTATTATAAAGAAAGAAAGGACATGCTACACAGAAAAAATATAAGAAAGAAAGCAAGAACGCAACGTCTTTTTTACGTATGGATTTTAATGGGGTATCCTGTGAGGATCCGACTCACAATTCAGTAATAATGGATAATAATACTGAATAATTGTGCTCAATTGAAACAGATTAGCATTATTGCTTTCACGTGCTCATACACTCTGGAATCGTTTTTTTATGCTGGGAAGATATTCCACTACTGTGTGATGACCTGCCCTGTCAGCTGCGACTGTAGAATATACTAACTCTACCTCGGCAGTGAAATAAAATCCCACAATGGGGCCACGCACAGAGGCAAGCTCAGGTGCATGCCCACCAAACACATCAGTGTTGCCAATAGATACACAAACAGTTTCCATGCGTCTACAACACGTTGGAAACCTTAATTTTGGGATTACTTGCATATTATTTTATATTACTTGCATATTAATTTATATGAGAAATTTATATGTGTCAAGCTTTTTTTTTCTGTTTGAGAAAAAATGAAATTTGTGAATAAGCAATTGTAGAGAGAATGGACACATTCACCCATCATTCATTCATCCGCCTATTGTGTTGTATGAAGGGATATCCTTTTTTTTTCTTTTATGTTCAGTGTCACCACAAGTGTTCTTGTGAATTTCATTAGGCGATAATCCATTGATGCCATGAAGGTGAATGACCACGATGAGAACAATGTTGGCTATTTTCTCATCAACTGCAGACTCTCAAGTTTTTAGTTTCTGGAACAAGAAGGAATAAAATCTGTATTTCAATGTCTTAATCAGCTTGACAGATAGATGCCGTATTTGAAAGGCATATAAGACGCACGGGCATATAAGACACCCCTCCCCTCATTTGAGCAGGTCATATTCAGGAAAAAAACGTTTTTACTGTATTTAATCATATATTGTTGAAAACAGTCTAGTTGTGCATCACACAAGCAGAAACATAGCTGTATAAAAACAATACCAGCAATAAAATAAGGATGCGTGGAGTTTAGGATAGGTAAAAGTACTGAGCGTAAGCTGGGTTAGTGAGCATCATAGAGAAGATTAGCCTGGGCCTACGGGAGGTCCCAAACTTCACCTACGATGTATAAGACGCAGAGCCAACATTTTGGAAAAGAAGTGCGTCCTATATGCCGCCAAATACGGTAGATAGATAGATGGATAGATAGAGAAATATAAAATAACATCTGCATTTCATTGCATTGTTTACTTTGATAGATGGATTGATAGATAGATAGATAGATAGATAGGGAAGTATATGAATGTATATAGAAAGAAGGAGAAAGTGTCAGAAAGAAGGAGAGAGAGAGAGAGAGAGAGAGAGAGAGAGAGAGAGAGAGAGAGAGAGAGAGAGAGAGAGAGAGACGGTGTGTAAGAATGAGAAGTGCGTAAATTATGATAGATTTATAATGAACATAAATAAACATGGAAATAGAAGGATATATAGATAGATTATTATTATCATTTAAGATTATTATACCCTGTACATATTGAACTATTTCGTAATAGCTTTTAAATAAACATATCAAACGTTATTATAATTAAATTATCATCCTCTCAGGTTTTGAGTTTCTGGAACAAGATGGAATAAAATCTGCATTTCACTGCCTTGCTTAGCTTCATAGACAGATAGATAAATAGATAGATAGTGAAATATATGAATGTATATAGAAAGAGTATACGCTTCAGTATGTATATGTAAGACTTACCCAGCACCACACACTCACAGAACAACGTATTATGTGTGTGACCAGTCACTACGCGTACGCAACCTTTATACTGCCCATAAACACTCTCATACATTCAATTCACCTTCACATACATACACACATCATTTTATCCAATCATACGCATCCCATGTCTATTAAATTTTTTGAAATTTTTTGAAATTTTTTCGATTTTCCTCACATTTAAAACATCTTCACCTGATGAATGCATCGCATGAAACCAATATGGTTGTGAATGTTCCTTTGTCACCCAATAAATAGATATGTAAAACCTATATATTTATCTTATTATATTATATGACAGCTCTATTTTATATTGAACACTCTACCAATTAATACTGCCTTTGGTACACCATTCCAGCAAAAGCTGAAACAGTGACCATCTCACACTACAGTATATATATATATATATATATATATATATATATATATATATATATATATATGAGTGTGCGTGTACGTATGAGTGTATATATATGCATGTATATATGTAATTTTATAAAAAAATTAAAAAAACACAAGTTTCATTGATGATTGATATTTAATAAGCCGACGCTGCAGTGTTTCAGTTTGTTTAACAAACCTTCCCCAGGACCTTCGTTGGTTTAAAGAAAAATAAATTATTAATGAAAACAAAAATCTGTCTCCTTCTTTCTTTCATCTTCGGAATTATTTTTTTTTTCTTTCTTCTTTCTTCTTTCTTTCTTTCTTTCTTTCTTTCTGTCATCTCAAGAGTTATTTATTTCACCTTCAAGGTTCTTTCTTTCTTTCTTTCTTTCTATCATCTCTAGAGTTCCTTCTTTTTTTTTCTTTCACATTTACTTCTTTTTCCTTCTGTCTTTATTTTATCTTCAGATTTGTTTGTTTGTTACTTTCTTTCTTTTTTCTTTTTTTTCTTTTTTTCTTTTTACTTTTTTTCTCTATTTCTTTTTTCTTTCTTTCTTTCTTTCTTTCTTTTTTTCTTTTTTTTTCTTTCTTACTTGTAAAGATAAGCAAGAATGAAAACATCGTCGGCATAAAATAACCCAACGATTGACATGCCGTAAAATCTAACCAACCAAACAACCTAACAACCAACTAGGCTAAAAGAAAGAAGCAGAATAATCTGCATATATCACAGATAGATCAATAAACTGATTTATTGATTGATTGATTGAAGAGAAGGAGATTACTCTTAAGCTGTTGGTAAATAGAGAGAAATTAATTAGAATGTTAAAACAGGGTGGGGAGGGGTGGGAAGATAATGAATTAAGTGGAAGTTATCGCACTTCGTTACCTAGCATTTTTTTAACTTGCTTTTTTTTCAACTAACGCTGACAATTTGGTGATTTGCTGTCGGTTATTTGCTGTTTGTATGAGATAAAAAGAAAGAATTAAGATAAATAAATAGATAGATAGATATACAAACAGAAAGAGTGCCAGAAAATCAGAACACAAATAAAGATCTATCTATTAATCTATCTATATATACATATGAACGTGAATATATATTATATATATATATATATATATATATATATATATATATATATATCACAGTTGACTTTAAATCCACCAAACAAACAAATAAATGTACTTCTGGATTCTTGAAAAACTGATTTAAAAGTTCTCAGTATAAAGAGCTAAATACACGTTTAAAAAGAAATGGTTTAAAATTTCCGACTGCAGTTTCTCGCCGTAGCGCGAATCTTCAGGGTATATCATTAAAAGTATTACACGCGCATATATATATATATATATATATATATATATATATATATATATATATATATATATATGCCTATCTATCACTCTATTTCTGGCTGTTCATGACTCTCTCCATATATTCATTTGGTATAGGATATAATTGTTACCATTGGTTTCAAAGCCGTCTGTTAGCCACTTATCGTCAAGACAACCCACCCGTTGTCTTGACGATACGTAGTTAACACGCTGCTTTGAAACGAATGATACTAATCACACCTTAAATGCATTGTACCCTATAATAAATAAATACACCTCTTACACTCGTAATTATGCACTTTATTTTCTAATGCTAGAAAAGACTACTACCTACCTACCTACCTACCTACCTATATATATATATATATATATATATATATATATATATATATATATATATAGAGAGAGAGAGAGAGAGAGAGAGAGAGAGAATAACAGATTCAGAAAATCCGACAAAATGTGAAACAGTACGAAGGGGAACAACACAAACAATCTATTCAATTAATATTTCGTGTCTCTTTATACAGAAACATCCCCAGAAGAATATCTATTCATCTATATCTACATAGATATATGAATGTATACAAACGGATCAAGCAATGTGTATGTATGCATGCTTATATATATATATATATATATATATATATATATATATATATATACATAATATAACAAACTTATTGGTAAATCCTCCCGGTGAGAAAAAAACAGCAAATAGTTTGATTGTAAAAATATACTACCAAACATCAACCGGGGAGAAAAAAAAATTTGGAAAAGAGAAAAGACCAAGATAATCGTACCAACCAAAAATAATCTATTGGTACAATATTTTGGCCAAAAGAAAAAAACAATTTATATGCATATATATATATATATATATATATATATATATATATATATATATATATATATAAGATATATATTCATACAAAACCGCCAGGAGACGAAAGCTAATAAGTAAAAAGTGCTCAATACCTAAGTAGAGCAAATAATAAAGATAAATCTAATGAGTCAGACGAACTTCTAAAAGTTTCGCTTAATGCTCTTCAGGGCTAAAATCTGACTCTTAGCCCTGAAGAGCATTAAGCGAAACTTTTAGTAGGTTCGTCTGACTCATTAGATTTATCATTATACATATATATATATATATATATATATATATATATATATGAGTAAGAAAAGGTGGAATGAAAACATCACACAATGCTGTTAAAGAAGAAAACAATTTATAATATAATCATAGCTGATACTGATCAATATTTCGATTTTACAAAAATCATCATCAGAGCTCATTCACTCCCGTAGTTGTTTGGGTCGGAGAGGAAAGTCAAAATGAGTTTACAAAACAAAAAAACCTTAATACTGCAAAAAAACGAAAGACGTTACAAAGAC
>CM042159.1:2647630-2677630 GCA_023376005.1 Doryteuthis pealeii | reverse complement strand
GTATTTATATATGTATATTAATGTGTACGTATGGATATGTATTTTTAATATAGGGTGGATAAAGAATATTTCAAATAGAATAATTGCTAACTCATCTAGTATAATGAATATATATATAATATATATATATATATATATATATAATATATATATAATATATATATTATATATATATATATGAAATTGTCAGCTACCAAGCGCTTTTGACTTCAAGTCTTCGCTACCATAACTTTATACATACACACACACACACACACACACACACACACACACACACACACACAACACATATATATATATATATATATATATGTAATATAAAGACTTTTGAAGGCAATTTACAATGCAATATGTGTTGAAGATAATATATTTATTTAACTTCTTTTTTTTTTCAAAACTAAATATTTTCGGAAGTAAAATTCCATCCTCAGAGTTATTGAAAGTACTAGGTGTTTTTTTATAGTACTTATCCCACAAAAGTTAAATGAATATAATTTTCAACACATATTGCATGGTAAATTCCCTTCAAAAATCTTTATATTACACATACACACAATGCTTCAAAGATACTATAAAAAACACTTTATTATGTATATATATATATATATATATATATATATATATATATATATATATATATATATATAGTGTGTGTGTGTGTGTGTGTTTAAGTATCAGATAATCTCGTAGACATATTTTATTGAAGGTGACAGACAAGGATTTAGCGCTCAGCTTTCTACGTTGGCCATTTTCTTGTTGGCGGTCGATATGTCGCACCTGTAGATGAAGGGGCTTTAAAAACTTGTGTCAGGTGCATTTTAGTATTTCTCAATAATAAAACGCATCTGACACAGGTGCATAGTCCTACAGCCTCGCCGATTCAATCACGTGATTTTTTTACATATTCAAACCAGCACTGACTGTCTATGCGTTCAAACATGACGTCACCTGCATTTGATGAACGTTCGTTTAAAAAAAAAAAGAAAAAGAAAAAGGAAAATAAGTAAAACAGTACACTCCCCTCCAAAAAAACAAACAAAAAACAAACCCAAATTCTTAAACCCTGGGAAATTTTATGTCAAATTATCACCCACCCACTTCACCTTTTCTGATTTTTTTTTTCATCTGTGTGGATTATTTTAACGTTAAACAATCCCAAAATTTGGAGCTTCTAATTCCAAAAATAGGCGGAGTTTTGAAAAAGAAATCTAAAAATGCTTTCAAAAGGTCTTTAATCCATTTTTGGGTCAAAATACTATTATAAATATGTTGTTGAAAATTTTGATCACTTTGCAAATTGATTTTATTTCATATTGAAGTTAAAAAAAGACAAATTTATTAGTTTACTTATGTCATCAAAAAAATGATGGTGATATTTAAATCTTAATTCAAAATTTATAGGTCTTTATCTTAAATACTTAACTTGGCTCCTAATTTCATATTCAGATAGATAATTAACTTTGTGAGGCTCCTTCCCCCCTTATAAAAGTAACTTTCTTTGATATACATACTTAAGAATCTTTTATCTACATAACATTAATACAATATTTCATGTAAACACATGTTGACTTAGATAAAATGCCCCGCCCCACAAATCTATAAATATTGTATTCATCATTGTTTAATTATAGGAAGTTAACAATACAATAGTGTGGCTAGTAGACAATTTTATAATTCCTAGTATTACGATGAAATTTCTCCTTACTGTGTAACAGTACCAGACTTTATATCCCAAATGTATTTATGCTTCACGTTTTGAATGCCTCTAGGATGGCTACAAGTATTGTCACCGACGTTTAGTTGTAGGGAAGCTCTAGAATTAATTTTACACCAAATTTGGAGAGCAGAAACTTCGACATATCTCCGCCAATTTTAGGACAAAATTTAAGAAATATTGAAGTAGCTGGGTGACATAGCCTGGATCATTTGTCATGGAATTACACCCCCCCCCCGCCCGGAATATAGTCATACCCACCCCCAACAATGTTCGAAGGTATATGTATTCAGGTTATAACATTAGAGTATTCCGACAATTTTTACGCTATCTTCATCCACAGTTGTGACATCATTTTCGCAAATTCTTGTATGTCATCGCTGATATCTATATGTATATCTATCTCTCTCTCTCTCTCCTCCTCTCTCTCTCTCTCTCTCTCTCTCTCTCTATATATATATATATATATATATATATATATATATAGAGAGAGAGAGAGAGAGAGAGAGAGATATCTATATCCATCCATCCATCTATCTATCTATCTATCTATCTATCTATCTTCTCTCTCTCTCTCTCTCTCTCTTCTATATATATATATATATATATATATATATATATATATATATATATATATATATATTCTGTGAGAAATTCTGCTCCTTCCGACTGACTAGCAAAATCTAACTTAACTCAATTACCTTCTCATACTTTTGCATCAGCCAAGGAGAAATCAGCGGCTAGGTCAGCGAAAGGTTAACCGTTGTCAATAACTTTTATAACAGTTATAATGGTAATTCTCCATTTTATAATACCGTTATTTAAATCTTAGTAAACTTACAGTCATAATTCGTTGGAAACTCATGAATTATGTAAAGCTTTAACCAACGACCTCCAGAACTTTATCTACACAATTGAATATCTACATATATAAGACTTATAAAAAAAATAAAAAAAAGATATGAAAACACCACAAAATGCTGTTAAAGTGAAAACATTTTATAACATAGCTGATATTGAACAATATTTCGATTTTAAGAAAATCCTCATCAGAGCTTGTTTATACCCCGTGTTGTTAAGAGCGGGGACAAAAGTCATATGAGTTCAAAACAAAAACCTTGATGTTGCATAAAAGAAAGAAAAAAAGTTATACAATAGTTTCGAATGTGAGCACTTCCGCCGCATTTTTCTCGGTCATCAGATTATGTATATCTCATTGAAACATTCTTTAAAATAGAAGACTTATTAACAATTTTGGCACTAAACGAATTCTCTTATTCAAAACGGGATGAGTATTAGCCTGTTGACGGTTAGTCTTCAACAGATTTACAATTGAATATCTACATATCTATGACTTTTCTTTACAATTGAATATCTACATATCTAAGACTTTTCTTTACAAATAATATCTACATATCTAAGACTTTTCTTTATACGGCTATTTATAAGCTGTTATTTATTTATTTATTTCTTCTATTAAGTTTGCTCAATGAATAGATATTGTTCTTGTTAATTCATTGGGAATTTTTTATATATAAATATCCACTCGAGGATATATATATATATATTACTACAAGAACGTAGTCAACATGTGAGTCTATATTTCCCTTTCTACGTGTTATATAACAATAAAAAGACAATTTAAAATTACTCATGTCCTTATTGTTTTAATTCCTCTCAACTAAGTTTTCTCAATGAATAAACATTGTTCCTGTCAATTAAACAACAAAGTGTATGGGTTAATTCAATTACAATTAAAAATGATTCTAACGATGTGTGGTTACTATAACCAACACATATGAAGACAGAGTTATTTCATAGTTGAGTAACATGATATTACACGGTGACCCAGAAAAAACAGAACCCACAAATTTTGTAATAAAACTGTTAATTTTAATTTTAATTTTTTAAAAGGTTTAAGTCCAACAAGGGTTAGGGTTAGAGTTTAGGGTTAGCGTTAGGGTTAGGGTTAGTTTAATTGGAAAATAAATAAATAATTTAAGTTCTTTTTTTTTCTGGATCACTCATGTTACTCAACTAGGAAATAACCGAAAACAGTATTCACAGATCGAAATCAAATCTCACAAACTGCTACAATCATATTTAAACTAAAATCCTATCATACAGTTATCTGTATTACTCATGTCATTATTAGATTTATTCTTGTAAGTTCGCCCACTGAATAGAAATTGTTCCTGTCAATTAAACTACTAAGTGTCCGGGTTTATTCAATTACAACTAAAAATATTAGCAACGAGCTTTGGTTATCAAAACCGATACATACGAAGAGAGTCTTCAGACATTGAATGCAAAGTTCGCATATTGCTACCGTACCATCTAAACTATAAATCGTATCATACAACTCTCTCTACTACTCGTCATTATTGTATTAATTCTTCTATGTTTTCTCAGCGAATAAAAATTGCCCCTATTGATTAAACAACAAAGTATCCGGGTTTATTCAATTACAACTAAAAGTTTTATTTGCGAGCTTTGGTTACCAAAACCAACTCATACAAAGAGAACCTCCACATATCGAAACGAAAGCTAGGGTATTGATATAGTACCATCTAAACTAAAAGTTCTATAATGCAACTCTATTACTCATCATTATCGTATTAAATCTAACTATGCTAAGTGAGTAAAATTGTTCTTGTTAATTAAACAAAAAGTGTCCGGGTTTATTCAATCAGAATCAAAAATGATAGCAACGAGCTTTGGTTAACAAAACGGACACATACGAAGAGAACGTTCACACATCGAAACCAAAGTTCACATATTGCTAGAGTTCCATCGAAACTAAAAATGCTTTCATAAAATTCTGTATTAATCAATTATTCTACTAATTCTTCTAAGTTTGTTCAGTGATTAAAAATTGTTCCTGTTAATTAAACCACAAAGTATCTGGGTTCATTTTATTACAACTAAAAAAATCGTATCGACGAGCTTTGGTTTGTCAAACCGACACATACGAAGAGCACATTGATACATCGAAACCAAAGCTCGCATATTGCTACAGTACCATCTAAACTAAAAATTGTATTATGCAACTCCCTGTATTACGCTTGTAGTTATTGTATTAATTCTTCTAATTCTGCTCAGTGAATAAAATTTGTTCTTGCTAATCAGACAAAAAGTGTTCAATAACAATTAAAAATGTTAGCTACAAGCTTTGGTTACCAAACCGACACATACGATATAATAACCTTCACACATCAAAATCAAAGCTAGGGTATTGCTATAGTACCATCTAAACTATAAATGCTATCATACAACTCTATTACTCGGCATTATTGTATTAATTCTTCTCAGTTTTCTCATTGGATAAAAATGGTTCTTTCTAATTAAACAAAAAGTGTCCATGTTTATTGAATTACAACTCAAAATATCCACAAGCTTTGGTTACCAAAACCGACACACACGAAGAGCACTTTTAGACATCGAAATCAAAGCTTGGATATTGCTAGAGTTCCATCTAAATTAAAAATGTTGGCATTATTGTATTAATTCTTCTAAGTTTTCACAATGAATAAAAATTGTTTTCTAATTAAACAAAAAGTGTCCAGGGTTATTGAATCTCAACTCGAAATTTTATCCACGAGCTTTGGTTAGCAAAACCGATACACACGAGGAGCACCTTCAGACATCGAAATCAAAGCTCGCATACTGCTAGAGTTCCATCTTAACTAAAAATGCTGGCGGCAAGTTGTGATTTCCAAAACGACAAACATACGAAAACAATCTTCAGTCTTTGACACCATAGCTCTTGCCAGTTACAGATATGCAAAGAGTGTGGTAGGATGATAGATATTATAAACTGAGACAGATCGATAGATATGAACAGACCGGAATTAGTTCGATATCAGCAGGTTGGAAAAGATCAATATTCGGCGACTGGTGTGGACAGATAACTGGTTGTAAATAACAAAAATCAAAGGAAGACATGATAAATGATAATATAAAACGATAATACATAAATCCTAAGCGATTGCAGTCCAGTGTGAAAAAAAATGAAAGAAAGATTTCAGGACCGATTGGAACAAAAATAGGAAAGAAAAATGGAACCAAATTAATCCCAGAAAAATCGTAAAAGCGCCATCTGTGGAGAAAACGACGAGACAGTAAATCGCATCGTAATTAAATGCAGCTACCTGGCTTGTAAGTAATAGAGAAAAAAAAGCAGAAAATCAACAGTGTAAGAGCAGTGATATACAGTGATAAAAATGTTTTGCTACTATTTATCATGTGGGTTATCTCCCCTTTCGTGTTTTTTTTGTTTTTTTTAGATAAATTATGTAACTCATTTTTCACAGTGGATTATTCGGCAATGTGTTGAGTATGAAAAAATATATTGTTTAGTTTTTTGTTTTTTGTTTTGTTGTTGTTTGTTTGTTTTTGTTTAATTAACTCGGCAGTTTACTTTCTTTCTTTCTTTCCTTTTCTTCGTTTCATTTTGTAGATTTTTTCCTTATTCTCTTTCTTTCTTGTTTTATAGATTTTTTTTTAGAATTTCCAATTTTTCTGATTTTGTGTTGGCGTTTCTGTATTTCTATCTATCTATCAATCTATCTATCTATCTTTCTTTCTTTTTTTTTCTATTTCAGTGGTTTTCATTTATTCCTTCCTTCTTTCTTTTTCAATGACTTTTCTTAATTTTTTTTTTCAAATTTTCCACGTTTTTGTTTGTTTCTTTCTCTTTTCATAATTTTTCATAATCTTTGGTGAGATTTGTTTTTTCTTTTTTCTTTGTTTCTTTTATTCATTTCATTTTCTTCGTTTCCGTTGATGGATTTATTTCTTTTCGATAACATTCTTTGTTTTTTTTTATTCCTTCTTTAGAATTCAATTTTTTAGAATTTCCTAGTTTTCCGGTTTTGTTTTTCTGTTTTTCTTTCCTTCTTTCTTTTTCAATGGCTTTCCTTTATTCATTATTTCTTTCTTTTTCACATTTTGCATTCTTTCTTTCTTTCTTTCTTTCTCTTTTTATACTTTTTTATAATCTTCGCAGAGATTTTTCTTTATTTTTTTCCCTTTCTTTCTTTCTTTCTTTCTTTCTTTCTCTTTTATAATTTTTATAATTCTTCTTTCTTTTTTCTTCTTTTTTTCTTTCTTTCTTTCTTTCTTTATAATTTTTTATAATCTTCGCTGAGATTTTCTTTCTTTCTTTCTTTCTTTTTTCTTTTTACTTCTTCTTTCTTTCTTCTTTCTTTCTTTTCTCTTCTTTCTTTCTTCTTTCTTTCTTTCTCTTTTCTACATTTACTTCCTTTTCGCCGTTTCGTTAATGGATTTCTTTCTTCCTTTTAGATAACATTCTTTGTTATTTAATTCTTTATTTAGAATTTTTTTTTTTAGAATTTCCTTGCTATCTGTTTTTTTTATCTGTGTATTACTCTTTCGATTCTTCTTTTTTTAATGACTTTCCTTCTTTTTTTTGCTTCTTCAGAATGAATTCTTTCTTTATTCAGATTTTAACCTTTTCTTGTTTCTTTCTTTCTTTCTTTTAAATGATTTTCTTTTCTTCTTTTTTTTCTTTTTCTTTCTTTCTGTCTTTCTTTATTATTTCTTCTTTCTATTGTTCTTTCTTTCTTCATTTCATTTTCAGATGTTTCTCTTTTTTCTGTTTCTTTTGTTCTTTGTTTGTTTCTTTCTTTTCAGTGGATGTCCTTCTTTCCTTCTTTTTTCTCACTCCTGTTTTAAATTTTCTAATTTTTATTTCTTTCTTTCCGCTTTTAGATTTTCCCGTTTTCTTCTTTCAATAATTTTATGTTCAGAATTTTTATTCTTTCATTTTCTTTCTTTCCTTTCTTTCTTTCTTTCTTTCACTTTCTTTCTTTATTTCTTTCATTTTCTTTTCTTTATTTCTTTCTTTCTTTCATCACTTTAAATTTCCTTTCCTTTCTTCTTCCTTTCTTTTCCTTCAGTTCTTTTTCAATTGTCTCCCTTTGCTTTCTTTCTTTCTTTTCAATGATTTTCCTTTCTTCTTTCTTTACTCATTCTTTCATTTTTTTCTTCATTCTTATTTCATTCATTATTTCTTTCTGTGTAACTTTCTTTGTTTATTCTTTATATTTTCTTTCTTTTTTTCTTTCTTTCTTTTTGTCTGTCTTTTTGGTTTCTTTCGTATCATTCTTTTATCATTTCATTTTGTTGTTGTTTCTCATTGTCTCTCTCTCTCTTTCTTTCTTTCTTTCTTTCCTTTCTTTCTATTCTTTGTTTCTTCTTTTTCTTCCTTTCTTTTTCTTTCTTTCTTTTTTCGTTTACTTTCTTTCTTTTGTTCTCTTTTTTCTTTCCCTTTCTTTCATTAATGATTTTTAAAGAATGCATTCATAACAGTTTATTAGAAGAAGCAAGGCGTTTCCTTTTAACTAACTCAGCCAAGACCAAAAAAAAAAAAAAAATGTCGGCACCACACTGACTGTAAGCAGCATGTTAAAGATGAGAATCTTCCATAAATACTTTTATAGTCTTGCTTCCTCAACCAACGAGCATGTACTATCAAAAACTATAATTATTAAAGTGACCACCCATGGCTTCTACAACCTTAGGCGTTCCTCCAACACTTCCAGAATCCCACGTGTGCTTTTGTCCAAGTTAATAAAGGTTGATTATATATACCTACCTCTTGCAAAAATAAGCAGGTAACACTAGAAATACATTAATCCAAATACAAAGGTAGAGAGAGAGAGAGAGAGAGAGAGAGAGAGAGAGAGAGAGAGAGAGAGAGAGAGAGAGAGAGAGAGATTAGGTTAGCATGGAAAAGTTTTGGAATGAATCAGCAAGACACCACATGGCATTTTTTCTACTGGCTAAGAAGTGTCAGGTGGTGAAGTGATAGACAGGTAGAGTGAGAGGTAAGAATGTTGGAGGAGTTAGGAACGAAGCGTTGACAGAGTGAGATGTGGTTTCTTACTCAGTGCAGTTGGCTTTAGGAGAAAATAAAAAAACTTATGAGAAGAAATAAGTCGCCTTGTGTTATTACTTGAAACTATAAATGACACAAGGCAAGATGTCCCCCAGTACCCACCCAACTTGGTTTTCAGACTCCAAACATTAAAGAATTGTCAGCCAACTCAACATCAGCCCAACAACCAGATCTTTCTTCTTTTTCTGATTTGTTTCTTTCTTCATTTCTTTTTCTTTTTTTTTTTTTTTTTTTTAGATTTCCCTTTTTCTGTTTTTTTCTTTTCTGGGATTTTCCTTTTTTTTCTTTCTTTCTTTTTCGTTCTACCTTGTCTCTTTTTTTGCTATATCTTCTCTCAGTTTGTTTCATAATCTTTCTTTCTTTCTTTTTTTCTTTCTTTCTTTTATTTTATTTTTATTTCTTTCTTTCTTTTTCTTTTACATTTTCTTTTTTTTCTTCTTTCTTTCTTTCTTTTTTTCTGTTATCATTTTCTGTATTTTCTTTCTTTTTTTTCTTTTTTCTTCTTCTTTTTTCTTTCTATCTTTTCTGTTAATTTTTAAAATATTTTCTTTCTTTTCTTTCTTTCTTTCTTCTTTCTTTCTGTTATCATTTTCTGTATTTTTCTTTCTTATTTTCTTCTTTCTTTTTTTTACAAGTTTCTTTCTTCTTTCTTTCTTTCTATCTATCTTTTCTGTTACAATTTTTTTATATTTTTCTTTCTTCTTTCTTTCTTTCTTTCTTTCTTCTTCTTTCTTTCTTTCTTTCTTTTCTATTACGATGATATGTTTTGTTTTCTTTTTCCTTTCTTTCTATTTGCGATATCTTTCCTCAAATTTTCAACCATCTCTTCTTTCCCCCTTCCTTCTTTGTTCTTGTCTTTCTTTTTTGTTCTTTCCATTGTTTTTTTCCCCTTCAGATTCTATTTATTTATTTATTTTATTCTTTCTTTCTTTGTTTTTTTTTAGCATTATATCTTCCTTCTTTTTTTAAAAGTTACCTCCTTCTTTTTTTATAAACTCTATGGATTTTTCAGTTTCCTCTTTCTTTCTTTCTTTCCTTCTTTCTTTCTTTCTTTCTTTCATTCGCCTCATTCCCCTTTTTCCGTTCTCCTTCTTACGCTTCTTTCTTTCTTTCTTTTCTCCCATTCTCAAATACGACCGTTTAGTCAACCAGCAACCTGTGTGCCGAAGCTCCAATCGACCCAAGTCCAAAATCAATACTTTTTTCGTTTTCTTTCGTTAAGTGACATCATTATATGACATCTCTTAGCCAACTAGCGCATAGTCCTCATAAAAAGAACTTACTTCGTTCAACTCCCACACAAGAAAGAAGGATTTATAAAAAAAATAACTTCACAGTTTCTGCTGCTGTTGACCTCGGGGTCACAAGAGTGTTGCATCACTCAGTTTCTAATGACATATCATCCCATATGTGTTTAAACACATATAACTCCAACGCGGGCATCTTCTCAATCCTTTGTAATGATTGTGAAAAAAAAAACATTCAAGAGGTCAACGCAATTTAAATAAAAGAATCTAAAAACACCAATGACCAATTAAAATAAATGACAAATAAAACTCCCTTTTCTCTTGCATGCTAGAATTCAATCACACTTAACTTCTCCCTAGGCACTTTAATTAAGTCCGCCCACTGAAAAAAAAAAACGCTGTCTTTTTAAATCAACAATCATTGCAAAATTTGATACCATTAAACAACGCCCAGACATTTTTTAAAAGTTGCATCCGTCCATGTAAAAATCATAATATACGAAAATAATATTAAGACGGACAACGGATAAAACCAATTCCCAAACTCAAACAGTATATTCCATGAGAGTAACGTATACATAAAAGACCCCCCAACCGCAGAGGCTGTAGAATACACTGACTACACCTCTGTAGAGGGGTAAGACCCCCAATGGGATCACCTGATGGCCGTGGGTCGCGACCCGTGATGCTTAAGAACGGAATTTTTGTGGGTGAGCAGCCCTTGACTTGCAACACTCCACTTTAGTCCTTACTTAGGCTAGACGAGCAGTCAGAAAACCTCCCTCTGATCAATCAGTTGGCCATGTCAAGCCCTAGCATTTATATGATTGTTCCATCCCTGTTACTTTTATAGCAACCCCCAACCCTTTTTATCATATAAGTGATAGAAAAGGCAATGGTTGAGGGTCTTCATGTCCTGGGAATGACGTTATACTCTATCTGATGGTGAGATTCTATTTCTGGAGGTCTGGGGAATGTGGAACACCCCATTGATCTCCATTGCTCCCAGTTCCACTCTGACCCGGAGTGGTAGTACCTGTTAAAGTCCCATCTATGGGTTAAATAGAAAATTTGTTTATAAAAAAATATTGAGTTAAAAAATCTTCTTCCAAACTATCGCTATGAACCTTTCAAAACTTTGCTGGGATTAAATGACCCACCGTGGTTGATATGCCATAAAACAAAACAAACTCCTATAAATAAGTGTGTCTGCAAGGTAGTGTGTATATGTGAGAGGAGGGGAAGTTGGACCAAAAGAGACTATGGAGAGAAGAATACGCTTATTATTTCTTTAAACCAAAGTGTTTTCCTTGTTATTATTGGTTGGTTGTAGGATCAAGGTGATCATGGGGATCCCTGGTGATATCTTTTGAAGAATAAGAATCACTTGCTTGTCTCTTCTAGTAAATATGAACACGTTGACATAGCTAGCTTATATACGTCTATCAACAAATAGTCTTATGTTCGAGTGGGACTTTGATCTTTTATTCCATCAAGGCTGATTTTCAGCACACCAAAGTGCTCTAATGAAGAATTGGATCTGCGCTTCTTCTACCTCGGCCACCAACCAACCCAGCCACATTCAACGTGGGTCATACGAGCCTTCCCACCCACTCTACAGCAAGGGGGGCAAAACGTTTCGATGCCAGAATTTTCTTTATTATTCTAAAGACTCCTGGCACTATTCACCTATTTCGCAACATATCATTTCCTTGTCGAGTGCACCACTCAGCATCACTAATACCTTGGCATTGTCATTAATTTGTAAGGGACTGGCTCTACAGACAGTCTGATAGCGTAATGATTGCGATCACAGGAGAGCGTGTGTAATCAGAAACGTGACAAAAGGCCAAAAAAAGTGAGGAGGGAGTTCCTGTGGTTAATGTGCTAGACTGCGACACCATTGTAAGCGAGTTCGAAATCCTGCCAAGCTATTACATTCACTTTCGGACAAATCTATTAATAATGGAGATTCGCTTCCGGTTTTTGTCTGTAACAAAAATTACGTCACTGTTTACGTCACATTATCCAAAATCATCATAAACATAGAATAAATACAATCAAGATTTGAACATGCAGCATTAGACAGACCTCATTGTATTTTTTAAAACAAGTTTTAATAAATACATGACGGGTATTATATATTTATATATAGTTTGTTTTATTTTAATACATATTTATAGTTTACACTTCAAATTGTTTTATTTTTTAATCCTTTAATGAATTTGATGATTTTACTTACTTAGGGTACAAACTCGCTGACATTGAATTTTTTACTCCCACCCCTCAGGCAATATGTTTCAAAAATCTATTTTTAGATCACCCGGAGGGTGTTTTTTTATTTTGTACTAGTACTATTGGTAAAGGCATGAAGTCTTAATCCTGCTATGGATTAAATTGTATCACTATCATTATTCTACAAGGTTTGCATCGGCATTAAATAATCCACAAAGGTTGATATGCCATTACAAAAAGAAAATAACTTTTCAAAAAAGAAAGAAAATATCAAGTTTAAATATGCCAAGTCGGTTCTGATATACTAAACAACTTTCCTTATAACTTATATAAAAATATTTTCCCTAATATATATATATATATATATATATATATATATATATATATATATATATATATAATATATATATATGTGTGTGTGTGTGTGTGTGTGTGTGTGTATTTCCATGTCAAATCATCCAGGCCATGTCACCCACCTCCTTCAATTTTTCTGAAATTTTGTACAGGTGTAGACTATGTTAAAGTTAGACAATCCCCAAAATTTGAGCTTCCAATTCCAAGAATTGGCAGTGTAATATCGATTTTTAGCTCTCCAAATTTGAGTCCCCCTTGAGTCGCGAAAAATGGCGACCTTTTTAAATCTATTTTTGTCAGTAAAATGAGTTCTAGAGCTTCCTTACTCTTAAAAATTGGTTTATAAAAGCATTTTTGCCCAAGGAATTAGAAAATGCCATTGAAAAAATCTGAAAGTCAACAAATTTTAAGTTATTGATGATCTTTGGTGTTTTCATAGCAAGATCAATATCCCTATGTGACACTGAATCTATGACAAAGATTTTTTCTATTATTATTTCATATTTATTGAACATTATTTGTACCATAAACATAGTTTGTTTTTTGCTCCGAACCCAAGGTACAACATTTTGTTAAAATTTGTTAAAATTCCTCACTTCAATTTTTCTGGAATTTTGTCTAGGTGTTAATTATCTTAAAGTTAGACAATCCCCAAAATTTGAGCTTCCAATTCCAAAAATTGGCGGAATTATGTAGATTTTTAACTTTCCAAATTTGGGTAGTCGGTCGCAAAAAATGGTGTCGTTTGGCAATCTATTTTTGTCTATAAAATGAGTTCTACCACTTCCCTACTCCTAAAAATTGGTCTACAAAAATATTCTTGTCCAAGGAAGCCAGAAATGCAATCAAAATATCTTAAAGTCAACCCGTTTTAAATTATTAATGATTTCTGATTTGCAATATTTTAACTGATGTTGAAGCTTCGGTTCTGGGCAAACACCAAACTATCTTTTTGGTAAAAATAATGGTTAATGCACGGGGAATAATAATAGAAAAGAATATGTCTTAGATCTAGTGCCACATCGGGATATTGATCTTGCTTAGAAAAAATCAAAAACCTTCAATAACTTATAATTAGTTGACTTCCAGACTTTTTCGATAGCATTTTTGAATTTCTCGGGTAGAAATGCGTTTATAAACCAATTTTTAGGAGTAAGGAAGCTCTAGAACTCATTTTACAGACAAAAATAGATTAGTTAAAGGCGCCATTTTTTGCGAAATCCACCAAATTTGGAAAGCTAAAAATCGACAGAAATCGACATAGTTAAAATCAACAGATTATTTAACACTTGCATAAATTAAAATTGATTGATGGACTATAATGGCATGCCAACCTATCTTGGGGTTATTTTATGCCTAAGGGTTAGAGAATAACATTCATTGTACAGGGTGATCCGAAAGTTTTATCACACCTCTTACCAAAATATAACACCTAATTTAAGTGAAGTATGAGATAAACAATATTTTGCATAGATTAAAATTGATTAATTTCAATGGCATGTCAAGCCATCTGGAGGTATCTTATACCAGGTGGTTAGAGAATTACGTTCATTGTACAGGGTGATCCGAAAGTTTTCTCACCTCCCCACCAAAGTATAACTTCTATTTTAACTAAAGTATGTGATAAAAAAATTGTGAGGAACATACAAGAAATATCAGCACCTTACTTAATCTTTGCATAAATAAAATTTTGATGCGTAGATTAAAATGATACCAAAGAAATTGCATTCTATTGTGAATTGACGGAGATATGGGGCATCAAAGATCCCCTAAAAGTGCCTTTTTTAGGCATTATTAGTGTGACTATTTTTGTGAAAATCCAATGTGTCGATTTTATTGGCTTTTCCGATAGATATCGATGCGTAGAATTCATTGATGCCAATGAAGGCGCTCAATTCGAAGAATTAGTGGAGATATGAGCCCCCCTCCCCCCCCATAGTGGCTAAAAATCACCAATTTCATGAAAATTTAAGGTGTTGATTCTATTGGCTTTTCTGATAGATATCGATGCGTAGATTCAAATGGTACCAAAGAAATTGCATTCTGTTGAGAATTGACGGAGATGTGAGGCTTCAAAGATCCCCTGATATTGCTTGTTAGAGATTAGACTTTTTGATTGATTTTAATGCCATGTCAACCAATCTGGGGTTATTTAATAGCTAGCGGTTTACTTTATAGCCAGAGGTATGCGGTGGCAGACACCAAGCTGATCACCAGCTGTTTTTGGAGTTGTCCAGCTGTTGAAATTGTACATCATGAAAACACAAATGCTGCATTACATAGGCACATGTATGTCATTAGAGTTTAGGCGAGTGGTCTAATGGTTAGAATAATAGGAAATGTACTCGTTGGCCTGAGTTCAAATCCTGGAAAAAGCTGTTTGCATTTCACGCAGGGGAAGCATCCAAGGTATGCATCCAACCACTCTATCTCCAGCTATGAGTAAATAGTAGGTCAGACTGGGCTTTTTAATCTTAGCTAGGTAACCAATCTAGGAGACGGAAAACTCTTAATTCAAACATGTTAAACTCCGCTTAAGAAATTGATTTGTAGTCGCTTGTGAAGGGGTTGAAAAATATGTATATGTCATTATTTTTCAACAGAGTAACCAGCGACGCTCTCAACATAGAAGACAGTGGGTTGATAGTGGTAGTCATCAGAGAGCTGTTAATAAAGAAGACAGTGAACTTGGTTATAGAGGTGCAAATAGTACAGACAGTGACAGTTCTAGCTAGAGTAATGAGGCACAAGCAGGATCTAGTTATAGCTTTCTTGACAAGTGAGGAACAAGGCCATTGAGTTCTGTACTCACCAATTTGGAAATAAACTAATGGTTGGCTTAATGCTTTAGCAGAAGAAAAAACCCAACAACGTAAAGGCGTTTTAGCGGAGGAGTGTCTGCGTCAATTTGTTGAAGTAGTGATGTTGAGTAAGGTTAGTTGCATGTGAACGACTCGAACAGTCTTGCATTTAATGTACTAGTCTCTCAGGCAATTGACAGTAGGTTCTTTACGAAATGTCTGTTCAATGAATATCTTGCGCGATCAAAAAGTATCGAGATAAATCGGTAGATTTTCTTAAATTTTAAAATCTGAAATTCAAATAAAGACACGATGTTAGTTATTAAGCAGGGGACCTTCCAGTAGTGATGACCCGATAGGGACGGGTGTCAAGAAAGAGTAATGGATATCCGTGCTGTCATGATAGGGGTGATGGTGGTGGTGATGATGATGATTATAATGATATTTCAATGCAGCAAATTGTCTTTTGAAAGCGTTTTTTTGTTGGTTTTTTTGTTAGCATTCTGGGTGTAGCACAGAGGACCTCCAGGGGCCGATGACTGCTAGGGATGGTTGGTGAGAAATTGTCATAGATAACCGTGCTGTTGGTATGATGATGATGATGATGATGATGATGATGATGATATGTTCTAAGCCAGGATTTTATTATTTTCTTGTCAAAAATTGATGTGAGAAGATAGAAAAAATGGAGTTGGTTGGTTGGGTGGTTGGTTGGTTGATTAGTTGGATTTTACGGCACCTCAATCCTTGTTGGGTTATTTTATGCCGAATAAATTTTTATTTTATTAATTCTTGATGGGTATTCAATTTTTGAAAAAATTTAAACTCAATATTTTTAAACACAATTTTTCAACCTCATTATTTTCTTTTTTACCAATTGATAGGTAATTGATAGTCGGTTCTTTAGGAATTCTCAGATCAATGATAATGAGTGATTAAAAAGTATTGAGATGAATCGGTAAATTTTCTTAGATTTATATTATATATATATATATATATATATATATATATATATATATATATATATATATATGTGTGTGTGCGTGTGTGCGTGTGTGTGTGAAGATAGGAATGTTGGAGTAAAATCCGACAGTATGAGGTAAGGTAAGAGGAGAAGTGGACAAAAAATAATGACTCAAACAATTAGAGGTAGGAGAGAAATATTTCGTTCTTTGAAAGGTAAAGAAGAACGAAATATTTCTCTCCTACTTCTACTTGTTTGAGTCATTATTTTTTGTCCACTTTACCTTTTACCTTACCTCATATATATACATACATATATATATATTGTTTTTTGGTTGGTTTTGAAGGCTATCAAAATGCATATATATATATTTTTTTTTTTTATAGTTTTAATGTAATAGAATAATTTAATTTAGACTAACGAAATTAGATAAGAGCGTATATTTCAATTATAATTTTATTGGTTTCTATATAAAATCATTCATAGGATTAATGTTGATATGTTGGAGAATAAAACAATAATATTACAGATCAATAAAACCAAGCAATTATTCATTAAAAAGTAGTTTCGGTTACAGGCGGACACTGAATCTCCATTATACTAAGATGCACACACACACACACACACACACACACACACACACACACATATATATATATATATATATATATATATATACGTGTGTGTATTATATATATATATATATATATATATATATATATATATATATATATATATATATATGTGTGTAAATTGAAAATGGAAGTGAATCTGACGGTATGTTGAAAAGAAACAGTGTATGATATGTTCTTACCTTAAACATAAATTAAAAATGATTCTAATCTACGTAACTTGAATGAGAAAATTAGTTCTTTAATTTATCACAATTCTAATGATAAATAAATAGGCAGATTTTAAAAAAATTAAGTCACCACTTTTTTCTCTCTCTTTCTTTTTTTAATTTTTTTTTTCTACTAAAAACCGTCAGAAATGGTCTTTCGAATTTATCTCTGCTGAACTTGAAAAATGGTCGGAAAATTAGGGTGACCCAAAAAAAACAGAACCCACAAAATTTGTAATAAAACTGTTAATTCTAACTAGGGGGGGGTTAGGTTAAGGTTGGGGTTTAGGGTTAATCTGATGGGAAAATAGATAAATAATTTGGGTTCTGTTTTTTCTGGGTCACCTATATACAGGGTGACCCAGAAAAAAAATAACCCACAAATTTTGTAATAAAACTTAATTTTAACTAAGGGAGTTTAGGGGGTTAGGGTTAGAGTTGGAGTTTAGAGTTAGTTTAATGGGAAAATAAATAATTTGGGTTCTGTTTTTTTAAGTCACCCTAATTTTCCCGACCGTTTTTCAAGTTCAGCCCTTATCTCGAAATTTCTTTTAATCATTTATTGACATTTTTTAAAAACTTTAGAAATCACTTTAATTCATTCATATCAGTATCGTCTCGAATATAACATTTATTTCGACCGATTATTCATTAGACAATTCTCGGCGATTTTTAAAAAAATTTGATAAATAATTATCTCTTATTAGTTACCACCAATTTTCCCTGTGAAATTTACCCCACCCCTATAAGGATGACTGACTGATGAATATAATTAAGGAGACATATTTTAATTGAAATTGAAAATTCTCTAACCAATGGTAAAAAAAAGAACAACGAACAAAAATTCAGAAATTTGTTCAGATTCTTATCATATATATATATATATATATATATATATATATATATATATATATATATATATATATATATAAGGGGAACTCAACTAAACTAAAAATTATTTTGACTGTCTGGGAAAAGAAACCGAATTAGTCGGGAAAATAAATATTGGAAATTGTTTAATATGTGCTTGTAGAGACAGTTTAAGGAACTATCAATAATCTTCAGGAGAATTTGAAAGATAGATAAAAAGGAACTTCATAAGATAGATATGAAAAAAACTGTCAGTAACCAGGTGTTTATGTCCACGATACTTTAACTTAGATATATTTGAACAAACTGAAGGAGATAGATTTGAACAAAGCGAAATAGATTTGAAAGGACTGAAATTGATAGATAGATAGATAGATAGATAGATGGATGGTTTGTTTGGCTTGTTTTGTTTTACGGCATATCAACATCAGTCGGCCATTTAATGCCGATAAATTTTTGAAATAGTCATTTTTAATGGATACTCAATTTTTTTATAAATACATTTTTCTATTTAACCGATAGATGGGACCATAACAGGTACTACCACTCCGGGTCAGAGTGGACCAGGGAACAATGGTGATGAAGGGGTGCTCCACATTCCTCAAACCTACAAAACTGGAACCTCACCATCAGATAGAGTTTAACGTCATTCCCAGAAAATGTAGACCCTCAGCACCGCCTTCTAGCACCCATATGACAAAAAGGCTGGGGTTGCCATGAGGGCAATTATATAGATGCTAGGGTTTGACATGACCAGCCAATTGATTAGAGGGGGCCTCTCCGACCGACCGTCTAGCCCAAGAAAGAAGCCAAAGTGGAGTATTGCAAGTCATAGACTGCTCAACCATCTGGGTTCTATCCTTAAGCATCACGGGTCGCCACCCACGGCCAACAGGTGGCACTATTGGGGGAGTCGGTGTATGCAGAGGTGCAGTCGGTGTATTCTAACGCCCCAGCCTACAGGGCGGCATAGATGGATGGACTACTTGGACTTGTTGACTGTTTATATGTAATAAAGTCTGTCTTTTATATAAATAATAAATCAGGCATCTTTGCATTGAAATCGCTTTCAACATCGGACAGAAGAAAAAATAAAAAGAAAAGAAAAATTAATGTAAAAAGAATTGGGAATCAAATGATGTTCATCATCCCAACCTCTACACACACGCACACACACACACACACACACACACACACACACACACACACACAAACGCACACGCACACACTTATCTGAAATCCTATCTTTCAAATATCCCTAAAAGGAATCACCATTTTCTTTATTTTCATTCTCGTCCACTGATTTTGCGGTCCTCCCTATCTTTGTCCCCTCTGAACCTTTTGTCCGGGCCGGAACTTCCAATGTCCATTGTATTTTTTTAATGATGATATCACCAGCATTTCAATATCAAAGACGCATTTGATAATTCCATTGATGAAATGGTCCATCAACTCTTTATGTATTCATTTATGTATATTTTTCCTTATCTGATTTGAAAATGAAGTCAGTGAGCGTATGGCATATTTAATCTTCTCATCCCCCGTTGCACATCCCCTGGTAGGACAGTCAATTTATGGTCAAATCACGACCACAATTAAACCCTGCCTTTGATCTCAATTTCAAGTGGCCAATAGAAATGATTGGGATAACCTCCCCTCCTTTTACGTTTTTTTCTTTTTCTTTTCTTTCTCGTTTCACTGCAGCTATGATACAAGCCTGTTTCGAGATCGATTATCAGTTTGGAGGGGGGGTGGCAGTTTATTAAGTGAATTAATTCATACCCGGTTAATTATGCCTAAAAAAAAGAAAAACTATCGGCGAAAGATGAAATCGTTTGAAAACAAATAATGGCAGACTCACTTCTCTCTCTGTTTTCTTTTACTTTGAGTTTTTAAGGAGAAGAGAAAAATGAACGCCGAAAGGAGTGGATTGTCTCTTAATACCCAGATAAAAATGAGAGATCAAAAAAAGAAAGAATTAAAAAAAAAAAAAAAAAACACAAAGAGAATCAAACTCAGATTAAGATTGATAACAGAATATATTTGCATAGATATTGTCTAAATATGTACACAGCATATCAGTGCTGTAAGATACAGTACGGACTTATGTAATCATCATCATCATCATCATCATCATCTTCATCATCGGGTCGCGTTGACTGCATGGATACCCACGTCTCTCTCTCTCTCTCTCTCTCTCTCTCTCTCTCTCGTCACCTATCCCTCCTTGCAGATCTTCCGCACGGCACCCAGAATCCGCACAGATATGATCAATGTAGCTTTTGGCTGATAGGCCTACGCTAGTGTGTTCATGTGTAGACGTTCAGCAGAGAAAGTCACTTATGAGTTCGTCCTTGCTTCATCAGTAGCGTACAGGATGTATTGTTCGTCTGACTTGAATGGTATTTCTAAAATTCCGTATGATGTAATCATCATCATCATCATCATCAAGTCGCGCTGACAGCGTGGATATTCACCTCTCTCTCTCTCTCTCTCTCTCTCTCTCTCTCTCTCTCTCTCTCTCGTCACCTATCCCTATCGACAATCACTCTTGGCAGATCTTCCGCACAGCATCCAGAATCCGCTTTTTGCTAGTCGGTCTACGCTAGTGTGCTAATGTATATGTCCACCAGAGAAAGTCAGTTATGTGTTCGTCCTTGCTTCATCAATAGTGTCCAGGGTGTCTTTTTCGTCTTACTTTGATTGTATATGTAATTGGCCGTACAGCCACTATTTTGTTGGGTGCTGCTTCCAATATTTATTCAAGAAAGTACGAAGAATCCTCGTGTAGCTTTTGTCTAATCTTTTCTCAAAACGCTTCCTTTGGGCCCAAGCTGTGCAGCCGTACAATAGTACTGACATGCTTACACCTCGGAAAAATACGCTTTATCTTATCAGAGATCATATTTGCATATAACCGATAATCTGTCTATTGCATTCCATGCCTTTTCTATGTGTATATTGATATAACTTTCTGTAGATGAGATATTACTACTTAGGTATATGAACTAGTCTACTAATTTTAGAGGCTAGCCGTTCATTGTAGAGATTCATCCATCTTGTTTAAAATACATGAACTCAGTTTTAACTGATTTCGCATAAAGGCCAATACATTTTGTCACCATCTCATAGCTATGAAGTAGATTCAGATTTTGCATGTCTGTTTGCGAGAAGCGCTGCATCATCTGTGTAGTCCGCATCCTATGTAATAATCAAATTTTAAAAAGCCCAAGCAAAGCTGCCTTTTTGACGAATCAATTTATGCCAATAACTAGGGCATGTATTTACCAACCCCTCCGGACGAGTAGGATGTGACACAAAGTCAATTACTTATGCGGAGTTTAACAAGTTTGAATTTAGAGTTTTCATTTCCCGAGACCAGTTGCCATGCCAAAGTTAAAGACCCTTACAATTTACCCATTATAGAATAGTTGCGTTCATACATTTACCATACGCATTAGGGCTATTATACGCATAGTATTAATGTCCATGGGAAAGTTATGTCCGCCCTGTGGGCTAGGGTGTTAGAATACCCCGACTGCACCTCTGCAGAGAGGTAAGACTCCCCCAATGGGGCCACCTGTTGGCTGTAGGTGGCGACCCGTGATGCTTAAGGATAGAACCCAGGTGGATGAGCAGTCCATGACTTGCAATATTCCACTTTGGGTTTTTCTTAGGCTTGACGGGCTGTCAGAGAGGCACCCTCCGATCAATCGGCTGGTCACGTCAAGCCCTAGCACCTATATGATTGCCCCAACCCTATTGCCAGTATCGCAACCCCTAATCCTCCTTATCATATGGGTGCTAGAAGGTGATGGCTGAGGGTCTACATGTCCTGCGAATGACGTTAAACTCTATCTGATGGTGAGGTTCCAGTTCTGGAGTGTTGGGGAATGTGGAGCACCCCTTCATCACCATTGTTCCCTGGTCCACTCTGACCCGGAGTGGTAGTACCTGCTAGAGTCCCATCTATGGGTTGAATAGAAAAACGTGAGTTTATAAACAAAATTGTATTATGCGCTAAGAATGAATTTATTTCACAACTTTGTCGGCATTAAATAACCCACCGAGTTTGATATGCCGTAAAACAAACCAAAAGTATGAATCCAACTATTCTCCAACCACCTATCGGTAAATACGCATAGGAAAAGCATAATCTGCAATAGAAAGTTTATCGATCAGACGGAAATCTGATCAAACGGATGAGATCAGACGAATAAACTTCCCAGTATTAGCCGTATCAGTGCTACTGTATAGCTGCAGCACTTGGACGAAACGTCCTGTCTTAAAAAAATCCTGGAAGCAGCACCCTTCAAAAAAGCAGCTGCTCGGTCACTTGCCGCTTATCACATAAACCAAACGAACAAGACATGCTGGACATTGATGGAGAAGTAAAGACGAACGGATAAGTAACGTTTTTCTGTGGAGATCTACAGCAATATAAGCCGGCTGGGAAAATACATTCATTAGCATTGTGCGGATGCTGAATGCCGTACGGAGGACCTCCCAAGGTCGATGACCGATAAGGATTTTGGGAGAGAGAGAGAGAGATGGATATCCATGCTGCCAGCCCGACCTGATTATGGTGATTGGTACTATGTGAAACGCAACCTGCGTCGTCCAGGATTTTAACTCGGGTCACCATGTCCATTTTCGACGACGATAACCATTACACAAGGGCGCCTTTTTGATTTACTAAAGTCGAATGACACAGTCTTTGAGAAATACAGAGTTTTCACCTAAATGAACAGCAACAGAATCCTCCACAATTAAACAGGGCAAACTATTTGCATTTGTATTTACCAACTCAGTGCATGAAGGGAGGCTGACTTTATAACAATAAAGATGAGGACAATAGTCCGAATAATCCAAATCATAAAAATATATACTCTCACACATTTATTTTCAATACAGTTACTTAAAGTCATCTCTCATATCTATTTAGCAATATCTCATCTACAGAATGTAATTTCAATATACACAATAGGCCTAACAATCCAAATAATACAAATTATCAAGCCTCATTTAAAAGAATTCAGAGAAATAGTAAGTATTTTTATGCCTAAAGTTAATAATTTATGGTCGATCTTTTAAATTCCGTCTCGGTTTATCTGTTTATGATATTAACCATTTGACGGTCGATGTGTCAAACTGTTTTTGTTTGTCACTACAGGAGGAGCAGCCGGTTGTAAAAGGGTAACCGCGGTGCTGCATTTTGATTGCTGCGTTCATGGCGTATTTCAAGAGACTCTCGAAGCAGCTGAAGGTCGGATAATGTTTCCATGGTAACCGCTTAATTTGTTGAGTTCACTTTTCTGAAAGCGACGGACACTTGAACTGGTCCCCCCAGCTTTGTATGTTACTTGGTCAAAAGCTGAGGGAAGAATCAACCGTAATCATCTCACGAAATAAAGTGGGATTCTACAATCTTTCTTTTATACATACATATTTTGTTTAAAATTTAAAATATTCGTTTTTCCTAAAAAGAAAAGAAGTCCGGTATGAATTAATCCCATTACAAAGCTGTTACAATTTTCATACACTGTCATCTTATTAACACAACATATAGAAAATCGGAATATTGCAGTATCAGCATAATAAAAAGAACCTTTATTTGAACAACATCTGTGTGATTTTTATATTATCTTACCCTCATATACCATCGGATTCATTTTCTTATTATATATATATATATATATATATATATATATATATATATATATATATATATATATATATATATAATATATATAATATATACATTTATACATATATATATATACATATATATATATATATATATATATATATATATATATACACATTATATACATATATATATATGAGGTTTACATATATATATATTTATATATATATATATATATATATATATATATATATATATATATATATATACACATTATATACATATATATATATATATATGTTAAGTAAACAAACAAATGTGTTTATTTTTATATAGCTTTAAGCCGAAAATATTTGGAGGATATGTGCTTAATTGAAGTCATACCTAATTTTGAAAATTAATTAGTTAATAATTAATGAATTTAGGAGGGTATATATGTTCAAATGTACGGCTGACATTTTCTCGATTTGTTTAGCCTTACATTTGAACATATATGCCCGCCTAAATTCATTAATTATTAACTAATTAATTTTCAAAATTAGGTATGACTTCAATTAAGCACATATCCTCCCAAAAATACAAATATATATATATATATATATATATATATATATATATATATATATATATATATATATATATATATATATATATATATATATATATATATATATATATATTATTTTATTCATTTTTTATATATTTTTACAACAAACTCTTTTAAGTTTTCTTGTGGATTATAATGCTTCCGTTTTTTTTTTAAATAAAATTTTATTTCTAACACAGAATATGCATTTTCAAAATTAAAAAATTCCGGCTCCGAACATGAACGTTCGTTTGTACCCATCCAGTTTGTAACGGTTTACTTATTCCGTCTTTCCATCATAAACATTTCGCTCTTGATAAAGACCACTTTAATAAAAGGTCGAAACAGATTTCTGTCACTGAACTATAACATCATTTGTTTGTTTTTTCTAAAAAATGTTTAATTCATATATATATGAATAAGTATAAAGTTTTTGAAAAAAGGAAAAATATGTTAAAGATTGACATTTAGAAAGCCGATACTAAAGCGTTTCGGTTTTAATTAGACCATCAACAGGGCTCAACTGGGTTAATAGTCTTAAATCATATTAAAGGAACATAGAGGAAACAAGCAAATGCTTGCAAGCCTTTGTTTATGATGTTAAAAGGCTCCTCTCAACAGTCGAAATGTAAGCAAAATGTAAAATGAAACGCTACGCAATGATAGATACAATTTCTTTCCACACACACACACACACACACACACACACACACACACATATATATATATATATATATATATATATATAATATATATATTGGCATAAATTATAAATTATAGATTAATATAAATTATATACCCTGGCAATAACAATACAACATAATATGTTTCTGCATGCGTATGTGTATGTATATGTGTATTTGTATATGTGTGTATGTGTATATATATATATATGTATATGTATATGTATATTTGCAGTTGTATTGTTTACGTATATATATATATGTGTGTGTATATGTGTGTTAAACATTTTATCAATTAACAATTTTCTCTTTTCTACACATTAATATTCATATGAAATACTTCGTAACCTTATTTAACATTTACTCGTGGACAATTCACGTTCGACATGCGACGGTTTCTGATCATCAATTTTCGCTTTCACATGCAATGATCGCGATATCGGTTTTCATATAAAAACGTAAATAACGGTAAATAACCTTTTATCACACATTCAACATACACTGAACATCTTTCATCTTTTACTCATACAAGTTTTCAATGTCCTGATGAAGGTTTTATTTTTTTAAAAACTGAAATACTTAAGTATCAACATAAATTTTCCATTGTTCATGACATCCTGTGTTTGTTTTCTTTAAAAGATTTTCTCCATGTATATATATATATATATATATATATATATATATATATATATATATATATATATAAGTTAGGAGAAAGGAAATGAATCCGACGGTATAAGTATAGATAAAAGGATATGATAACATACACTATGCTATTAAAGTGAAAACATTTTATATAATATTCACAGCTAATATTAAACAATATTTCGATTTATAAAAATCCCCTTCAGAGCTTGTTTTTACTCCAGACTCATCGAGAGATGAGCTGAAAATAATTATTTTAAAATTGTTGGAATATTCTGATATTGAACAATGACCTAGCAAAGTTATCTTAGAGGAAAATTGTTGGAATATTAAGCTTAGCTTAGATGCGCCACAAGACCAGAAGTACGGGACACCCTGTGAGAATTGAACTCACTAACAATGATATGCAAATCTAGCTTGCTAACCATCACACTACGTGAGGTGCCCAATATTCTGATATATAGTTATTTACTAAGCTGAGCTTAGATGTAGCACAAGGCCAGAAGAATGGGGCACCCAGTGAGAATCGAACTCACTAACAATGGTGTACAAATCTAGCTTGCTATCTATTACACTACGTGAGGTTCCCAATATTCTGGTATATAAGGTGTACTGAAGTCCACTATTTAACTTTATAGACTGCATGATGGGCACGTGGATTAAAGCCAGCCGAACAACAGTTCGAATACGCGTTTAGTTAACTATTTAATCACCGATCTTAAAGGCCATTCATTTGCACATAGACGCCACTGACGAACAGAGCTTCAACCTACGTTCTGCTCAACCAAAGGATCATACCCAACACTAAGGGACACCGAGGAACAACCAAAGGATTCTGCCCAACACTAAGTGGCACCGAGGAACAACCAAAAGTTTCTTCACTAAGTATCTGTCTCTGCTTAACACAAGGGATCTCCGCAGTAAAGTGCTCTCACTTGAAGCCTAAAAATGGTCACAAAAATCGTAAAAGGTTGAGACCCGCAAACACCAAATTTCAATAAAAGTCATTCCCTATTTTCGTCTTGGGGGGGGGGGTTTAAAAAAAACTTTCATCTATAATTTTCCATTAAAGCAAAGTTAAATTATAAATAATTAAAATTATTAATATAATTAAAAATAATATAATTAAAAAATATTAATATAAATAATTATAAAATTAAATAAATTATATTTAAAATGATTAAAAATAAAAAAAATAATAAAGGATTGAAATCATAAAAAAAGAAAAGAAAAGAAAAAGATGCGAAGGAGAATAATAAAATAATCAACTTAAAAGCATGATTATCTATTAATAATGGAGATTCGCTTCCGGTTTTTGTCTGTAACAAAAATTACGTCACTGCTTACGTCACATTACCCAAAATCATCATAACATATAATAAATACACTCAAAATTTGAACATGCAACATTAGACAGACCTCATTGTTTTTTAAAACAAGTTTTAATAAATACATGACTGGTATTATATATCTATATATAGTTTGTTTTATTTTAATACATATTTAAAGTTTACATTTCAAATTGTTTTATTTTTTAAACCTTTAATGAATTTGATGATTTTACTTACTTACGGTACAAACTCGTTGACATTGAATTTTTTACTCCCACCCCTCAGGCAATATGTTTCAAAAATCTATTTCTACATAGCCCGGAGGGTGTTTTTTTATTTTGTACTAGTATATATAATAAAAGATTATAAAACAAATATATAGAAAAATATTATCTATTAATCTATATACAACTATTGATAAGTTATTTATTTTGAAATTTTAAAATCCCGAGCAATGCCGGGTAGCTCTGCTAGAATATATATCATCATCATCATCATCATCATCATCATCATCATCATCATCATCATGTCGCACTGTTAGCACGGATATCCATGACAATCTGTCTCTATCTGTCCCTATCGCTCATCATTCTCGGTAGGTCCTCTATGCAGCATCCTGTATCCGCACAGGATCAATGTACGTCTTTGTTGGTCGGCCCACACTGGCATGCCCATGTGCTGGCTTCCACAGGAGGACGTCGCTTATGAGTTCGTCCTTGCTTCTCCAGCAGTGTCCTGCGTTTCTTGTCCGTCTTACTCGGGTGGTTCGGGTGATATGTGGCAGGTGGCCGTACAGCTGTTTTCTCGTGGGGTGTTGTTTCAACGTCTTGTTCAGGATCACACGCAGCATTCTTGTGCCACTCCCATCTAGTTTATAATCTATTCGCTTCGTTAGGGTCTAGGTGGTGCAGCCATACAGCAACACTGACACGACAACGGCCTCGAAGAACTGTCTCTTTAACTTGTCTGTAAAATTGGATTTCCATATATATATATATATATATATATATATATATATATATATATATATATATATATATATATATATGTTCCTGTGTTGGTAATTATATCTGTCCTAAACAAAATGCTATTACTTTTTGACTCACTTTGGTACTTAAAACTATTCAGTAACACTTCAGTAAACTAATCCGTAGAAGATGGTATTTGATATCCGATTATATTTTAACAGTTGATGTTACATTGGCCGAATACTTATAATCTGTTTAGGGACAGTGCATGGCTGTCTGTCTGGGATGATCTTCAGTGACCCTCTTCCCCAGTAAACTCAGTCAAGCTAAGATTCATTTCTGTTACTTGCTTTCTTGCTAGTGGTTTACGGTAGGTCAAACTTTGATTTATTTTATGCCAACTACGTTTTTATTTCATTTATTCTTTTTGGATATTCAATATTTAAAAAAAAATCTTCTTTATAAAAACACATTTATTTAGAAGGGGGGGAAGGGGATATTCAATATTTATAAAAAAACTTTTTTTAAACATTTATTTATAACTCATTTTAAAAAATCTATTTGATCCATAGCTGGGACCCAAACAGGTACTACTATTCCGATTCAAAGTGGACCTGGGAGTAATGGCAATGAAGGGATACTTGATCCATACTCTGGAAGCTGACCATCAGCCAACGCCTTCTAGCAAACACAATATAAAAAGGGTTGGTGGTTTGTCACAAGAGCAACACGATCGGGGAAATTAAATAGGTTCTTGAGCTTGACGGGACTAACCGATTGATCAGATGAGGGACTCTCCGATGGCCCGTTTTGCCCATATATGAGCACTTCCCTGTCAAATCAGTCAAGCTCAGATTCGTATCCCTTCATTGCCATTACTCCCAGGTTCACTTTGAACCGTTGTGGTAGTACCTGTTCAGGTTCAATCTATGGGTCAAGTAGATCTGTTTGCAAGTAAATGTAAATTAATCGGCAGGTCATATCAAGCCCTAGCACCTATATGATTGTCCCGGCTATATTTATTTTATCATATATGTGCTAGAAAGCGGTGCCGGAGTTCTTAGTGTCTCAGGTATGACGTTAAACTGCATTTAGTGGCGAGGTTCCAATTCTGGAGCTCTGGGGGTGTGGAGTACACTTTCATTGCCATTACTCCCAGGTCCACTCTGGCCTAGAGTGGCAGTAACTGTTAGGATCCCATCTATAGATTCGTACATCAAAAAATGAATTTAAAAAATGCATTTAAAAATATGTTTAAATAAATTGATTTCCCCAAAAAAGAATTGAGTAAAAGAAAAATGCTTTTATTAGACACATTTTTAAAATTCATTTTTTGATGTATCGAATCCATAGATGGGACCCTAACAGTTACTGCCAAAAGTGGCTAAGGTTGGTTGGTTGCTTGGATTTTACGACATGTTAAATGCCGTAAAATCCAACCAACCAGCCAACCTTTTTCTGTTCGGATGGATACTGCCAATTCTGCAGAAATTCGGTTTACGAATTCTATCTGAATACTTTTAGCTGGAAAAATGGATAAAAGAAAAGATTTTTCTTTCTAAGACAATTACCGCGGTGCTAAAAAAATCTTATTGCCAACTTTAGTGTTGAACCGATAGATGCGATCGATTTGTCAAATTTAACTTATAACAAATAAATCCTAACATTTATTTTATTTTAGCAAAATATTTTGAGTTGTGACCTGTACAGATGAGCGTGAATTAAAACTTACGTACTTCAATTTCTCTTTCTTTTTTTCTTTCTTTCTTTTATTTTTCTTTCTTATTTTCTTTCTTTCTTTCTTTCTTTCTTTCTTTCTTTCTTTTTCTTTCTTTTTTTCTTTATTTCTTTCATTCTTTTTTCTTTCTGTTAACATATAAATCTCTTGTTTCCTTCTTTCTTTATTTCATCTTCAGATTTTGTACTTTCTTTTTTGTTGTTGTTGTTGTTGCTGAAGGGGTGAGGTGTAATGGTTAGAGTCGTAGGAAATGGACTCGTCGACCCGAGTTCAAATCCTGGACGAAGCTACAGTTTACATAACGCTAATACCCTAGTGAAAGGTATGAACCCAACTAATCTCCCTCCAATCACGGGTAAATAGTAGGGCAGACTGAGCTCTGTAACCTTGGTTAGGCAACCAATCTAGAAGAAGGAAAACTCTGAATTCAAACCTGTTAAACTCCGATTAGGGT
>CM042159.1:2642630-2645130 GCA_023376005.1 Doryteuthis pealeii | reverse complement strand
ATACTCTCCATAGCGTAACGTGAAGCACAGTTAGGCAGCTGTGGATGCTTTTGCCGAGGCCGTGAATGTAATGAACAATACTGGACGGTGAGATGCTGAGCTCGAATGATACTCTGTAAAGCATCATTATCATCATCATGTCGTGCACGGATATTCATGACAATCTCTCGTCAACCGTCTCTATCATTCATTGAAAACGAGAGGTCCTCTATCCAGTATCTGCGCAGAGTTGGTCAATGTATGTTCTTGATGGATGGCCCACATTAGCAAGTCCATTTGTGGGCTTCCACAGTAGAATGTCGCTTAGAAGTTCATCCTTGCTTTTTCAGCAATGTTTCGCTTGGATGGTTTGTGAGATAGTGGGCAGGTGGCCGTACAGCTGCTTCCTTGTAGGTGTTTTTTCCACGACTTGTTCAAGATCACACACAGCATTCTTGTGTAGCTCCCATCTAGCTTATTCTTCAGGCGCCTCGTTAGGGTCCAAGTGGTGCAGCCATACAGCAGCACTGATACAATCACAGCTTGGAAGAATTGTCGTTTTAACTTGTCAGTGAGATTTGATTTCCATATGACTGATAATCTGTTTATAGCCGACTATGCCTTCCCTATTCGTGCATTTACTTCGCTTTCTGACGATGAGATATTACTACGGACGTGAGGCAAAATTCCGCTGCTCTGAATGCTTTTTCCGAAGTCACGAGGGTAACGAACCATAAAAGTCTGTAATCTGCCGAGCTCGGCTGATACTCGGTAATTTATGAGGAAGACCGTCTCGATATCCTGCCTAAAAACTTGCTACCGGTGACTGCTGAAAAACCAACCCACCTACGATTGAAGTCCGTAGCCGGAGCAGTGTCGATAAAGACGTTGTTTTATTTCATTGTTTTTACTTAATTAAGGCATAATGGAAAATAGTTTGTATCTTTTTCTGAAAAGCAGATAAATAGATAGGAACAGAGATAGATAGGTAGATATAAACAAAGTAACATAGATAAGAACAAATTGAGATAGATAGATAGATAGTTTTGAATAGACTGATATATAGATAAATAAATATGAATATTTATATGATATATAGATATATAAATATGGATATATTTCTTGCAGGATATCTCAGTCTGTTCCTATCTATCTATTTATTCTGCTTATATCCATTCATCTATCACCACGATTATCCACCATTTTTATCAAGCAGCAACTTACTTAATGGACCTAGATTTTATCTATATCCAAAATCCATTACAAATATAAACATCTCTGTTTACCGTGTCGCCTACCAATCATATGACATTGTTACGCTTTATTCTGGCGTAAAGACACGTTTCAAAAACCAGCTGACGAAGCCATTATATGAGACTGATCTTTTTCTTTTCTTTCTTTTTTTTTCAATTTAATTTTATTTAATTTTGTTTATTTATTTATTTATGTTTTTTTATTAAAATATAAAAGAATATCTAAATACTCAGATTTTCTTTTATTCATGTTTGTTTAATGTCTTGTTTTTAGTTCAAATAAACAAGAATATCTAAATATTTTGATTTTTTTTTACTTGTAATTGATTGTTGGAAATAAATATATTAAAATAAAATGAAAATACCGAAAAAAATAAACGTTTTGGATTTTTTATATGTAATTGAATATCGAAAGAAAAAAAACGCCCCAAGCTGGTTGTTTTCTTTCAAGTGACACTGCTTCGGCTACGGACTTCAATCGTAGCTTGGTTGGAAAATCAGCAGTCACTGGTAGCAAGTTTTGATGCGGGACACCGGGACGGTCTTCCTCATAAATTACCGATACTCTACTGCAGTTCACCTAGCGCTAATACTCTTGGAAAAAGGCATGAATCCAATTATTCTCCCTTCACCTAATTCTTTAACATTGGATTGGCAATTGATAGAGGAGAAGAAACACACTAAATTCAAACCTCCGCTTAAAAATCACCCTGTGTCGCTCCATGTGCAGAGGTTGATTGGTTGGGTTTTACGGTATGCCTACCCATTGGGTCATTTCATGCCGAAGATGTTTTTGTTTTATTCATTCTCAATGAGAACTCAATTTGTTTTAAACACATTTTCTTTCTATTTAACCTATAGATGGGACCCTAACAGGTAATACCACTCCGGATCAGTGTGAACCTGTGAGCAATGGGGATGAACGGGTGCTCCCCATTTCCCATACCACCAAAACTGGAACCTCACCATCTGATACAGTTTAACGTCATCCTCAGAACATGAAGATCCTCAGTCACCGCCTTGTAGCACATATATTATAGGGTTGGAATTTGCCATAAGGGCATTAGCATTAGTACAATCATATATGTGCTAGAGCTTGACACGACTAAGTGAGTGATCGGAGGGTGCTCTCCGACCGCCCGTCTAGCCTAATTAAGGGTCAAGAATCTTGCATGTCATAGACTTCTTAGCCATTCGGGTACCGTCTTGAAGCATCACGGGTCGCCGCATACGGCCGTAAAATCCAATCAACCAGAAAACCGAAACAC
>CM042159.1:2617630-2632630 GCA_023376005.1 Doryteuthis pealeii | reverse complement strand
AATTTTTTTTAATCCTTTAATGAATTTGATGATTTTACTTACTTCGGGTACAAACTCGCTGACATTGAATTTTTAACTCCCACCCCTCAGGCAATATGTTTACAAAATCTATTTTTACATCACCCGGAGGGCGTTTTTTATTTTGCTAGTTCTAATAATAATTTTTGATACTAAACTCGCACATGTTAATTAATCTAAATTAATAATAATTAATTTAAATTAATACTAAACTCGCACATGTTAATCATTTATAAGTTTTAGTTATATGATAAAAAAAGGGTTGGTTGTTTACCATAAGAGCCGTTTGCAGAATACAATCGGGACTAGGTGCTAAGAACTGAGGAAAAGTGTTGAGTCTCACGTGACAAATTTACTACACGGATTTAAGTGTCCCAATCATGTCCTCAAACATTACGGGTCACCACCACCCACAGCCAGAAATTTGAATACCGTTTTATTTTCAATCACCAAATTCCCCGTAGACCAGAATAATTACACTACACAACTATCTGACATTTTTAGGATTTGAGGAATTCTGCCAGAATTGGGAAAATGACAAATCACAAAATGATTACATCTAAAACATTTCATCATACATTCAATAATATCAGCAAGTTCAATCCTCACTGGAGGCTTTTCAACTTGTGTCACATCCTACCCATGGCAAATGGGTTGGTTAAAAAGAGGCCAGTCCTATCAAGCTGGTCTTACAAATTCACTTCTACTGAAAAGTGAGTTTGATCCTCACTGGATGCCCCATACTAGTGACATTATGTCACATCCTACCCATGGCAAATGGGTTGGGTAAAAAGAGGCCAGTCCTATCAAGCTGGTCTTACAAATTCACTTCTACTGAAAAGTGAGTTTGATCCTCACTGGATGCCCCATACTAGTGACATTATGCACATCCTACCATGGCACAATGGGTTGGGTAAAAAGAGGCCATCCTATCAAGCTGGTCTTACAAATTCACTTCTACTGAAAAGTGAGTTTGATCCTCACTGGATGCCCCATACTAGTGACATTATGTCACATCCTACCATGGCAAATGGGTTGGGTAAAAAGAGGCCAGTCCTATCAAGCTGTCTTACAATTCACTTCTACTGAAAAGTGAGTTTGATCTCACTGGTGCCCCATACTAGTGACATTATTCACATCCTACCCATGGCAAAATGGGCTTGGGTAAAAAGGGCCGTCCTATCAAGCTGGTCTTACAAATTCACTCTACTCTGAAAAGTGAGTTGCCTGCGATGCCTATACCTACTGAGGCACAATGGCGCTTGAGGCCCAGTCCCTACACGCTGGTGGTGTATATGACACCCTTCGACTGGAACTGCCCACTACTACTCAGCTGCTATGTCCCATCCCTACCCATGGCAAATGGGTTGGGGTACAAACCTGCGACGAGGCAGTCCTATCAAGAGGTCTACAAAACACATCCGATCTCTACTTACTTAACTGAAAAGTGAGTTTCTCATTCCCTCACTGGATGCTTACTAGTGACATATGTCACATCCCTACAACCATGGCAAATGGGCTTGTGGTTTAAAACGAGGCCAGTCCTATCACGCTGGTACACTTCACCTTCTACATGAAATGGCTAGATGTTTAGATCCTCACTGGACTGCCCCATACTAGCTGACATATATCGTCACATCCTCACCCTATGGCACATAATCATGTAAACAAACGTCCCGCAGGTCCTAGTCTATCATGCTGAACAGTGAGTCATGTGATCCTCACGACGACTGGATGCACCACACATAACTCATGACATTAATCTCAAATCCGGGCCTGGGAGGTTGGGTAAAAGAGGCCACTGTCCTATCAAGCTGCCCTTCCGGAGTCCTTTACAAATTCCACTTCTACTGAAAATTGAGTTTACTCCTCATGGGATAGCCCACATACTAGCTGACATTACTGTCAATCCTACACCCATGCAACAGTCGGGCCCACGAGCTGCTGGTACACACCAATACACATCTAGCCTCGCCAAAAACCACAAAATGAGGCCCCTTATCAAGATGCGGTGGTTTACAAATTCACTTCTACTGAAAAGTGAGTTTGATCCTCACTGGATGCCCCATACTAGTGACATTATGTCACATCCTACCCATGGTGAATGGGTTGGTTAAAAAGAGGCCAGTCCTATCAAGCTGGTCTTACAAATTCATTGCTACTGAAAAGTGAGTTTGATCCTCACTGGATGCCCCATACTAGTGACATTATGTCACATCCTACCCATGGTGAATGGGTTGGTTAAATACTTACATTTAATAATATCATCTAATTTAATGCAAATAAGTTAATAAAGGAATATTTTCTTTCTTTTCTTTCTTTCTTTCTTTTTTGGGGGGTTTTCTTCTTTTTTTGAATTTCTTCTTTTTTCATTTTTTCTTCTTTCTTTATTCATACTATTTCCTTCTTTCATTCTTCGTAATTTTCTTTTTCTTTCATTTTTTTCTTTTGCCCATTTCTTTCTTTCTTCTTAATTTCCTTCTCTCTTTTGGCCATTTCTTATTCTCTTTATATTATACAATGTAAAATAGCCAATGTTGTAACACGCAGTCGGTGGGTTGGTAGTAACATCTTATCCCTCCGCAGAGGTACAGTCAGTGTATTATTCAGTCCCATCCAACAGTTTTGTGGGAATAGTATGTGGATAATATATGTGGAAAAACTTTCTTTTTTTTTATTTAAGAGAATATATAAATACCGCAAATAATATTTCTTATTTCTTCTTTTTTAAGAAAAAGGTAATGGATATTTATCTTTCAAAGGCTTCGTGCAGGGTGATATCTATTGATATTTATTTGGTCATATTTATTACATGATTATCTGCATTAAATGTCACGTGTTGACAGCATATAACACATATTACACCTTCCACTATGATATAAGGGACTTGACGCTGAGATCACTCTTGTCTTATTACCATTATATCGTGCGTATAGAACTGCATTGATCCTAAACTAGTTGACCATGATACCGAATTCCAAACCAATGTCGCAACACCGGCAATCCGTAGAAAGATTACTACAGCCTACTCTATATACGAGGCAAGGTGTTTCCTTCTGTTTTTCTTCTTTTTAATATTGACACACTTTGCTAAGAACAGCGTATAACATTGACACACATTGTTTTGTCAGCAGTATGAAGATGTTTATGAGTAAATATGAGTAATAGTGCATAACAATGTCCTTTAAGATGTGTACTACTTCCTCGATACCGTGGAACAATATGTAATGTGACGATGCTTTCTGTACAAACGAATGATGATATTGTTTAACAATATGTATTAGTATGTGTACAGATTAATGTCTTTTAAAATTTTTCATTTTTTAAGTGCGATAGAAAATAGGGACATTGTGCAAGTATTTACTAAGGTAGGGTATCTTAAAGATATGGGGAGATAAAATGTGTAATGAGGGAAGAGAAGAGACCAATGGCGGGGGGGGGAGGTGACTGAGTATAGAAAGAGAAGAGGGGACTGAGGATGCAAAGTTCTACTTCCCTTGTTACTGAGGATACCCACCACTTTGTAGCACTATCTTCCGAGGAAATCGTTGAATTTTAAACTATTGTTGGATTATTTGTTGATATACACCGTGCTACAATACACCACTCCAATTTATTGACTAAGCGAGGTCACGTCGTTTACACCTCAGCCAATCAACAGCCCAAATACGCGGCTGGTTAAATACTTAATCCCTGATATTGAGATACGTCCATTTGCAATCACTGACGAAGGACTTGTAAGACTGAGGAGCACCAAGGAACAACCAAAGGATTCTTTACTAAGGATCGCACACTGCTTAACACAAAGGATCTCCGCTTGAAGCCTAAGCGATGACCACTAAAATCGTAACAACTGTTTAATTCTTAACTTGTTAATTTTTTAACACTATATTTCAACACATATGACAGGTTTTTCTGGACATATTCTCGAGTCTAGAGGAAATGTTCTACCTCAAAATTCTGAAATTACTGAATGTCGTTTGTCGGTCTATATTTAGTCTATTCTTGTCTGCGAAATTCTCAAAACTTGATTGAGTGTCAGTTTGCATTTTTTAAATCTATAGAACGTTTTTTAACAGACAAGACTGATCTTGTTTCACGTTATCAACTGCAATACAATCGATTGTATTCGAATTACATTTCATTGAATCAAATATACAGTGTCGGCCCCAATTAAATTTAGTAGTAAATTATCGTCCATGAATATGAACACACCTAATAAGTCTCTACAATGTAGAGAGGACTACAAAATAAAATACTTTGGTAGAGAAAGAATGGAAAAACGAAAAGAAAGAAAGAGAGAAAGAAAGAAATAACGGCGAAAGGAAAGACGGAAAGATATAAGGAAAGAAATAAAGACAAAATAAATTTTTTGAAGAAAGAATGAAAATTAAATCAAAATAAAAGTATTGAAGAAAAAGTCAAAGAAAAACGAAAGAAAGAAAGTAAGATCTTTAAGTTAAATACTCAGAGAAATGAAAGAGAATGAAAGAAAGCGGGGGGGGAAGAAACGTGGAAAAATGAAGAACAAGAAGAAAAAAAGATAAACATGTTGAACAGAAAGAAAAAACAAATAGAAAAGGTAAATACTTTAATAGTGAAAGAACTGATAGATCTATAATTAATAAAACTTAGGTTGTTACAAAAATAATGGCCGATTGAAGTGCTCGGTTTTGAAATGTCATTTTAACATAGAATTTGTTGTTTATTTCAGGTGAATTTTGCGTATATAATAATTAATGTGTGATCAAAAATAAAATTTAATTTATTTTAAGATAGAAAGTATTTTTGAAAAATAGGGGCCTCCAAAGATGAGCATGCCTAAACATGACCTTCGCCTTCTTATGTTGCATGAGTTCAAGCTTGGGCACAATGCCTCCGAAACTGCTGCCAATATCAACAAAGCATGGGGAGATGAATCCACAAGTGATCGGACAGTACGAAGGTGGTTCCAGAAATTCCGCAGTGGAGATGAGAGTCTTGAAAATGAAGAAGGTAGAGGACGGACATGCAGTCTTGACAATGAACAATTGCAGGCAGTTGTTGAGCAAAATCATGGATTTCAAAACCGAGCACTTCAATCGGCCATTATTTTTGTAACAATCTAATAATAATAAATTCTAGAATAGAAAGAGGGTGATTTTTTATGGGAATAAAATAGTTATTTTATTTTAATGTCCGAAATGAACAAAAGTATTTTGCGTTAGTACGGTCAGAAGTCAGTAGACAAAGGATATCATTTTTTTTTTTTTTTTAGTTTTCTGTGAGGGTCAACGAGAGAAAAGCTGTTTTCTTTTCCGGTACTCGGTGCCTCATATATTCAAGGGTTCAGTCAGGAGGTAGATAGAATACTGGGCATAGACAGAGGAAGAAACAAAGAGACAAGAGAAAATCCGTCAATATGATAGTAAAAATCACGGGATATTAAAACAGTATTACAATCTGACTTTGGTATCATACTTATTTTTTTTTTTAGTTTTCTGTGAGGGTCCACGCCGGAAAAGCGGTTATCTTTTCCGGTACTCGGTGCAATCATTATTCAAGGTTCAGTCAGGAGGTAGATAGAATACTGGGCAAGACAGAGGAAGAAAACAAAGAGACAGAGAAAATCCGTCAATATGATAGTAAAATCACGGGATATTAAAACAGTATTACAATCTGACTTTGTATCATACTTATTTTTTTTTTAGTTTCTGTGAGGGTCCACGCCGGAAAAGCGGTTATCTTTTCCGGTACTCGGTGCATCATATATTCAAGGGAGCAGTCAGGAGGTAGATAGACTACTGGACATAGACATAGAAAGAGACAGATAAATCCGTCAATAAAATAGTAAAAATCACAGGAAAACAAAACAGAACAAAAAAAGTATTATAAACTATCTTTTATTGGTGTGAAGGACAGTTTCAATGCTTATGCACGATGTCTGTCAATCCAGTCTCTGAAGTAAGCGACGTTTGTGTAGAGAGCGGGACCGAATTCACATTTCAATCCAAAGGAGACGAGTCCAGCAAGAACCCATTGAGCTTTGGATCTGCAATAAAGTGGGCCACCGGAATCACCCTGGATAAAAGAAGAAAGAAAAAGTGAAATAAATGTTTCAGTAAGGGAAGACGGTGAATATCATCACTGACATATTACGAGAGTTAAATCACGAAAATAGACTTCTATCTATCATATATATATATATATATATATATATATATATATATATATATATATATATTCATCAGAACGTTTTTACCACGTTTTCATTGTAGTATCATAAGTATTTAATCCAAAAGAGCTCAATATATTTCGTAAAATATAGAGCCTTTATGTGTAGAAAAAAGTTTTTCTAGAACTATATATATATATATATAAAGATAATCTACTGAGTCAGACGAACCTACTATTAGTTTCGCAATAAAGCTCTTCAGGGCTAAAATCTGACTCCTAGCTTAGCTTCTCCTAGCGGTTATATGAATATATATATATATCTTATATACATATATATATACATATAAATTGTTTTTTCTTTTGGCCAAATACTATACCAATAGATTATTTTTTGTTGGTACGAATATCTTGGTCTTTTCTTTTTTTCAAAAATTTTTTTCTTCCTGGTTGATGTTTGGTAGTATATTTTTACAATCAAACTCTCTGCCGGGTTTTTTCTCTCCGCAAGGATCTACCAACACGCTTGGTATATTAAATATATATATATATATATATATATATATATGTATGTGTGTGTGTGTGTGTGTGTGTGCGCACGCGCGCGCGCGTGTGTGTGTGTGTATGTGTGTGTGTATGTTTAGAAGAGATGATGACTTACCGGAGAAGTAAAAACTATTCTGACCGTGGATAAAATAAAATCATCGAATAAGTCGGAATTATGAATGAATATAAAAAGTGCTCAATATATCTGTAGAGCTGGTTTAGAAAACTATTTAGATCAGAATATGTCTACCCAGATTTTAGCGTTAGGATATTCAGGATAATTCAGGTTAATTATCATCAATCAAAACAAATGGATGTAAAAAAAGAAACATTAGAGAATGCACGCACCATACATAAGGAACACAGTACGTGTTTTGATTTTTAAGTATCAAGTCGCCGTTTATGTCGACATCCGTTCAAAATTTCCAATCTTTGATTTGATACTTCTTTGGAATTAGTATAGTTTGTAATAGCCAATTTTTCCTCCATAGAGAGGAGGTAGAAATTATCAGCCGATGTTATAATTGTGTGTTCTTTTATCTCCCTTTGGAGGGGGAGTTCGCTGACGACTGCCAACACAACGCTCTCCTATAAAAGGGGATGAAACACTCTATGGCGGCCTTTATATACATACAGATGTGTGTATTAAAACAGTTAAAATCCGCTTCGCATTCTGTAGGTGATGATAGCCGAGAGGTTAAGCTGTCCGACTGATGCTGAATCGATCAGGTTTCTATCCCAGCTGTAGGTAGCTTACAAATATATAGCCACGATGAATAGACTTGATAAGTTGAAGCACGTGTCCGTCGATGACTATATATATATATATATATATATATATATATATATATAGTAGAGTTGCCTAAGTTAAATATACTTAAGTGCTCAATACAAAGAGTAGAGTTAATGAATAATAGAGTGAGCCTAATGAGCCAGATAATGTTTACCTAGATTAGGAAAAACCTAGGTAGATATTCTCTGATTCATTAGGCATATACTAGTAAACGCACACACGCACACACACCACACACACACACACACACACACATTATATATATATATATATATATATATATATATATATACTAGTCATCCACAGACACGTGTTTCGAAGTTTACTTTTCATCAGTGCGGATCGACTTTTTAACAGGTACCTCTAGCCGGGTGTAAAACCCAACAGAAATTTCCGTCCGTCTCTCAGCTACCGGGAACTGTCAGCCTGGGGCGAACAATTAATTGATAAACTTACAGGATGTATGTTTTTTCACCAAAGAACTCCAGGCTGTAAACAAGCGAGTATTTGCTTTTATGCTAAATGGTGAAAGGTCAACTAATGTCTCTCCAACAGTGCTCAACCATGAAATTTGGGAGCACGCACACACACACACACACACACACACACACACACATATATATATATATATATCTTGTTAATGAACCTGCTATGTAATTATTAAAACTTGTTTTAAAAAACAATGAGGACTGTCTAATGTTGCATGTTCAAACTTTGAGTGTATTTATTCTATGTTATGACGATTTTGGGTAATGTGACGTAAACAGTGACGTAATTTTTTGTTACAGACAAAAACCGGAAGCGAATCTCCATTATTAATAGATAACTATTTCAAAACCAGCAATTGTATGTCTCTTACAACGAAGTAATTTAGATGAAAACTTGCAAGCCGCTATTGTAAGTGCTCTACCATATTACCGTAGTCGGGTGGAATTAAAAACCTCCATTGACAAAATGCAAATTCATTACCAATGTTGCGGGAGCCTTCACAGAACCTCGAACCGAACCCTTTATTCATTCCACCAGAGTAGACTGTTCTTATTCCGTTAACCATAACCGGGTACAAGTGTTAAACTATGTTAAGTATTTATAGTAAGTTGATTTGCTATGAGTCATTACCTGGCATGGAGTAGGTCCTCCTCTCAACCAGTCTCCAGCACAAAGATGTTCATGTCCAATGTGTGGCCAGTTTCTGTGGCATTCACTGTAAGGCATAATACGCAGAGACACCTTTCTCAAGATTTCACTGGGAGGCATGGTCCCTAAAAGATAAAAGTTCAGTTTAAAATTGTTGTGGAATGAACCAAAAGGAAAAAATAATATGATGAAAAAATTGAATCTGACGTTTAAAAATTAATGTACTATCTATCTTTCTATCTATCTATCAATTTCAATCGGTTCATATCTATCTATCTATGTTCCTATATATGTGTCTATGTATCTAAGTATCTATCTCTGTCTTATTATACACACACACACACACACACACACACACACACATACATATATATATATATATATATATATATATATATATATATATATATATATATATCAGTCTGACAATATCTATATATGTATTTCAGGCTGTTAATATCTATCTATCTATCTATCTATCTATCTATCTATCTATCTCAGTCTGTTTATATCTATCTATGTACCTATCTATGTACCTATCTATCTCAGTCTGTTTATATCTATATATCTATATATCTATCAATCTATCTCGGTTTGTTAATATCTATATATGTATTTCAGGCAGTTAATATCTATCTATCTATCTATATATCTATCTATCTATCTCAGTCTGTTAATATCTATTTATATCAGTGTTTATATCTATTTATCTATCTATCTATCTATCTATCTATCTCAGTCTTAATATCTATATATCTATCTATCTATCTATTTTTTGCCAGTCTATTCATTTCTCTACTTCAAAATCATTAATACATTAATTCATAGAATACATCTCTATGAAAATCTGAGTTATAATGTCCTCAAAACAGCCCATGTTATTAATGCATCTAAAATCTTGCAATGGTTCTTGTATATCACTAAGAAATAAAGGTTTACATAATACATGGTGTGGTTAATTTGGATACTGGTTTTTAAAAAACCAGGTTTAATAAATAATTAATTGGAGTTTTTGATTTATAATATTATCGTTTTATTCTCCAATGTATTAAAATCAATTCTATTAATAATTCTATATAGAAACCAATTAGAATATAATTACACTAAATGTTATTTTTTTATATACGTTCTTATTTAATATCGTTAGTCTTTCAAATTTAATATATTTCATTACTTCAAAACTTAAATACTTACGCACGGATTGCGCACACCTTTGTTAGTAATAATAATAAAAGGATTTGAACTCACATGCTGTTTTTCCCCATCCAGCTGTAACGCATGTTTGTCCCTCGAAGGATTCTCCAGGGCTTGCCAAAGCGATTGGCTGAACGCAGTTGGAGAAAGGAACAGGTTTGTACAGAGTCAGCATGGCAACATCGTTGTCTGTTAATGAGAAATAGATATACAAGATTTAAAAACAAAAACAAAAGCAAAGAAAAAAAAACTGTTATATCCCAAGATGTAGGAATAACAAAATAAAACAAAAACAGTTAAATATGTTTAACATATAACAATACTGTTTTTATTATTATTTTTCTCATCGATCAGAAATACAGAAAGGATGGGTTGGATAAAACAGTTCAGCTATTGACCACGTGATGTGTTCATCAGTCAGCCATGTTCTTCACACGTTGTCCCTGATTTGCGACTGCGCAAACCTGTGTCAAGTTCGTCAGGGAGAGTTATCTCCCCTAACAAAAAGCAAACGCAAATAAAAGAGTCAATGGTATTAATTGTTTGTTTAATTAAAACGGTCGTTCCCAAACGGTGTGGTGTGCTTCATAGGTGCAGCGAAAGACGACAGTGAATGAGACGGAAAGATGAAAAGATGCTGTGCTTCATAGGTGCAGCGAAAGACGACAGTGAATGAGACGGAAAGATGAAAAGATGCTGTGCTTCATAGGTGCAGCGAAAGACGACAGTGAATGAGACGGAAAGATGAAAAGATGCTGTGCTTCATAGGTGCAGCGAAAGACGACAGTGAATGAGACGGAAAGATGGAAAGACAATCAGAGATTTAGAAACAGTTTTTTAAAAATCCATATGCCAAAAATAAATTTGTTGGTCAAGCAGGTCCTCCTCACGGTATTCAGTATCTGTACAGATCTGATCGATATAAGTTTTTGCTTTTCGGTCTACTCTAGTCTGTCGATGTGTAGTTATCCATGAAAACCAAAACTAGGAGGATTTAATTATTTGTATGTGAAACATCCTATGATCAAAACGTATATCTCGTGACATATATTGAATGAGGTCTATCAGTCTGTATTGATAAATAATTTTCACCATTAATAAGTTCATCTTTTTAATTTTAGTTGCTCTTATCATGTTGAATGTCCCTCTGCTATCTTCATTGGACGGGGGGCAGGATCGTTTAGACTTCCGTGTTGTGTTGTTTCTGAAGCGGGAATAACACAGCAATACCTCCGCCCTGTTGTCTGGGGCTGTATTAAATACAATGGGACCACCCGTTGGCTGTGGATTGCGACTCATGATACTTAAGGACTAAATATTGGTGGCTGAGCAGTCCATGACATGCAGCACTTCATTTTGGTCCTTATTTGGGCACCTTACGATCAATCCGAAGGGACATGCGGAATCTTTTAGCACTGGTGATGCATGATCTTTGATTTGTGCGTAGCCCCCCATGTTAATCGATACTTGTATTCAACTGGCATTATGGGATGTCAGTAAATTATTTTCTTCTTTCCTTTCTCCCTTCCTTTTCGATGTTATCAATAAACATGGAGACATCTTTTCTCGGTAAGTATTCATTCTAACAGGTCTTTCTTATGCCCACTTCTTTATTTACTAATAAATTTTCCTTTTCTTACAATATAACCAACTACATTCGGGGGTTGGTTCCACACGAGTGGAACGACCTATCACGCATGTGTTCACCTTAACTTATTGGAAACCACTGATTAAGTTTAAAACTATTTTTCTAATTTTTATAAATGTTTGATCAAATTAGTGAACATCGATCCCAGCCAAGTTATCAAACTGGCCTCGGGGTCATCGCCTGTCACTCACACCATTTGACCCAATGTCTCCGAGTACAATTTCTATTTCACTTTCTACACTACCACCAAAGGGATAAATATAGGGAATCTTTTGTTTAAGACTTGTAACGCACTCTTGTCGTTGCTTCTATAATAGCGAGGAACTGGGCGTATCGGAATCAAGAATAAAGAATGAGCTTGCCATGAGTTTCAAAGTGACGTCCCCTTTATACAGAGGCATAATAGCACTTTCATCAATATATTTTAAAGGATATGAAAAAGCTGAAATGCTCTGTAGCAAAGTAAAGAATGAAAGGCAAAAAGAAATTTAGAAAAAGACTTACGCAGAGCCTTGGCGGTTACGTAAAAGCTTTCATGGGCTTGGACATTGCTGGCAATGTCTACCATTTTAGGGTACCGGGCGTAAATGGATCCAATATTGACAGTGACTCTTCCAACACCACTTGCACTAAAAGAAAAGAAAACATTTTTATTAGGTTCTAAAAGAAAAGAAAACATTTTTAATTTATGAACTTGTTTTTTTTTTATTAGATACAAAAAGGAAAAGAAGAATATTTTCTATTTTTATTAGTATGAAAGAAAAATAAGTATTTTTAATTTAGGAACCTGATATTTTTTATTTGGTATTAAAAATACGTTTTTTAAAAATTTACAAACCTGTTATTTTTAATAGATAATTTTTTTTTTTAATTAAGAAGCCCGCTGTTTTTTTTTGTTTTTTTTTTTTTTGTTTTTTTTTTCATTTTTTGTTAGCTACATAAAAAATAGAAGATTTATTTTACATCTAGAAACCTGTTATTTTTAATTAGGTACAAAAAAGGAAGTATTTAAATTTAAGAACTTTTCAAATATTAAGAACCAGATATTCTTTTATAAGGTACTAAAATAAGAACGGTTTTTAAAATTCAGATACTAGCTATTTTTATTAATTACTAAAAGAAAAAAAAATTAAATTAGGAACATTCTATATTTCATTATGTGTAAAAAGATAAAAAGTTTTTTTTCTTTTAATTTCGTAAGTTTCTTTATTAGGTGATACAACAATGTTTTGAAATTTACATCTGTCTCTCTCTGTCTGTCTCTCTGTCTCTGTCTCTGTCTCTGTCTCTCTCTCTATATATAAATACACACACACACACACACACACACACATATATATATATATATATATATATATATATATATATATATATACCTATCTATGTATATAAACATACATATATGCACATATATATATATGTATATACATATGTATTTATATACACACATATACGCTTAACTAATTCGATGTAATTACATCGAATTAGATAAGATTAAAACCATGGTAGACACTTAACGTTTTCCTCTACTAATATTATTATTATTACCCTCCTGTGTTTTTAATATATTGAGTGCCTTCATTATTTACTGATGCCACTGCAACGGAAATGTTAAAGCGGCAATTAGATACTATATATATATATATATATATATATATATATATATATATATATATATATATATATATATATGTAATATATCAAGAAAATTGAAAAAACACAGGTTTAAATGGGTTAAGTGGTGAGTTTATTGACCGACGCTGCAGTGTTTCGATCTATTAAATAGATCATCTTCAGGGCATAAGATAAGAAATTATATATCACAGAATGATGAGAAAAAGTGAGTGGTAATCCTTCTTATTCAGTCTGTTTAAACATTTTTTTCTGAAGTTTGAAAAAAGGAGACGGTTTTGAAATATGACATCAAATATTCTATTTTAAGGTGTGAGTATGTAGCGCTGTTAGTGTGTGTATTGAAGGAAACATTGTGCATTTTTTAGGTATGTGGTTGTGTGTGTGTGTATAAATTTTTTTTTCTGTAGCGATAAACGACAGCGGAAGTGAAAACTCAAGGTTGTGTGTGTGTGTGTGTGTGTGTGTGTGTATTGGTAAGAGGTAGGGGAGATATATATATATATATATATGTGTGTGTGTGTGTGTTTGTGTGTGTGTGTGTGTGTGTGTGTGTGTATAATACCCCTGGGTAAAGTATGAATCCAACCATTCTCTTTACATGTATGCGTAATTCTAAAATTCTAATTCAAAACCCAATTGAACTTACACACAATGAGCAGCAGTGATGACGTGGGTAGAATCAAGGAGAGTACCACCGCACATGAATCCTCGGCCATTCTTGAGGATCATAAGGGACACAATTGAAGGGAACTCGCATTTGGCTGCTATCTGACCAGACACGATGTACGAGTTATTCTTTGCTAACAGCAAATCATCGAGTTTCTGTAAATCTATAGAGATAAATTATAAAAAAGAATAATTTTCGTGTCTTTAATATAAAAAATGTATCTTTCGTTTATAGTTTTATAATTCAAAACAATTGCTACTGAAGTAACAACAATAACATGAAAGAAGTAACAACAATAACATGAAAGAAGTAACAACAATAACATGAAAGAAGTAACAACAATAACATCAAAGAAGTAACAACAATAACGTAAAAAAACGTGTTTCTCGTTTAAATTGAATGAATACCGAATTTGGTCATTTTTGGATGCCCAATACTTGTGACACCACCTTACCAGTGGTGAACAATTTGTGTAAATAAAAAACCTCTGTGCAGATACTGGATCCTGCACAAAGGACCTTCCAGGAGTGATGGCTGATAGGGACTGGTGGCAAGGAAGAGTCATGGAGATCCAAGCTGTCATCATGACTTGAGAAATAATAATCCTTAGTAAACGATTATTGCCATCATCAGGTTGTGCTTACAGCTTGGATTCCCATGATTCTTTCGCTACTTGTCCTTATTAGTCATTGCTCCAGTCAGGTCTTCCGCACAGCATCCACTATCCACACAGAACTGATCGACCTACTATGTGTGCTCATTTGTAGATGTCTGCAGGAGAATGTCACTTATGAGTTCGTCCTTGCTTCTCCAGCGTCGAGTAACAAATAATCTACAGCTATATGGTACCAAGTATTCCTGTCTAAATACAAATAATCTTTCTTCCCCTACAGATGAGACTAACTAGGTCTGCCTTCAGTAACCGTAAGCCAATTTTGTCATGTACAATTTTACAACCGATACATTTTAATAAAATTCATTTCATTGGCAAATTTTCTATATCATCCTTCGAAAATTTCCTGTTTTGTAATTTGGTACTACCTATAAATTTTCTTTTTGAGAACTAAGAAATATCAAGAATAAATGTGGACTTTGGTTAGCTCAGTCGGTAGAGCGTTGGGGCTAGAAACCACAAGGTTCCTAGTTCGATACCGGTCCTCGCCAACTCAGCGTATGAGTAGCACAGGGATCTATCTGTGCGGTAAAGTA
>CM042159.1:2590130-2615130 GCA_023376005.1 Doryteuthis pealeii | reverse complement strand
ATAGACATCATCCCTTTATCATATAAGCTGCTCAGCTGTGCACACATCTAGACAATAATCTAGACGTATAGACCCCATCACTGTATTATATTAGTCGCTTACGTCTAGACAGTAATCTGGATGTATAGACATCACTTTATTATATTAATCGCTCAGCTGTGCACTCGTCTAGACAGTAATCTAGACATATAGACTTTATCAATTATTATATTTAAAAGTTCAGAGAAATAAAATCAAAGAAGACGATTTTGGGAGCGTGAAATATTTTTGAAAAAAAATTGCCGCTGTGATAATTAAGGAATTGAAAGAAAAAAAAAACAACAAAAAAAGAGATCATACTCACCAATACGTTCTTCAATCTAAAACGAAAAAACAACGGAGAGAAAAATAATTAGTTGAATAATATATCCATCCTTATAAGGAAGATAAATAATTAATTGAAAAAAAAAAAAACAACAAAAAAACAAAAAAAACAACAACACAACAAAAGAGTCTCTAAAAACATCCACGAACCACGTTCGAATTCTTCTTAGATTGTATCCGATCTGTCTACTGTTTTTTTTTTTTTGTTTTTTTTTTACAGTTATAGAGGCGCGTGGTGTAATGTTTACCGTTGTATGAAATGGACATGGTGAGACGAGTTCAAATCCTGGACGGGGCTGTTTACATTTCACATAGTGCTAATACCCTTGCCAAAATACGTATCTAAATATTCTCCCTCCACCAATGGGTAAATAGTATGATACGTAGGGCTCTTTAACCTTAGTATGGCAACTAGTCTAGGGGATGGAGAAATTCAGAATTAAAACCAAAGGGGTTTCTCTTCTGGTTTGTCAAAACTACTTTGAGAGGTCCTCCTCCCCCTATCTATATCTATCAATCTCTGATGTTTGTTTCAGTTAGTTGATGACGTTTGTTGGATTTTCAGCATCTCGACATCTATTGGTCAATTCAGTGCTGAAGTCAGTCTTTTTTTTTTGTTGTTGTTGCAAATAAAAACATGGATTTAAATAACTTTCTTGATGTTGACATCCTTCCGTCTAGGAGAGACCATGGAGTAGTCCTTTTTTTTGGGGGGGGGGATACGTAGCCTGGGTGGATTCATATGGAGGATGAGCTGTTACCCAAGCAGCAAATCCCCCTTCCACACTGGCATTGTGACCCAAACGAACGGTAATGCAGTTTAGCAGCGGTAGCTTTGCAGGAGTAGCTTGGTAGCACTGGATTTCATCATCAAACCACCTTGGGGACTCCGGCTACTGATTTGTTTCCGGGGTTTACTCCCCTAGTCTTTCCTTGTGATGAGCCAGTGAAGGTTTTGTATCGGACTTTTCTTTATCTTAGATAGATTGCCGACCAAGGCTATGTAGCTCCGTCTAACCCATTTGGGGATTTACATGAGCAGAGAGTATCTCAGTTCTACTACTGTGGGGTTCGTGGTAAGTGTATTCGAACTCCAGTCGCGATTTTACGTTCACTTTCGGATTTATACCGTTGAGAAAAATATGAACCCTTCATCCCTCGGCTAATGTTTAGATAGTACCACTACTGTTCTTCCTCAAGGATAGCTTTGGTGTTTGACAGTTGGGACAACGCAGTGACATCTTTTCCACGTCTTTACTAGCATTCTTCTACTTGTGTATTATTGCGGGATTCTTCAGAGAATACGATCGCCATAGAGAATATCTTGTGACTTAGTTGGTTGGTTCGTTGGTTGGTTGGATCTTTTGCGGCATGTCAACCCTTGTGTAATTTTATGCCATGGACGTTTTCACTTTAGTCATTCTTGTTGGCTATTCATGTTTTTTTGGCTATTGTTTTTTTTCGTTCGTCACCGGTAGAATACGACACAAGGCCGCAAGTATAGAGCATTCAGTGGGGATCGAAATCGCTAATAAATAGGTATTTATTCTACTTGTTCACTACAGGTAGGATGTTACACAAGGTTACAAGTATGGGGCGTCCAGCTCGGATCGAACTCGTTATTCAGTAGTACGCCACGGTTATGATATAACATAGAAACTATAAGTCATCTAGAGATAGTCGAACACTCTCTTCAGTAGCAATGGATTTGCGAGAGGCCCTATGTAATTTATGCGCATATCAAATATTTATGAAATCAGAAAATAAAATTAAATTAAGAATAATACAATCTATATATTAATACGCCTGTATCTCGGTGTGTTACGATCTGTCGTCACCTCAGATAAATAATAGACCATTCCGTTTTGATTCTGAGGACTGTTTTGTGTATCTACCATTTGGTTATAGGTATTTATTCAAATTGTTCGCCACGACTAGGATGTGACATAAAGTCGCGAATATATTGCATCCAGCGAAGATCGAACTCGCTATTCAGTATTAATAGAACTGTGAGACTAACTTGTTAACAATTAAACCAAGATGGACGTCGAAATCCTTGTCATACCTAGGACATTAAGACTGCTTTGAGGGAGACATGTTTGTCTGATGAAAAGATGACAAAAGATGTTTTACTTACTGGGTTGGCCCAGGCGAAAGCCACCAGGCAAAGAGCTATGAGGACCTTCATGTTGTGTCAGTGTGCTCTTCTTTTGGGTTGTGTCTGGCTAAAGAAAATCAGCTAATTTATAAATGCCGTGTCAGCCCACACACCCATATACGACCCCAAAGATTAGATACAAAATGTAGACCTGGGAAGGAGGCATCTGCCAACTTATCATTCTCGCTTGTTGGGATAAACACTCAGGTAAGAAGATAACTGATTAGAATAACGTCATCCGCTGCAGGTATGTGGCTTGAATTTAGATTTCGTGCGCTGGAGACGTCTGTCAAAACAATCAAAATCAAAGTGACGTGTCTAGTACGATACTAAAGTGCATCCGATGGTGAGGCTCCAGTTCTGCAGCACAAGGGAGTGCTGAGTGCTCCTTCATTGTTATTACCTCCCAGATCTCCTCTAACTCGGTGGCCGTAGCTGTTAGCGTCCCAAACCCGATTAGAGCTTCAAATTCTAAACAAATTTCAGTAAAATAATATCTCGATTCATTTTGATTAAATTCCGTACGATTTTGCAAATAATTCTATTGGATCATTCATATATATATATATATATATATATATATATATATATATATATACACACACACACACACACACACACACACACACACACACACATATATATATATATAATATATATATATATATATATACTAGGTGTGTCAAAAAAGTACCAAGTTTAAAACTGCATTTACCAAGATAGAAAAAAATGAATGAATGGAACGTTATTTTTTTTCTGAATACAATTTGTGAAAAGATACACAAATTTCGGTACCTTTTTGACACACTATATATATATATATATATATATATATATATATAATATATATATATATATATATATATAACATTAGTACATGGTTATCACTATCCCACTTGGTGTTTTAATAGTGGGGTAAGCTTTTGTGGCATTATTAATAGATTGCTCAATATCAGTGGTGTGTGTGTGTGTGTGTGTGTGTGTGTGTGTAATAGATAAATATATATTACTTTGAGTATGGATATTTATTGCATGGATGGAATTCTTTTCGGCAAGTTATTACAAGTTGGTTTTGTCAAAGTCCACGAAACATTAATAATCTTCTATCTTTCTATTAATAATGGAGATTCGCTCTCTTTTTGTCTGTAACAAAAACTGCGTCACTGCTTACGTCACATTACCCAACACATAATCCAAAGTCATAACATAGAATAACTATACTCAAAATGTGAGCATGCAACGTTAGACAATCCTCATTGTTTCAATAAATAGATGCCCGGCGTTATATATTTATATATAGTTTGTTTTATTTTAATATATATTTGAAGTTATCGAAACTGTTTCCATTTCAAATTGTCTTTCTTACTTTCTTTCTTGTTTTACACCTTTAATAAATTTGACGATTTTATATACTTATGGTATACACTCTATGACATTGAATTTCCACCTCCCATCCCCTCAGGCAATATCTTTCAAAAATTATTTTTAAATCGCCCGGAGGTTGTCTTTTTATTTTGCTAGTTCAAATGATATTAAATATCTGTACCGCAAAATTTTAGCCCACCACTAATTCACCAAGTAAGATGGTGATAATCATAAACTATTATTATAAATATAGACTTTTACTATGATCATCTTTTCACGTTAGACTTCCCCAGAGATGCTGATAGGTACGCGTCCTGCGTTACTGACGCATAAAACTCTAAAAGGAAGCAGTAAAATTATATCCATGCGTCCAAGGTTTTTCCTCCCCCATCATTTCAAGCTTACTGTAAATACATTTCAATATTTATTTGATGAATTACACGCTATGGGGCACACGGTAAGAGCTATATGGCTTTAGTTTTTCATAGATAAAAACTCTACAATTAATTAAGAAACTTTAGTTGGGACCCATCAAATTTCTCGGGGACTCATTCAAATCAAGTACATGCGTTCCAGGACGGACTTAATTAAAAGCTACCAGTATCACTGCTTCCCTTATCGATATTGCAAATAAAATAAATCCGCCGTATGTTTGGTAAAAACATATCTGAAATCGTATATCATTCCATCCTCATCGTTCCGTCGCGTAATGGTTTGCAAGCTTGTCTACCAGATCTAATACAACCGAATAGCGAGTTCAATCACTGCTGCACACCCCATACTTGCAGTCTTGTGTCACGTACCACCAATTGTGAAGGGGTTGGATAAATACGTATCTGAAGTCGGATATTTTGCAATGTTAACTCGTAGCACTATAGACCTAATGTTTTTTTAACAGTAAGGTCGTAAGAAAATGTTAAACTAAGTTCAATCAACTAGGATTGGGAATCAATTACGTATCAAAATTTGATCTGAATATAGATACGTTTTTTTATAGTGTATGATAGCTAAGTCAGTAGAGTGTTAGACTAGGAACATCAAGATTCCTGGTTCGATACCAGCACTCGCCAAATCGGTGTAAGAGTAGCATAGGGATCTGTGCGGTAAAGGGAGGAGCTGATGATAGATGTGGCGCTCGACCTCAGACGTAAAAACAATCTCCTTTGTCTAGTGCTAGGGAAAAGCGGATAGACTCTCTCGCTGCTTGGCTGATACTGACTTTAGGCCAACCCGACGACTTATATATTCTGTGAGGCACACGTTGTTTAATGGTTAACGTCGTTCGAAATAGACTCGCCGACCCGAGTTCAAAGCTAGGACGAGGCAGTTAGAAGGGAGGGGGTAAATGCATATATATTCTGTACCAAGATGATTTTTTTGTCAAAGCTTGGTGTGAGAAGATAGAAAATAGGGAAGATGCCCAAACAGGCATACAATAAATAAATAAATAAATAATAATAATAATAATAATAATAATAATAATAGTAATAATAATACATCCCTAACAAACGTAGAATGGAAAATAGTCAAGTTAGAAACTGAAAAGATAAACAAAATATTAGTGAATATCCCAACAGACAACATCATTGACCTAAATAAACTTATTTATGCAGGATCAAAATTAGTTTGTGATAGAATTGGTGTACCCCTAAGGAAAACAAACAGAAACACAAAAACTGGGTGGGAAATTAGACTGAAAGGACAAATAAAAAAACTGCAACAACAAACAGCATTAAAGAAAAACACTAATACAAATTCAACTAAAAATTTGAAAAGACAACAAATTAAGATGGAAGAAGTAAATCAAATGATATTAGCTATAGAAGGAAGACTTAAAAGATACCGAGATAGAACAAAACAGTACAAACAAAATAGGACTTTCCAAAAATCAAAATAAATTTCACGAACAAATCGGGAGAACAAAAACAAACACTGTTGAACACTAAGAAGCAATAGAAGCAAAACTGTTTTGGAATAATATATGGAGAAAAAAGGACACAACAAAGCATCAAAAAGGGATTAGCGATATTAAAAATGAACTGAAGCAAATCGAGGAGGGTCCTGTAACAAGCATTTACATAATTATGCTCAGATCAGCACTTAAGAAAATAGCAAACTGGAAAACACCAGGCCATGATGGTATACTCGGATTCTGGTTCAAGGAATTCACTTCAATCCACCAGAGAACTGACCAACAACTTAACAGAGGCTTACAGGAAACGGATGTACCCGAATGGATGACAAAATTATTAACTACTTTAATCCAGCAAGACCCACAAAAAGGAAATATCCCTTCGCAATTATAGACCCATAACTTGTCTGTCCATGATGTGGAAAATATTGATTGCGGTAATAAAAGAAGAAATATACTCTTCACTTAATTGGCGTAAGCTTTTCCCAGAAGAACAGAAAGGATGTCGCATGGGGAAAAAGAGGAACACATTACTTACTTTATATAGATCAACACATCCTTAAAGAAGTTAAAAATAGGCGGAAAAATATTGCAATAGTATGGGTTGGCTACAGAAAAGCTTATGCCATGGTCCCACATACTTGGATTTTAGAATGTCTAAAAATGTACAGAATATCCAACAACATCATAAATTCTATCAGAAAAGCCATGGAAAACTGGAGAGTCCAATTAAAAGCAGGAGGACAATCCCTGGCAGAAGTAAAAATTCAAAGAGGTATTTTCCAAGGAGACTCGCTATCATCACTAGTATCTATTATAGCAATGATGCCACTCAATCATATACTCAGAAAATGCATAGTGGGATACAAATTCACTAACTCTCAGGAAAAAATAAACCACCTTATGTACATTACGTGCCTCTTCTAATTTTCAAATTTCTTGTAAGGGAATCTAGAGAGTAACATTTATCTATCCACTATTAAAAATAGTCAAATTTGTCGGAATTTGAACTCTTTACCATCCAAATTTTCCCCACGGCCGTACCAAATTTTCTTTTTTTATCAAAATAAAGTCCTATTGCTATTGTAATCTGAATAATTGTGCTCAATTATAATGAACTGTCCTCAGTATTTTTGCACTTTTCTTGGTTCTGGTACGCATAGAAACAGAAGAGTTTTAAGGTAGTCAAAGAGTTAAGGTTCAATTTGGTGCTCAATTACAAAATAGATATATACCTTCATGGAGAAATTTATATAACAATTCTGATCGTTTATTCAACATATTTCTAGAATTCACAAAACTTATTGATGTAATGAATATGCCTACACCTAGGTACACCCCTCACAGTAATCTGATTGGTTAGTGACCGCCATAAATACGGAACAATGTAGAGGTGCAAACGCCTACTACAACGCCTACTACTCTGAGACCTTCTATTACTACTACTACTACTACTACGACGACGACGACGACGCACAGGCTTCATACTTACCCGCGAGCGTACCCCACTACTACTTCTACTAATATATCCCTTACACGGATATATCAGATTGGCGACGATGATTCAGAACAAATCACAAGTCAAAACAACGTTCGACCAAAGATTTCTCGACAAAGAAAAAAAAATACAGTAAACGAAACACGTGTAACGTATTGGACTCTTACACAACTGCAGGAGTTGCACGCACTAAATACGCATATATATGTTACGTGACCTTTCTGCACAATACAGATGCACTGGCCACTCGTCTCTGCGCACCGAGGACGTTTACAAGGCACGCTGTCGTGTAAACATAAACTTGGGGGTCTTGTGTTTACGAACACATAACTTTGGGATGTTTATCAACACAGATTCCAGCAGTCGTCTCCAGTCAGTCTTTACCCCCAAAACGAGAACCTTCCTCAATATCGTAGTCAGGGGAGCTCGGTCACGTCCCTTTTCGTTATGGTGAATTTGCCTGGTGTGACAGGTTAACTTTGCGTATCTCTTTTTGTCTTAGGGTCGGGGAGGGCTTTGTTTACGTTTAGTGGCGTTCATTCATAAATTTTCTCGTAGTGTTTTTTTTTGTGTTTTTAGAAAAGGATATTGTTTTTTAAATGATGTATTTATTCAATCGATTTCTCTTTTAATAAATATCTCTTTTACTAAAAGCAATATCAACAAACTTCGGTATTAATATCTCATCTACTGAAAGTAATATCACCAAAACCTCGGTAGCAATATCTTATCTATTGAAAGCAATGCCAACAAACCACGGTAGCAATATCTCATCTATTGAAGGCAATATCAACAAACCTCGGTAGCAATATCTCATCTACTGAAAGCAATGCCAACAAACCACGGTAGCAATATCTCATCTATTGAAGGCAATATCAACAAAACCTCGGTAGCAATATCTCATCTACTGAAAGCAATGCCAACAAACTTCGGTAGTAATATCTCATCTACTGAAAGCAATGTCAACAAACCTCGGTAGCAATATCTCATCTACTGAAAGGAATGTCAACAAACATAGGTAACAATATCTCATCTACTGAAGGCAATATCAACAAACCTCGGTAGCAATATCTCATCTAGTGAATAGAAAAGAGGTCTTAATATATTTCAAGGTCGGCTTCTCTTCGTATAATTACTTTCGTTCGTTCAGTTGGTAAAGTATTAAGCAGGACTTTTATATCTTGGCAACATCAGTTATATTTCCAGCCGGTCCGTGCGTGTCCCGACTCCAACTAACTTGCTGTCAATTCAGCCCAGGAGTTATATATATCATTTTTTGCCAAGAATATTCCAGAAAAGTAATTTCCTAGAAGAAGATCATTCCAGAAATAGAACATTATCGAACATTCCAAAGCTTCCAATTCTTCTATAAAGTTCCAGGACCCCCGACCACGTGTCACTAAGAGGTCACTCCTCCGTTTGGGCAATTAGATTAAAGGAACTTGGTGGAAGACAAGTCTGAAACCTCAGTGTAAAAATAAATAGGCAGACCGTAAAATTATTACTCGATTCAGATAGTGAAATCTCGGTATTAAGCGAGCAAACATGGAAAAGAATCGGCTGTCTAGAGTTGACGAAAACGAATAAAATTGCAAAGGGAGTCTCAGGAAAAAAACTAAAATTTTTAACATTAAATGTAACGTTTCGTTCAGGGGGAAAAATTCAAAAATCGAAAGCGTATGTACTCTCTGGTTCAATGGATCTCTTTGGCACAGACTGGATGGTTTTGTTTAATTTATGGGAATTAAGGATACATTCTTTCTGTAACAAAGCTGATATTATAGAGAACAATAACCCGAATCAAACAGAAAAATTTATTACTGAGTTGAAAAACGAATGTCCTCGCGTTTTTTCAGAAGGACTTGGTTGTGCACAAAAACAGAAGTCAAGTTTGAATTGAAAGAAAATGTGAAGCCAGTATTTAGAAAAAAGAGAAAAGTACCATTTTCGATACTAGACACAATAAATGAAGAACTAGAAAGATTGGGGAAAATTAGCGTAAAAAAAGTCGATTACTCGGATTGGGCATTTCCAACAGTATATATAAAAAAGAAAAACCGAAAAATCAGAATGTGTGCTGAATTTTTGAGCGGCTTAAATGGTGAATTGTTTGAAAGACCACGCGTACCCTTTACTGTCAGTGGAGGATATATTCACTAAATTAAACGGAGATAGAGTGTTTTCAAAGTTGGACTTATCTGAGGCTTTCCTTCAGGTTAAAGTCAGTGAAGAATGTTCGAAGTACCTGACAGTAAACACCTATGAAGGAATTTTAAAACTAAATCGTCTTCCTTTTTGATTGAAGGCAGCGCCAAGCCTATTCCAGCAAATAATGAGCATAATGTTGGCTGATATGGAGTATGCAATTGCATACTTTGATGATATTTTGATTAAAAGTGAAGACGAGGTCCAACATAAAGCGCATATTAGCGAAGATTTTCCGAGAATAGAAGAATAAAGTTTCATGCTGGGTGCTGAAAAATGTGAATTCTTCTTAAAGAAGATAAAATATATAGGGCAGATTATTGACGGTAACGAAAGAAAACCGGACCCAGAAAGAGCGGAAGCTATAAGAAATATGCCAGCACCAGATAATGTAGCTAAACTCCAGGCGTTCTTGGGATTAGAAAGTTACTATAGCAGTTATATCCCCAAAATGCATATGAGAGTTCCTTTAAATAATTTGGTAAAAAAGTGGATATGGTCGAAAGAATGCGAACACGCTTTGAAAAAAATAAAAAATCTGTTTATCAGTAGACATATCATTAGTGCATTTCGACCCGAAGAAAAAAATCATTTTAGCACAAGACACTAGCGATTATGGGGTGGATGCCGTATTACTTCATGAATTTGAAGACGGATCTACGAAGCCAATAGCACATGCCTCCAGAAAGTTGCTGCCCACGGAACGAAGTTATAACCAATAGAAAAAGAGAGTCTAGCAATAATCTACACTGTAAAAAAAAAAAAAAATTCACATGTTCCTATACGGAAGGGAGTTTACTCTGCAAACAGTAAAGGTAAACCAACTCACATGGTAAATCGACTACAGCGTTGGAGTTTAATTATATTAAATTACAATTTTAAAATGAAATATTTGCCTTCAAAGAAGTTAGGTCACGCCGATGGGTTGTCAAGACTAATACTTAATTATACGAAACCCTTGGAAGAAACTGTAATATTGCACTGAGAGACAAAAGTGAATTGTCGGGTTTGTTATGCGACACTATTAGAGAACTACCAGTTACTCTAGTAGATGTGAAAGAAGCATCGGAGAACGATGATTTCATTTAAGAAATGAAAAAGCAAGTCGGGTTGAACGAGAAAACTAAAACAGGAATCAGTGTCACCTTTTTCTATCTGTAAACATGTATTAGTATACGCAGATAGAGTTGTAATACGACAGGCTTTACAAAAGAAAATTCTAAAAGAATTTCATACTGGCCATCTAGGGATATCGAGAATGAAATCTCTAATGAGAGGTTATATTTATTGGACCTAGAAAATGTGGTGAAACAGTGCATAGGATGCCAACTGGCTGCAAGGGATCTACCGGTAAAGATTAAACCATGACCAAAGACAGATGTCCCATTCAGTCGATTGCATATCGACTTTGCAAGGCCACTAAAGGGATTTTATTACATAATCGTTGTGGACAGTTTCACTAAATGGCCAGAAATTGTTAAGTGCAGACATCCAACTGCAACAAATACATTAAACGCACTTATTTTTAGTAGCTTTGGGGTCCCTAAAACTTTAGTCAGCGACAATACAACCCAGTTTACGGGAAGAGAATTCATGGAATTCTGTACATCATCGCCCATTGATCTCGTGAAAACAGCAGAATATCATCCAAGGTCAAATGGACAGGCGGAAAAATTCGTAGACACATTTAAAAGGGCTCTGAGGAAAAATCAAGACATGGACACGATTGAAAAAAGTATCCAGAAAGTTTTGGCAGTTTATAGAATCACGTCAAACCCGAATACAAATTCAGGTTTATCGCCAGCAGAGTTAATGTTCGCAAGAAAAATACGCTCTGTGTTCGACAGACTATTGCCTAGTCCGACGAAGAAAACTGCTAAAATAGAAAACAAGATGGCTAAAGCATACAAATCAGGTGACAAAGTTTTTTTCAAGGACATTAGGGCTGGAAAAATATATTGGGTAGAAGGAACGGTAACCAAAAGAATTGGACAGGTCATATATGACGTACAATGTGAAAAGTTTCTATGTAAACGACATTGGAATCAATTGAGACCCAGACACACTACAGGGGTCACGGAAAATACCGAAGAGATTCCAATGGATATCCTGTATGACTCCTTCGAAATTCCCGTTCCAGTAAATCAACATTCGCCAATGGATGTATCACCCAACTCAAGACCAGAGGTAACAGTGTGTAAAACGCCACCACTTCAAGGAGGATTGAGGCGAAAAAGACTGATAGAAATCAACCGATTAAGTCCAGACCCTCAAAAGAAAAAAATATTGAAGCTAAATTCCATGGAGAATTTAGCTCAAGGGGAGGTGATGTAATTAATATGCATATACCTAGGCACCCCCTCACAGTAATCTAATTGGTTAGTGTCCGCCATAAATACTGAACAATGTAAAGGTACACTCGCCTACTACAACGCATACTACTTTGACACATACTATTACTACTACTACGACACATAAACTTCATACTTACCAGCGAGTGTACCTCACTACTACTTCTACTAATCTATCCCTTACCCGGATATGGCACCTCTGGGTGCAAGTATTTAACTTTTTAATGTAATAAAATATTATATTAAATTAGAAAGGTTAATGAAACTAAATAAGAATGCAGACAGAAAGATTTGAAACAGATGGAGGGATTAATCGAAAATTAAATTCTTCCATCACTCTGCCAAAGTTTCCTAATTTAAGTATTTAGTTAAAATAGGATGTAAAGAATAAAATCACAGTTATTTCTTCTTGTTAATGGATTTCTTTTAAGATTTATTGAAGAAAATTTTGCTTATATTCATTAAGATAAAAGCATGTTATTAATATGTTGATAAGACTAAGAGTATTAATAATGTAAAACAATTTTATTAATAATTGAGGTCTAAATACAAATAAAATAATGGAGAATGTGACGTAAAAGTAATTGTGACAAAAGGAATTGTGACTTGAGTAGTGATATAGTTTTGGTTACAGACAGACAAACACATGATCTCCATTATAATAAGATACATTTTTAAATGGACAACATAAACTTTTTTTATTGGATTATGGAATGAATTTCAAGAACTTGAGAAAATCGAACTGGTGCCACACCTAGCATATAGTCCAAACCTAGTTCATCGGAAGCTGCAATGAAGGATTTCTTCAAATGTGATCAAAGAACTGACAGGAAGGTAACTTTACGCATTGTATAATCCAGACCTAGTTCCTCGGAAGCGTTAGGGAAGGATTCCTTCGAGTGGGATCAAAGAACTGGACAGTGCTCTTGCTTGAAACCTAAGGATGGCCATAAAAATGTTTTTTATTGTTCTTTTCTTTATATTCCGATATGAACTATTGCTGATGGAAGCTTTCTGATTATAGTATCGTTCCTTTCGAGGTGGCACGGTCGCCCCTAAATTAACTATATATTATCCCTTAGTCGTGGAGGCGCTTGGTGTAATGATTATCGTCGTAGAAAATGGACACGATGAGATGGGTTCAAAGCCTGGATGAGGCTGCTTGCATTTTCACATGGCACTAATACCCTTGGAAAAGGTATGAATCCAAGTATTCTGCTTCCAGCTTTGGGTGAATGGTATGACAGACTGTGCTCTTTAACCTTGGTTGGTCAATCAGTCTAGGATAAGGAAAACTCTGAATCCAAACATGTTAAACTCCGCTAACAAAATTGACCACGTGTTACATCATGTTCGTAGGTGGGGGTTGATGAATATATATATTGTCCCCTATTACTTCTTACTTTTTCGTGGTAAACACATTCTTAATTATTACGGTTGTCACGATGAAAACATCGATTCTTGTTAGATCAGCGAACTTAAACAGCAGGATCCTGTTCAATAATTAATTGGGTTACCACTTAAACAACAACAGGCATTGTAAACAATCCAACCCCTTAGTTTATCAAAATGACTCGATATGGCATTAAATGACCCGAAAAGGGTTGATACGCCGTAAGATAAAACAAATAAAACAATATTTTTAATTAAGCATTTACTCTGTAAAGGGCACTCATTTGTTCTACAGTTGTACTGATTCTTTAATTAATTATTTTTGTCTAATAATTTTCTAGCCTTTATATTATTTTACGCATGTTATCCAAGCCGATATAGCTAATTTTTATAGCAATTTCATTAAATATTTAAAGAATTAAGGTAAAAAAGAAAGAAAGTTTCAATTAGTGGCCAGAGCGAGCAATATGCTGAGAGAATGGAGAATCTGTTTATTATGTAATAATAATAAGGAACGAAGACAGATGAGTATTATTGCAATGGGACATTGGGCAGAGCATGTAAATCGCAAATTGGACATGTAAATCGCACATTGGACATGTAAATAGTCTGATTACAATAAACTGTCTACGAACCAATGAAATTGCTGCATGAGATTGATAAACCGTAAAACAAAGATAATCTCACTACCGGGTCAATAAAAAATTGTTGGCAGACTTTAAATAAGAAAGATAAGTCTGAACATTCTCACAACGACTGATAACGTAATCTACTAAATGTCTACCAATAAGTACTTAAGTACCCAAAATAACAATAGAGTCACGTGACCTACGAGTTATTGTCCTAGGAATGATGGGTTGGTTGGATTTTAGGGCATGTCAACCCTTGGGTTATTTTATGCCGAAAACGATTCTATTACATTCATTCTTGTTCTGTATTCAAGTCTTTTTTTTTCTTTTTTGAAATACAAGTCCATGTCATGGACTTCTCAGCTACCAGGATTCCGTCCTTAAGCATCATGGGTCGCCATCTTTGGCTAACAGGTGGTCCAATTTAGTGAATTTCTACCCATCTGCAGAGGCGCAGTCGGTGTATTCTACAACCCCAGCCGACAGGGCGAATTTAAAAATTGATATAACAAAGTGATAGCAAAATGTGATATAAAATAAAAGGTTTTGATAATATATAACGAAGGTAATAAGTAAAAAAATATGAAAAATATGAAGACCTACGTGAACAATGGGTCAGAAACAGATGGATAACAAATGTATTTCCCATCGAAGTCGGATGCCGGGGATTTATTACCAACTCAACCTCGGCATTTTTGTCTAAACTTGAACTTTCTCCACCAGACAAGAGGAAATACATAAAAAAAGATCCAGGAGAAAGCTCTAACCGCATCAGCGTGGATATGGCAATCCTATATTGTGACATCAAACCGACAAAGTCTGGTGGTATCTTGAGATACTGCTGGGACGCTCTGGATTAGTGGTAATGATTCTTCGGTCCCGAAACCATGCCTGAACCCATAGTCATCATCTGATGAAGGCTTTGTTGGTTGCAATGCTACTGTGTAAATAGCAGTCATTGTATGAAGATTATTTTTTTTTTAGTCTTCAAGTGGTTTATAAATTTTGTTTTCATTAAAATTTTAATTGGAGGGGATTCAAGAAAAAAAAATCCCACCTCCCACCACAAAAAAGAAGAATAGCATACATATCCTCTTTCCTGTGATCATAGTGTTAAACACATAATGATATAATTATTTATATATTATTGTATCGTTCCTTTCAAGTTCGCACGGTCGCTCTTTCCCTTAAGTGTGGAGGCGCGTGCTTACCCTCTACGGAAATGGAACCGACGAGACGAGTTCCAATCATGGACGATGTTGTTTGCATTTTACATAGCTCTACCCTTGGGAAAGGGGTCATTTTCACCTTTAGTTGTTAAAGTTCCTAGCATAAAATTGTGCGTGCGCATTATCTGAAATGAACTTAATTGTTGTTAAGAACACATTTTATGATATTTTTGTGTTAAACCATGAAATTGTATTGTTTTCGAAACGATTCTAAGATTTGTATATTTCGCATGGACACATTCAAAATAGCTACCGTCTTGTTTCAAAGTGAAAGTCAGTTGGCTAAATTCCTAGCATAAAATTATCCGAAATTGTTATTAAGAACACATTTTATGATATTTTTGTGTTAAAGCATACAGTTGTATTGTTTTCGAAAGAGTTTCTAAAATTGATTTATTTCGCACGGAGTCTTTAAAAATAGCTACCGGCTTAATTCAAAGTGAAATTCAAGGGAGGTTACTCTAATTGCCTTATTTGCTAGGAATTTTAACAACTATAGGTGAAAATTACCGGGAAAGATGGGAATCCAATTATGCTGCCTCCTGGTGTTCCTTAATCTTCAGTCCGTTATCATCTTGCAGCACCGTCTGGATCTTATTTCTTATGAGAGTCGTCACCTCAACTAGATAATGGACCATTCCGTTTTTATTATAAAGAAAGGAGATGCTACAGAGAAAAATTATAATAAGAAAGAGAGTATGAGAAAGATAGAGAGATAGGACGAGAAGGCGAAAACAACAACGCTGATCTGTTTCAATCGAACATAATGAAAGTATCGAAAAGAAGGAAAGAAAGAAAGAAATAGTGTGAGAAAGTCAAGCTTATTATATATTTTACATATTGAACTATTTCGCAATAGCTCTTAAGTAAACATATCAAACCTTGCAATAATTTAATTATCATACTGTGGTATATCCACAGGTCCTGCTAATAAATGTAATATTTTGATTTGATTATAGTGACTGATTGATTTTAACAGCATATCAACCCGTCTACGATTATTTTACTCAACAACTTAAAGAATTGCGTACAATATAAGTTTCTATCAAAATAAACTATTTTTAATCCCAAATTCCGGTAGACCCTAATAATTTCGCTACACTTTTTTCCTCCCCCCTCCCCGTGTGCTTCGACCACTGGACCGGGTTAAAGTACAATTATTAGGGTCGATCCCAGATGACCATCCCTCCAGGCATTACCTGCCCTTTATGGACAGGGCTGGGTTTATTTCCCAGCGCCTTGAGGGGAAATGCCGAAGGGATCGACGCAATTTGTGTTCTTTCCCACCCATGGGCTTCGGCTTGTGAGTGAGCCTGCATTAAAACGAGGCCTTGTGCCCAGTCCATACAAGTGGGGTATGAGACAAATACTCTAATAATTTCGCTACACCGAATCGAAAGAAACGGCTTTTTTTCTTAGGGTTTACAGAAAACCGACCCCAACACTCCGCATTCGTGGGTGACATGTCTGACCAGCATTTGCGAACACTTGAATTACTGATTGAGACCGATAATTTCGGCAACTTTCGTTTATTATTTTTTTTTTACAGAATGGTGACAACATTAAACATTAAACATTGTCAACTCATCTTTCGGCTGCTGATACTTTGTTTTTTTTACTTTAATATTCGTATTTCGTGACGAAATTGAAACATATGAACAAGCGGATACCCAACCCCCACAACCCAAGCGCGTCAGGATATGTTTGGCCTGTGCGACGGGGAAGAGTGTGGCGAGTGGCTACGGATATTCAAACTCGCTACCTCCTCGTAGATGAGGTGCTGTTAGTAGAGACCCGTATGAAGTATAATGGAATTTGCATAAGCACAGCCGAACGAGGAGAAATAAGACGGACTGTCGCTGACACATGGAGTGAGGAAGAAAGTGTTTGGACGGCAAGTGAAATCTGACGTCTGCTATTTGAAGTGAGAGTGGTGTGTTCAGTTGGGAAAGAAATTGCATTTCGTTTGCTGGAGAGACTTGCAAAGGATTGACATTATCTTGAATCTTTGGACCTTTCAAGAGATCATTCTATTACGATGATACACTTGTATAATCAGAAACGGATGGATAACAGATGAATTTCCTATCAAAGTCGGATGCCAAGGATTTATTACCAACTCAACTAAATAGCTATCATTAGATGAAGATTATTAGACCGCAGTCATTTCCACTGTTACTCTTAAATCATTCTTCGCTCACTATCATGTCAATCTACATTTTAATACTGGTGTTCATTAATCAGTCACCGTAATATCTCTTTAAAGGTCAGAAGTAAATGTGTAATATCACAGGATTTCTCTTCTGAACAAGGAAAATGTATTTGATGTGTGACGGCTGCATCCCTGCATTCGACACATCGAAACAAATACAGCTCATTTATTCACATGGAGTCGGTACAATGATACAGTCGAACACACATCTGAGCACAAGGCCCGAAGTTTTATTTTTTTTTGGGGGGGACGGCATGACCAGGTCTGTTACCTGGTCATGCTGTGAAACTTGTATTTCTATCTTAGCTAGTCTCATTCGCCGACCGATCCATACTAATAAATACAGTCGTCCATCGCCCTCCACTACTGCTTTCACCAAAAAATTCACTGACACTCTATGAATGAAACCCTACTTAAGCCCAGATTGTAATAAACAAAAGGTTGTAAATTTATTTACAAAAATTAAAACTAAACCACTGATATAGGGTGGGAGTGGAAGGGGCAAAAAAAGTCCCCAAGATAAGACAAAAAACTAAACAAAACTGATGATGACAAACATTGATATGTCAAGACCTGAAGCATTCTGTGACGTCAGGCTTAAGAAAGCGAATAGGATGCGGATAAAACTATTTGTGTAGAATAAATCCTATTACAGAAGAACCTTTTAACTTTGTGAATCATTGGTAAGAAATAGGTTTACTATTCATCTGTTGAGAATTTAAATAGAATTTAAAAATTACTTTGATTTTAATGTTAAATAGGAATCTGGCTCTCTCCCTACATCACCATTTTTAATAGTTCAGTTTTAAAAAATTAGGAAATACGTGCAGCGAGGACTGAACTCGCAATATCCTGATCGTTAGTGATATCTCGAAGTCAGACTACTCAAGTTCGTTGATGCGTATGCAAATTTGTATATTACGATCGGCAGCGCTGGGCACGATTGGTCCATATGTGGGGTTTTATCGAAAATTTGGGTTATCTGCCTCTTAATCAGTTCCTGAAAACCCAGACGCTAGTGGGTAGAGACAGAGCTCTAAATCTTCAGAACAGTATCGGCAGGCACTGAGGTTAGAACAGTTTTAGCAGCGGCCGAATTAAGGTCAGCTACAGCTTTTAGTCTAGGCACCCACAGGGTTAAGACCAGACAAATCTACGAACGAGGCAGCAGTCCGAAAAGAACAGGCAAACACCAGTGAGAGTCAACACGGGGAACTGAACAGGCAGAGAACACAGTAGCAGCGGTCAAAATAAAGTCAGCTTTTAGTCTGGGCTCCAACAAGAATAAGACCTGACAATTCAACAGACTACTGCAACAAGAAACAATTACAGAAACATTGCTTCAACAGTGCTAAGTAACTTTGTCTCTTAATTCTATAATATTTCCCGCCGAGCGAAATTGTTTGGCAACTTTTCCTTGAAATTTTATGAACTTTTTCGCACACAACTTTGAACATACACTTTGTGAACACCTCTTATATTGCACCAATAAAAGTTATTAACCCGAATATATAAATATATTCGCCTTGTGTACCTTTCCTTTATAACATCTGCAGTCTTATTAGTCTCACTTTTATTTCTATAAATCTTGGTCAGGGCAGTTAATTATTATTTAAGGTTTGCCTTCCCACACCGAGATGGGTTGTGTTTGATTTTGCTAACGATAACACAGACGTCCGTGGGACAAAACGATTTTGGCGAATTGATTGAAGACTGCTGTAATATTGTTACTGGCGAAAAGACTTTATCAGTGGACATTTGCATTTGAGAAAGTGATTACCGTGGTTGATTTCAAATAATCCCTTACAAAACGATTTTCCAATATGTGAAACATCACTTGAAAATTCTGTACATATTTTAATAGCATGATAATCATCAGCTGTTATTTGATTTTCGCTGAATTATAAACGTAAATAATTTATTATAATGGGGATTGTGTGTTTGTCTGTCTGTAACAAAAACTATCTCACTACTCAAGTTACAATTACCCTTGTTATTTGCGTCACATTGATTGTATTTTTATTTAATTCTCGATTATTAATAAAATAGTTGTAAATTATTTATACTGTTGGCCATAACATGCAATTGTATTCATATATACCACAAAATAGCGGTTTACAGTGTGAACAGAAAGGCTAATTTGCATATTGATATTAAAAAATGGGATTTTAATAGATATGTTCTTAGTAGTATTGATTTTTTAATTTTTGGTTTTATCTTAATGAATATGAGCAAAAATCATGGGAATAAATCTTAAAATAAATCCATTAACAAGAAGAAATAATTGTAATTTTATTATTTACTCCCTATTTTAACTAAATATTTAAATTAGAATAATTTAGAAATGAAAGACGAGAGTGATGGAAGAGTAAGTTTCAGTTGTTCTATTTTCCGATTATATCCCCCTCTGTTTCAAATCATTTTATTTGCATTCTTATTTAGTTTCATTAGCCTTTCTATTTTAATACGATATTTTATTACATTAAACTTAAATACTTTCATACGCAGGGTGCATATATTTGATAATAAAAATAAATAAGATATTTGTAAATTATTTAGTGCGTTATTTAATGGGTTAAATAAGGGCTACTTTTATTGAGCACTGAATTGGAAATTTTGTTTATTCAAATGTTTAAAACAATCATCATCATCATCATCATCATCATCATCATGTCACGCTGTTAGCACGGATATCCATGACAATCTCTCTCCATCCGTTCCTATCACTCATCATTCTCGGGAGGTCCTCTATACAGCATCCTGTATCCGTACAGAGCTGGTCAATGTAATTCTTTGCTGGTCGGTCCACACTGGCGTGCCCATGTGCTGGCTTCCACAGGAGGATGTCACTTATGAGTTCGTCCTTTCTTTTCCAGCAGTGTCCTGTGTGTCTTGTCCGTCTTACTCGGATGGTTTGGGTGATATGTGTTTTCTGGTGGGGTGTTATTTCCACGTCTTGGTCAGGGTCACCCGCAGCATTCTTGTGCAGCTCCCATCTAGTTTATTCTTTAGTCGCTTCGTTAGGGTCCAGGTGGTGCAGCCGTACAGCAGTACAGACACGACAACGGCCTGGAAGAATTGCCTCTTTAACTTGTCTGTGAAACTTTCAGCATTCGTAGACATTTTACGATTCAACCGTTATCAATTTTTAAAAAAATGGCCTTTTATATTAAAAAAAAAATCCTAAAGACTACCTCAATAAAAAAAAACTTTTCTCGTGCAACAAATTTTATCAGATTATCTTATCTTCCGCCCCCAACTGATATCTTTCCTTACAACTCTTCTCTTTCTTCTTTCTTTCCGTTTCTTCCTTCTTTCTCTTTTCTCCTTCTTTCTCATTCTCTTTCTTCCTTTATTTTCTTCTCTATTTTTAAAATTTTTCTTCCTTCTTCTCTTTCTCTTTCTTCCTTCATCCTGTTTCTCTTTTGTCCTTGATTTCTATCTCATTCTTCGTTCATTCACTTTCTCTTTCTTTTTTTATTATCTTTCTCTTTTCTTTTTTTTTCTTTCGTTATTCTTTTTCTCTTCTTTTTTAATTCTTTTCTTCTTCCTATTCTCTTTCTTTCTTCCTTCATTCTCTTCTCTTCTTCCTATCTCTTTCTCTTCTTATTCTTTTTCTTCCTTCATTCTTTTTCTCTTCTTTTTCATTCTCTTCTCTTTCTTCTTTCACTCTTTTCTTCCTATTCTCTTTCTCTTCATCCCTCATTCTCTTTCTCTTTCTTCATTCTCTTTCTCTTTCATCCTTCATCTCTTTCTTCCCTATCTCTTTCTCTTTTCATACTTCATTCTTTTTCTCTTTCATCCTTTATTCTCTTTTTCCTATTCTCTTTCTCTTTCAACCTTCATTCTTTTTCTCTTTCATCATTCATTCTTTTTCTTCTTTCTCTTTCTCCTTCCTTCCCTTCTCTTCTACCTTTCTTCTCTTCTCTTTCTCTTTCTTCTTTCCCTTTCTACTTTCCTTGTATTTCTCTTTCTTTCTTCATTCTCATTCTCTCTCTTCGTTAACGTCCACCCTAAAGTCCAACCCGTCCTCACCGTGGCAGTGTCGTGACAATGTGTTAGTGTCAGAGCGATGCCGTCCACAACTCAAGTTCCTGGAAAGGGCTTCCCAAGTCGGATTGGTCTGTCACCCAGTGCTATCAGAGCAACCCAGCTAAATGGGCTCTGGAGAAAATCAAAAGAGCATCTCCATTATCATCAGGAATCAACGAATCAATGGTGTATTTGCCACTGCGTCGACGGAAAATTTGTAACCAAAGGACGAGAAAATTAATGACCATGCACAAGGCTCATCACCCTAGAGACGATAGAGATAGATTATATGTGTCAAGAAAAGAAGGCGGAAGAGGTCTTGCCAACATAGAGGACTGCGTAGAAACCACAATCCAACAACTCGAAGACTACACAAAAAAAGAGTAAAGACAGATTACTTATGGTGGCCAACAATAGTAGATGTGACATATGGATAAACAGAAAAACTAGAAAACAAAAATGGGAAGAAAAACGATTATATGGACACTTCAAACGACAAATTAGAGAGGTTGCACACGAAAAGATCTGGACGGGGTTAAGAAAAGGAAACCTTAAAAGAGAAACTGAATAACATAATTGCTGCACAGAATAATGCCATGAGGACAAACTATATCAAAGAAAAATTGATAAGACCCAACAAAATAGTAAATGTAGATTATGCGGTAATAGAGATGAGACTGTAAACCATGTACTCTGCGAATGTAACAAACTAGCACAACGGAGTACAAAACTAGACACGACTGGGTTGGGAAGGTGATCCACTGGAATTATGCAAAAAATGTAATTATGACCATACAACAAAATGGTATATGCATAAACCAGAATCTGTTGTTGAGAACGAACACATAAAATTCTCTGGGACTTTGAAATAAAAAACGGTCACCTTATCCCAGCAAGAAGACCAGACCTAGTGCTGATTAACAAAAGAGAAAGAACTTGTCAACTGGTGGATTTTGCAGTGCCAGCAGATCACATGGTGAAGCTAAAGGAAAATGAAAAAATAGACAAATATCTGGACCTTGCCAGAGAACTGAAAAAGTTATGGAATATGAAAGTGATACCAATTGTAGTTGGTGCACTTGGAACGGTCCCAAAAGGATTGGAAAAGGGCTTGGAAAGTTTGGAAATCAGAGGGAGAATCGAAACCATTCAGAACACTACACTGCTGCAATCTGCCAGAATACTCAGAAGAGTCCTGGAGACCCGAGGAGACTTGCTGTCACTCAGACTCCAGTGAAAGACCATCAACTAATGCTGATCTGAAAACTAAAAAGGAGTAAATAATAATATCCTTTCTGCTAGTATATTTGGTTTGAGACCTGTCAGCTGTTCATTATAAATGTTCATTTTAATTCCACAGAATATTTATAATCTTTCCACAGATTATCCAAATTGTCGTAATTCTTGTTTATTTATAGAAATTTGTCGTAATTCTTGTAGATATGAGATGATAATCTATCTATCTATTATCTACCTCAATTTGTTCATTTTTTACTTTGTTTATATATATTCTATCCACCCATCTCCATTTGTTCATATAAAAAAAGAGAAGCCCCCCCCCCCCCTCTAAATACATTTAATGCCTAGTGTTGTTTTCTTTTAGTAACACTGCCGAGACGGACATAGCTGGGACGTTATTTTAATGTCACCGGTAGCCAATTTCTGAGCAGGAGACCGGACGCACTTCCTCATAAATTACAAAAAAAAGAATTGAGTTTAAAAATTTTTCTTCTGAGTTGAGAGTTCCACTACTGATGAGTAGTTATTCCATGATTCACCATTCTGTAGCGAAATAATTTTGTCGCGTTGCTTTACAAGATCTTTTAAGGAGTTTGAATTTATGTCCCTTGTATAGGTATTTTGAGCAATGTTAGTAGTCAGAGTTCGTTGAATAAAAAATGTGTATATTGTAGCGTTCAACCACTCTTATACGTATTTGTACATACTCGGAACAATAAACCACCCCCGATAATCTTACATCTGAACAACTTCTATCTAACCGCAATCAACCCCCACCCTACCCGCAGTATACAAGATTTGAAATCTTAAAATTAAATAATTAACATCCTTCATGAATCGCCCCGCACCCAAACTGGTGACAGTACCCATTCCTCCCACCAACCCCATACCACACCCATCCAACATCCGCTCATACCAAAAATACACACACCCACGCACATATAAGCACGATAATACAAACGCTCACACGTCCGCATTGATCCAACGTTACACACTCATAGAATAATGTAAATGTGTGCGAGAACCGCTGTCCGTATACGTACCTTTTCAACTGTCCATTAAACACACATACACATTCAAAACAACACCACATACCATACGCTTAACATTTCATCCAATCATACACATACTATGTCTATTAATCTTTTTGTATTTTTTGTAATTTTCGATTTTCCTCTGCATTTGTAACACGTCACCTGAAGATTGCTTACGCATGAAACCAAATGGTTGTTTTATGACTATTTCCCTTTGTCATCAAAATAATAGATATGTAAAACCTATATTTATTTTATTATATTATATAAGAGCTCTATTTTACATTGAGCAAACTCTTCCAATAATACTGCGTTTGGCACACCTTCCAGTAAAGCTGAAACAGTGACAATCCCCACACTAATACTATATATATATATATATATATATATATGTGTGTGTGTGTGTTGTGTGTGGTGTTCCTCAACGTTCTTGACCGATGGGAGTCATCATAATCCCGAAATTCACCACTACTACTAAATAAAAGAAAACTCAACAAAAACGAACGATTTTTCTATATATTTATTCCAAATGAATATATCATAGGATAACCTACATTATTATATATAGCACATTAATGCTTCACACGAATCCCCAAAACCAATTTGTGTACTTCCAAAACGGATACAGATACAAAAATATATCCCAAATATAATATATATATATATATATATATATATATATAATATATAATATATATAATTAAAACATCACAGGTTCATGCTTTCCGTGGAAAAATTATGAAAATTTGATTTATATTCGAAGATATTTAAAATTAAAATATCATAGCAATAACAGTAAATTTTATTAAAAAAATGTGCAGCACTTGTAAAAACTCATAAGTAGACAAATCAATACACCAGGTTTTTTCACCCCCTAACCCAGTTGACACTGGGTAGGCGCTTCTAAATAGGTTAAAGAAAATTATATATTTCAAAATAAATTTCCTCAGTCGATTTTCTAAATCTCAACGTGTTTCCTAAATTGATTCGTCTCAACTGGAATGGAAGACTTGCTATTTTTTTATGGCTTCTTAGATAGACTTCAAGTCAAGGAGACAACCTCTAACGATGGGACGTAAATCTATTTTTGCCTCTCTGCTACATCCTGGTCGAAAGCTGTTTGCATTTTACATAGTGCTAATACCGTGGAAAAAGTAAGTATTTACCTAACCCGTTCTTTCGCCACCGGTAGGATGTGACACTGTCGTAAGTAAGGAATCAAGCGAGGATCGAACGCGTAGTTCTGTAGTAATGTCTGTAAGGACAGCTTGCAAGCTATTACATCACGATGGGACACTTAACCCTTGGGAAACGTTTGTATCTAAATAGTCTCCTTTCAGCTATGCGATAAATAAGAAGGGGAGTACGGGCTTTTTAAACA
>CM042159.1:2505352-2590030 GCA_023376005.1 Doryteuthis pealeii | reverse complement strand
CCCCAACGAGAAGGGAATGACAATTGTCTAACTATGTGGGTACCTACGAGGAGAGGTAGAAAAGAGGAAGAGAAGTTTAAAGCAGGCGCTTAAATACAGGAGTCCCTTAGGGGAACAAACGGCAACACCGCGGGAAAGACAATCCCCTACAAGGACTTCAATATTTGTGACAAAGTTACTCCAGTGGATACGGAGGGTAGCGATAGTGGAATTGATTCGAGGAGTCGTAGTGGTAACGATAAGTGGACCATGACTCTGAGTCATATTAGGAGGGTGGCCAACACTATGGCTATACACACTCTTCTCAGGCGTCTGTGTAACCACACGCATTATATAGTTTGCCAAAAATCACTGTTTACCTTTGCCAGTCAGTGTTATTTCGTTATCAATTTCTGGCATCTGATGTTATGATGTACCCCAGGTAAGTGAACTGAATGGACTGCCTTCAATTCACTCACGCCAATGGGGATGTCCAGGTGGGGTGGTATCTTCCTGAGGTGCAGGCTGATAGACAACTTCCGGCTTTTTCATGGTGACTTCTAGCCCAAAGAGTTAGACAAACCTCTTATAAAACCAGAAAGAGATGCGCTGCAGGACTATCTATGTGTGGGTACAAATTAAACCATTAAAATAAAATAAAATAAAAAATGATGTTTTTTTACAGAGAATCTACTTTGGAAATGTAATGTTTTAAATAGATAAACAATTTGAACACACACACACACAACACACACACACACACATTTTTTGGAACACTTTCGTTTTTCAAATTTCTTCATATATATATATATTATTATATATATATATATATATATATATAATCCAAAAGTCCAGAGAAGAAATCTTTCCTTACGACACAAGATTTTAATTAAAAACCTGTCGCAGTTTGAGAGCTCAATGTGTGCTCTTAATGTTAGGAATCACAGAGCAGCAAATATATAAGTAAAGAAATAACAAAAGACTTAGAGATTTAGCATTATAGTCTATTTCAGCTCCCTGAATAAGACGAGAGTCCATGATGATATATATATATATATATATATATATATATTATATAGAGAGAGAGAGGACGAGAGAGAGAGAGAGAGAGAGAGAACGAGAGAGAGAAGAGAGAGAGAAGAGAGTTTATGTCTAGTGTTTTATTTATTACTTATTCATATTTTAAACAACTTAACCTGTTGCCGGTAAAGTCGAATGTTAAAAGAAATTTAACGTTCTTTCTTATTTGCCATAATATTTACTAAGCTTAGGCCACGAAGTTGAAATGGGGTGTGGAGGAAGATTGATTTGGTCGCTAATATTTAATAGCATATCAACCTTCGTGGGTTTATTTCCAAAGCCTTTCTTGTAGATGAACAGTATATATGTCTATATTTATATACTGTCACCGCATTCCTCATCTTTAAACTGCATCAATATGAGATCTGTTTGGAAAATGTTACATACTATCGTGGTTAGCCCACGATAATGTATGTAAGCGTAGTATTTTGATAAAGTTCGTTGAAAGATTCAAAATCGGAGGTGGTTTAAATGGAAAGTTACCATTGTCGTTATAAGTTATTGGTTAGGTAATGAAAATTGCGTGGTGAAAAGAAATTAAGCAAGATTTCGTAGTTAGTCAACGGGAGCAGACGTTTAGGACGTCCGTCCAAGATGCCGACTTCTTCATATTTGCGGTTAGAAACCCCTTTGGGGCTGTAGGTCTTAATAAGTCTTGTTTAATTCGAAGAACGGAATCATAGAAGCCAATTGCAAATGCCTCCCAGAACGGTTGCTGGCCCACGGAACAACGGTATAACCAAATAAGAAAAAGAGAGCCTAGCAATAATCTACACTGTAAAAAAAAAATTCACATGTTCCTATACGGAAGGGAGTTTATCTGCAAACAACTGACCACAAACCGCTTGGTTCTAAAAAAGGGTTTAACCAACTCACATGGTAAATCGTTGGAGTGAATTCTATAAATTTTAAAATGAAATATTTGCCTTCAAAGAAGTTAGGTTCATGCCGATGGGTTGTCAAGACTAATACCTAATTATACGAAACCCTTGGAAGAACTGTAATAAGCGGCACTAAGAGACGAAATTGAAATTGTCGGGTTTGTTATGCGACACTATTAGGAGAACTACCAGTTACTCTTAGAAGATGTGAAAGAGAAGATCGGCGATCGATGTTTCACTTAAGAAATGAAAAAAAGCAAGTCGGGTTGAACGAGGAAAACTAAAACAGGAATAGTGTCACTTTTCTTCTGCAAACAGGTATTAGTATACGCAGATACAGTTGTAATACGACAGGCTTTACAAAAGAAAGTTCTAAAGAATTTCATACTGGCCATCTAGGGATATCGAGAATGAAATCTCTAATGAGAGGTTATATTTATTGGACCTAGAAAATATGGTGAAACAGTGCATAGGATGCCAACTGGCTGCAAGGGATCCACCGGTAAAGATTAAACCATGACCAAAGACAAATATCCCATTGAGTCGATTGCATACATTAAACACACTTATTTTTAGTAGCTTTGGAGTCCCTAAAACTTTAGTCAGCGACAATACAACCCAGTTTACGGGAAGAGAATTCATGGGAATTCTGTACACCTTGCCCATTGATCTCGTGAAAAACAGCAGAATATCATCCAAGATCAAATGACAGGCGGAAAATTCGTAGACACATTTAAAAGGGCTCTGAGGAAAAATCAAGGCATGGACACGAAATGAAAAAATTATCCAGAGAGTTTTGGCAGTTTATAGAATCAAACGTCAAACCCGAATACAAATTCAGGTATCGCCAGCAGAGTTATTCGCAAGAAAAATACGCTCTGTGTTCGACAGACTATTGCCTAGTCCGAAGAAGAAAACTGCTAAAAAAAAAACAGATTGGCTAAAGACATACAAATCAGGTGACAAAGTTTTTTCAAGGACATTAGGACTGGAAAAATATATTTGGGTAGAAGGAACGGTAACCAAAAGAATTGGACAGGTCATATATGACGTACAATGTGAAAAGTTTCTATGTAAACGACATTGGAATCAATTGAGACCCAGACACACTACAGGGGTCACGGAAAATACCGAAGAGATTCCAATGGATATCCTGTATGACTCCTTCGAAATTCCCCGTTCCAGTAAGTCAACATTCGCCAATGGATTATTCCCCAACTCAAGACCAGAGGTAACAGTGTGTAAAAACGCCACCACTTCAAGTAGGATTGAGGCGAAAAGACTGATAGAAATCAACCGATTAAGTCCAGACCCTAAAAAGAAAAAATATTGAAGCTAAATTCCATGGAGAATTTAGCTCAAGGGGAGGTGATGTAATTAATATGCATATACCTAGGCCCCCCTCACAGTAATCTAATTGGTTAGTGTCCGCCATAATACTGAACAATGTAAAGGTACACTCGCCTACTACAACGCATACTACTTTGACACATACTATTACTACTACTACGACACATAAACTTCATACTTACCGCGAGTGTACCTCACTACTACTTCTACTAATCTATCCCTTACCCGGATATGGCACCTTGGTGCAAGTATTTAACTTTTTAATGTAATAAAATATTATATTAAATTAGAAAGGTTGATGAAACTAAATAAGAATGCAGACAGAAAGATTTGAAACAGATGGAGGGATTAATCGAAAAATAAAATAACTAAAATTCTTCCATCACTCTGCTAAAGTTTCCTAATTTAAGTATTTAGTTAAAATAGGATGTAAAGAATAAAATCACAGTTATTTCTTCTTGTTAATGGATTTCTTTTAAGATTTATTGAAGAAAATTTTGCTTATATTCATTAAGATAAAAGCAAACAAATAGAAATCAATAATACTAGGCGCATATTTATTAAAATCAATTTTTTAATATCAATATACAAATTAGCGTTACCGTTCACACTAAACCGCTATTTTTATTGTATATATAAATACAATTGCATGTTATTAATATGTTGATAAGACTAAGAGTATTAATAATATAAAACAATTTTATTAATAATTGAGGTCTAAATACAAATAAAATAATGGAGAATGTGACGTAAAAGTAATTGTGACTTGAGTAGTGATATAGTTTTGGTTACAGACAGACAAACACATGATCTCCATTATAATAAGATACATTTTTAAATGGACCACATAAACTTTTTTTTATTGGATTATGGAATGAATTTCAAGAACTTGAGAAAATCGAACTGGTGCCACACCTAGCATATAGTCCAAACCTAGTTCATCGGAAGCTGCAGTGAAGGATTTCTTCAAATGTGATCAAAGAACTGACAGGAAGGTAACTTTACGCATTGTATAATCCAGACCTAGTTCCTCGGAAGCGTCAGGGAAGGATTCCTTCGAGTGGGATCAAAGAACTGGACAGTGCTCTTGCTTGAAACCTAAGGATGGCCATAAAAATGTTTTTTTATTGTTCTTTTCTTTATATTCCGATATGAACTATTGCTGATGGAAGCTTTCTGATTATAGTATCGTTCCTTTCGAGGTGGCACGGTCGCCCCTAAATTAACTATATATTATCCCTTAGTCGTGGAGGCGTTTGGTGTAATGATTATCGTCGTAGAAAATGGACACGATGAGATGGGTTCAAAGCCTGGATGATGCTGCTTGCATTTTCACATGGCACTAATACCCTTGGAAAAGGTATGAATCCAAGTATTCTGCTTCCAGCTTTGGGTGAATGGTATGACAGACTGTGCTCTTTAACCTTGGTTTGTCAATCAGTCTAGGATAAGGAAAACTCTGAATCCAAACATTTTGAACTCTGCTTACGAAATTGACCTCGTGTTACATCATGTTCGTAGGTGGGGGTTGATGAATATATATATTGTCCCCTATTACTTCTTACTTTTTCGTGGTAAACACATTCTTAATTATTACGGTTGTCACGATGAAAACATCGATTCTTGTTAGATCAGCGAACTTAAACAGCAGGATCCTGTTCAATAATTAATTGGGTTACCACTTAAACAACAACAGGCATTGTAAACAATCCAACCCCTTAGTTTATCAAAATGACTCGATATGGCATTAAATGACCCGAAAAGGGTTGATACGCCGTAAGATAAAACAAATAAAACAATATTTTTAATTAAGCATTTACTCTGTAAAGGGCACTCATTTGTTCTACAGTTGTACTGATTCTTTAATTAATTATTTTTGTCTAATAATTTTCTAGCCTTTATATTATTTTACGCATGTTATCCAAGCCGATATAGCTAATTTTTATAGCAATTTCATTAAATATTTAAAAAATTAAGGTAAAAAAGAAAGAAAGTTTCAATTAGTGGCCAGAGCGAGCAATATGCTGAGAGAATGGAGAATCTGTTTATTATGTAATAATAATAAGGAACGAAGACAGATGAGTATTATTGCAATGGGACATTGGGCAGAGCATGTAAATCGCAAATTGGACATGTAAATCGCACATTGGACATGTAAATAGTCTGATTACAATAAAGTGTTTACGAACCAATGAAATTACTGCATGAGATTGATAAACCGTAAAACAAAGATAATCTCACTACCGGGTCAATAAAAAATTGTTGGCAGACTTTAAATAAGAAAGATAAGTCTGAACATTCTCACAACGACTGATAACGTAATCTACTAAATGTCTACCAATAAGTACTTAAGTACCCAAAATAACAATAGAGTCACGTGACCTACGAGTTATTGTCCTAGGAATGATGGGTTGGTTGGATTTTAGGGCATGTCAACCCTTGGGTTATTTTATGCCGAAGACGATTCTATTACATTCATTCTTGTTCTGTATTCAAGTCTTTTTTTTTCTTTTTTGAAATACAAGTCCATGTCATGGACTTCTCAGCTACCAGGATTCCGTCCTTAAGCATCATGGATCGCCATATTCGGCTAACAGGTAGTGAATTTCTACCCCTCTGCAGAGGCGCAGTCGGTGTATTCTACAACCCTAGCCGACAGGGCGAATTTAAAAATTGATATAACAAAGTGATAGCAAAATATGATATAAAATAAAAGGTTTTGATAATATATAACGAAGGTAATAAGTAAAAAAAAACGAGAACAATGGGTCAGAAACGGATGGATAACAAATGTATTTCCCATTGAAGTCGGATGCCGGGGATTTATTACCAACTCAACCACGGCATTTTTGTCTAAACTTGAACTTTCTCCACCAGACAAGAGGAAATACATAAAAAAAGATCCAGGAGAAAGCTCTAACCGCATCAGCGTGGATATGGCAATCCTATATTGGGACATCAAACCGACAAAGTCTGGTGTTATCGTGAGATACTGCTGGGGCGCTCTGGGTTAGTGGTAATGATGCTTCGGACCCGAAACCATGCCTGAACCCATAGTCATCATCTGATGAAGGCTTTGTTGGTTGCAATGCTACTGTGTAAATAGCAGTCATTGTATGAAGATTATTTTTTTTTAGTCTTCAAGTGGTTTATAAATTTTGTTTTCATTAAAATTTTAATTGAAGAGGATTCAAGAAAAAAAAACCCACCTCCCACCACAAAAAAGAAGAATAGCATACATATCCTCTTTCCTGTGATCATAGTGTTAAACACATAATGATATAATTATTTATATATTATTGTATCGTTCCTTTCAAGTTCGCACGGTCGCTCTTTCCCTTAAGTGTGGAGGCGCGTGCTTACCCTCTACGGAAATGGAACCGACGAGACGAGTTCCAATCATGGACGATGTTGTTTGCATTTTTACATAGCTCTATACCCTTGGGAAAGGGGTCATTTTCACCTTTAGTTGTTAAAGTTCCTAGCATAAAATTGTGCGTGCGCATTATCTGAAATGAACTTAATTGTTGTTAAGAACACATTTTATGATATTTTTGTGTTAAACCATGAAGTTGTATTGTTTTCGAAACGATTCTAAGATATGTATATTTCGCATGGACACATTCAAAATAGCTACCGTCTTGTTTCAAAGTGAAAGTCAGTTGGCTAAATTCCTAGCATAAAATTATCCGAAATTGTTATTAAGAACACATTTTATGATATTTTTGTGTTAAAGCATACAGTTGTATTGTTTTCGAAAGAGTTTCTAAAATTGATTTATTTCGCACGGAGTCTTTCAAAATAGCTACCGGCTTAGTTCAAAGTGAAATTCAAGGGAGGTTACTCTAATTGCCTTATTTGCTAGGAATTTTAACAACTATAGGTGAAAATTACCGGGAAAGATGGGAATCCAATTATGCTGCCTCCTGGTGTTCCTTAATCTTCAGTCCGTTATCATCTTGCAGCACCGTCTGGATCTTATTTCTTATGAGTGTCGTCACCTCAGCTAAATAATGGACCATTCCGTTTTTATTATAAAGAAAGGAGATGCTACAGAGAAAAATTATAATAAGAAAGAGAGTACGAGAAAGATAGAGAGATAGGACGAGAAGGCGAAAACAACAACGCTGATCTGTTTCAATCGAACATAATGAAAGTATCGAAAAGAAGGAAAGAAAGAAAGAAATAGTGTGAGAAAGTCAAGCTTATTATATATTTTACATATTGAACTATTTCGCAATAGCTCTTAAGTAAACATATCAAACCTTGCAATAATCTAATTATCATACTGTGGTATATCCACAGGTCCTGCTAATAAATGTAATATTTTGATTTGATTATAGTGACTGATTGATTTTAACAGCATATCAACCCGTCTACGATTATTTTACTCGAGAAGTTAAAGAATTGCGTACAATATAAATTTCTATCATAATAAACTATTTTTAATCCCAAATTCCGGTAGACCCTAATAATTTCGCTACACTCCCCCCTGGGGTATGAGACAAATACACTAATAATTTCGCTACACCGAATCGAAAGAAACGGCTTTTTTTCTTAGGGTTTACAGAAAACCGACCCCCAACACTCCGCATTCGTGGGTGACATGTCTGACCAGCATTTGCGACCATTTGAACTACTGATTGAGACCGATAATTTCGGCAACTTTCGTTTATTGATTTTTTTTACAGAATGGTGACAACATTAAGCATTAAACATAGTCAACTCATTTTTCGGCTGCTGAATTTTTGCTTTTATTTGTATTTCGTGACGAAATTGAAACATATGAACAAGCGGATTCCCAGCCCCCACAAACAAAGCGCGTCAGGATATGTTTGGCCTGTGCGAGGGGGAAGAGTGGGAAGAGTGGCTACGCATATTCAAACTCGCTACTTCCTCGTAGATGAGGTGCTGTTAGTAGAGTCCCGTATGAAGTATATCGGAATTTGCATAAGCGCAGCCGAACGAGCAGAAATAAGACGAACTGTCGCTGACACATGGAGTGAGGAAGAAAGTGTTTGGACGGCAAGTGAAATCTGATCTCTGCTATTTGAAGTGAGAGTGGCGTGTTCGGTTGGGAAAGGAATTGCATTTCGTTTACTGGAGAGACTTGCAAAGGATTGACATTATCTTGAATCTTTGGACCTTTCAAAAGATCATTCTATTACGATGATACACTTGTATAAACAGAAACGGATGGATAACAGATGAATTTCCTATCAAAGGATGCCAAGGATTTATTAACAACTCAAATAATAGCAATCATTAGATGAAGATTATTAGACCGCAGTCATTTCCACTGTTACTCTTAAATCATTCTTCGCTCACTATCATGTCAATCTACATTCTAATACTGGTGTTCATTAATCAGTCGCCCTAATATCTTTTTAAAGGTCAGAAGTAAATGTGTAATATCACGATTATTTTTGGATTTCTCTTCTGAACAAGGAAAATGTATTTGATGTGTAAAGGCTGCATCCCTGCATCCGACACCCCAAAACAAATACAGCTCATTTATTCACATGATGTCAGTACAAGGATACAGTCGAACACACATCTGGGCACAAAGCTCGAAGTTTTATTTTTTGGTGGGGAACGGGGTACAAACCTGGTCATGCTGTTAAACTTGTATTTCTATCTTAGCTAGTCTCATTCGCCGACCGATCCATACTAATAAATACAGTCGTCCATCGCCTTCCACTACTGCTTTCACCAAAAGATACACTGGCACTCTATGAATGAAACCCTACTTAAGCCCAGATGGTAATAAACAAAAGGCTGTAAATTTATTTACCAAAAATTAAAACAAAACCAATGATATAGGGAGGTAGCGGAAGGGGCAAAAAAGTCCCCAAGATAAGACAAAAAAATAAACAAAACTGATGATGACAAACATTGATATGTCAAGACCTGAAGCATTCTGTGATGTCAGTTTTAGGAAAGCGAATAGAATGCGTATAAAACTATTTGTGTAGAATAAATCCTATTACAGAAGAATCTTTTAACTTTGTGAGTCATTGGTAAGAAATATGTTTACTATTCATCTGTTGAGAATTTAAATAGAATTTAAAAATTACTTTGATTTTAATGTTCAATAGGAATCTGGCTCTCTCCCTACATCACCATTTTTAATAGTCCAGTTTTAAAAAATAGGGAATACGTGCAGCGAAGATTGAACTCGCAATATCTTGATCGTGAGTCATGGCTCGAAGTCAGACTACTCAAGCTCGTTGATGCGGATGCAAATTTTTATATTACTATCGGCAGCGTTGGGCACGATTGGCCCATATGTGGGATCTTATCGAAAATTTGGGTTATCTGCCTCTTAATCAGTTCCTGAAAGTCCAGACGCTAGTGGGTAGAGACAGAGCCCTAAATCTTCAGAACAGTATCGGCAGGCATTGAGGTTAGAACAGTTTTAGCAGCGGCCGAATTAAGGTCAGCTACTGCTTTTAGTCTAGGCTCCCACAGGGTTAAGACCAGACAAATCTACGGACGAGGTAGCAGTCCGAAAAGAACAGGCAAACACGGGGAACTGAACGGGCAGAGAACACAGTACCAGCGGTCAAAATAAAGTCAGCTTTTAGTCTGGGCTCCAACAAGAATAAGACCTGGCAATTCAACAGACTACTGCAACAAGAAACAATTACAGAAACATTGCTTCTACAGAGCTAAGTAACTTTGTCTCTTCAATTCTATAATATTTCCCGCCGAGCGAAATTGTTTGGCAACTTTTCCTTGAACTTTTATGAACTCTTTCGCACACAACTTTGAACATACACTTTGTGAACACTTCTTATATTACACCAATAAAATTTATTAACCCGAATATATAATTATATTCGGCTTGCGTACCTTTCCTTTATAACAGCAACATCTGCACTCTTATTAGTCTTACTTTTTTTTTTATAAATCTTGGTCAGGGCAGTTAATTATTATTTAAGGTTTGCCTTCCCACACCGAGATGGGTTGTGTTTGATTTTGCTAACGATAACACAGACGTCCGTGGGACAAAAAGATTTTGGCGAATTGATTGAAGACTGCTGTAATATTGTTACTGGCGAAAAGACTTTATCAGTGGACATTTGCATTTGGGAAAGTGATTACCGTGGTTGATTTCAAATAATCCCTTACAAAACGATTTTTCAATATGAGAAACATCACTTGAAAATTCTGTACATATTTTAATAGCATTCTAATCATCAGCCGTTATTTGATTTTCGCTGAATTATAAACTTAAATAATTTATTATAATGGGGATTGTGTGTTTGTCTGTAACAAAAACTATCTCACTACTCAAGTTACAATTACCCTTGTTATTTGCGTCACATTGATTGTATTTTTATTTAAATCTCGATTATTAATAAAATAGTTGTAAATTATTAATACTGTTGGCCATAACATGCAATTGTATTCATATATACCACAAAATAGCGGTTTACAGTGTGAACAGAAAGGCTAATTTGCATATTGATATTAAAAATGGGATTTTAATAGATATGTTCTTAGTAGTATTGATTTTTTAATTTTTGGTTTTATCTTAATGAATATGAGCAAAAATCATGGGAATAAATCTTAAAATAAATCCATTAACAAGAAGAAATAATTGTAATTTTATTATTTACTCCCTATTTTAACTAAATATTTAAATTAGAATAATTTAGAAATGAAAGACGAGAGTGATGGAAGAGTAAGTTTCAGTTGTTCTATTTTCCGATTATATCCCCCTCTGTTTCAAATCATTTTATTTGCATTCTTATTTAGTTTCATTAGCCTTTCTATTTTAATACGATATTTTATTACATTAAACTTAAATACTTTCATACGCAGGGTGCATATATTTGATAATAAAAATAAATAAGATATTTGTAAATTATTTAGTGCGTTATTTAATGGGTTAAATAAGGGCTACTTTTATTGAGCACTGAATTGGAAATTTTTTTTATTCAAATGTTTAAAACAATCATCATCATCATCATCATCATCATCATCATGTCACGCTATTAGCACGGATATCCATGACAATCTCTCTCCATCCGTTCCTATCACTCATCATTCTCGGGAGGTCCTCTATACAGCATCCTGTATCCGTACAGAGCTGGTCAATGTAATTCTTTGCTAGTCGGCCCACACTGGCGTGCCCATGTGCTGGCTTCCACAGGAGGATGTCACTTATGAGTTCGTCCTTGTTTTTCCAGCAGTGTCCTGTGTGTCTTGTCCGTCTTACTCGGATGGTTTGGGTGATATGTGTTTTCTGGTGGGGTGTTATTTCCACGTCTTGGTCAGGGTCACCCGCAGCATTCTTGTGCAGCTCCCATCTAGTTTATTCTTTAGTCGCTTTGTTAGGGTCCAGGTGGTGCAGCCGTACAGCAGTACAGATACGACAACGGCCTGGAAGAATTGCCTCTTTAACTTGTCTGTGAAACTTTCAGCATTCGTAGACATTTTACGATTCAACCGTTATCAATTTAAAAAAAATGGCCTTTTATATTAAAAAAAAAAAAATCCTAAAGATTACCTCAATAAAAAAACAACTTTTCTCGTGTAACAAATTTTATCAGATTATCTTATCTTCCGCCCCCAACTGATATCTTTCCTTACAACTCTTCTCTTTCTTCCTTCTTTCCGTTTCTTCCTTCTTTCTCTTTCTTCCTTCTTTCTCATTCTCTTTCTTCCTTTATTTTCTTTCTCTATTTTTAAAATTTTTCTTCCTTCCTTCTCTTTCTCTTTCTTCCTTCATCCTGTTTCTCTTTTGTCCTTCATTCTCTATCTCATTCTTCGTTCAATCACTTTCTCTTTCTTTTTTTATTATCTTTCTCTTTTTTCTTTTTTTTTCTTTCGTTATTCTTTTTCTCTTTCTTTTTTTAATTCTCTTTCTCTTTCTTCCTTTATTCTCTTTCTATTTCTTCCTTCATTCTCTTTCTCTTTCTTTCCTATTCTCTTTCTCTTTCTTATGTCTTTTTCTTCCTTCATTCTTTTTCTCTTTCTTTTTCATTCTCTTTCTCTTTCTTCTTCCACTCTTTTTCTTCCCTATTCTCTTTCTCTTTCATCCCTCATTCTCTTTCTCTTTCTTCATTCTTTTTCTCTTTCATCCTTTATTCTCTTTCTTCCTATTCTCTTTCTCTTTCATACTTCATTCTTTTTCTCTTTCATCCTTTATTCTCTTTCTTCCTATTCTCTTTCTCTTTCAACCTTCATTCTTTTTCTCTTTCATCATTCATTCTCTTTCTTTTTCTTCTTTCTCTTTCTCCCTTCCTTCTCCTTCTCTTTCTACCTTTCTTCTCTTTCTCTTTCTCTTTCTCTCTCTTCTATCCCTTTCTACTTTCCTTGTATTTCTCTTTCTTTCTTCATTCTCGTTCTCTCTCTTCGTTAACGTCCACCCTAAAGTCCAACCCGTCCTCACCGTGGCAGTGTCCACAACTCAAGTTCCTGGAAAGGGCTTCCCAAGTCGGATTGGTCTGTCACCCAGTGCTATCAGAGCAACCCAGCTAAATGGGCTCTGGAGAAAATCAAAAGAGCATCTCCATTATCATCAGGAATCAACGAATCAATGGTGTATTTGCCACTGCGTCGACGGAAAATTTGTAACCAAAGGACGAGAAAATTAATGACCATGCACAAGGATCACCACCCTAGAGACGATAGAGATAGATTATATGTGTCATGAAAAGAAGGCGGAAGAGGTCTTGCCAACATAGAGAACTGCGTAGAAACCACAATCCAACAACTCGAAGAAAAGAGTAAAGACAGATTACTTATGGCGGCCAACAATAGTAGATGTGAGATATGGATAAACAGAAAAACTAGAAAACAAAAATGGGAAGAAAAACGATTATATGGACACTTCAAACGACAAATTAGAGAGGTTGCACACGAAAAGATCTGGACGGGGTTTAGAAAAGGAAACCTTAAAAGAGAAACTGAATCACTAATAATTGCTGCACAGAATAATGCCATAAGGACAAACTATATCAAAGCGAAAAATTGATAAGACCCAACAAAATAGTAAATGTAGATTATGCGGTAATAGAAATAAGACTGTAAACCATGTACTATGCGAATGTAGCAAACTAGCACAACGGGAGTACAAAACTAGACACGACTGGGTTGGGAAGGTGATCCACTGGGAATTATGCAAAAAATGTAATTATGACCATACAACAAAATGGTATATGCATAAACCAGAATCTGTTCTTGAGAACGAAACACATAAAATTCTCTGGGACTTTGAAATAAAAACGGATCACCTTATCCCAGCAAGAAGACCAGACCTAGTGCTGATTAACAAAAGAGAAAGAACTTGTCAACTGGTGGATTTTGCAGTGCCAGCAGATCACATGGTGAAGCTAAAGGAAAATGAAAAAATAGACAAATATCTGGACCTTGCCAGAGAACTGAAAAAGTTATGGAATATGAAAGTGATACCAATTGTAGTTGGTGCACTTGGAATGGTCCCAAAAGGATTGGAAAAGGGTTTGGAAAGTTTGGAAATCAGAGGGAGAATCGAAACCATTCAGAACACTACACTGCTGCAATCTGCCAGAATACTCAGAAGAGTCCTGGAGTCCTGAGGAGACTTGCTGTCACTCAGACTCCAGTGAAAGACCATCAACTAATGCTGATCTGAAAACTAAAAAGGAGTAAATAATTATATCCTTTCTGCTAGTATATTAGGTTTGAGACCTGTCAGCTGTTCCTTATAAATGTTCATTTTAATTTCACAGAATATTTATAATCTTTCCACAGATTATCCAACATTGCCTTGAAGGAGTTTAGAGTTCACTACTGAGGAAGGTAGTTTATTCCATGTTGCTGAAATAATTTTGTCTTGCGTTTGCTTTACAAGATCTTTTAAGGAGTTTTAATTTATGTCCCCTTGTATAGGTATTTTGAGCAATGTTTAGTAGGTCAGAGTTCGTTGAATAAAAACCATGTGTATGTTTGTAGGCTTCAACCATATCCACTCTTATACGTATTTGCGTACATACTCGGAACAATTAACCACCCCCGATAATCTTAACATCTGAACAACTTCTTTTATCTAACCGCAATCCAGACCCCCACCCCACCCGCAGTATACAACATTTGAAATCTTAAAATTAAAATTATTTAACATCCTTCATTGAATCGCCCCGCACCCAAACTGGTGACAGTACCCATTCCCTCCCACCAACCCCATACACACCCCATGCCAACATCCGCTCATACCAAAAAATACACACACCCACGCACATATAAGCACGATAATACAAACGCTCACACGTCCGCATTGCTCAAACGTTACACACTCATAGAATAATGTAAATGTGTGCGAGAACCGCTGTCCCGTATACGTAACCTTTTCACTGTCCATAAACACACATACACATTCAAAACAACACCACATACATACGCTTAACATTTCATCCAATCATACGCATACTATGTCTATTAATCTTTTTGTATTTTTTGTAATTTTCGATTTTCTTTGCATTTGTAACAACGTCACCTGAAGATTGCTTACGCATGAAACCAAAATGGTTGTGACTGTTCCTTTGTCATCAAATAAATAGATATGTAAAACCTATATTTATTTTATTATATTATATAAGAGCTCTATTTTACATTGAGCACTCTTCCAATAATACTGCGTTTGGCACACCGTTCCAGTAAAAGCTGAAACAGTGACAATCCCACACACACACTATATATATATATATATATATGTATATATATATATATATGTGTGTGTGTGTGTGTGTGTGTGTGTATCCTCAGGTTCTTGACGAAGGGAGTTCATCATAATCCCGAAAATTCACCACTACTACTAAATAAAAGGAACTCAACAAAATCAACCGATTTTTCTTATATTTATTCCCAGATGAATATATTATGATAACTACATTATTATAATATAGCACATTAATGCTTCACACGAATCCCCAAACCTAATTTGTGTACTTCCAAAAAACGGATACAGATACAAAAATATATCCCAAATATATATATATATATATATATATATATATATATATATATATATATATTAAACATCACAGGTTCATGCTTTCCGTGCAAAAATTATGAAAATTTGATTTATATTCGAAGATATTTAAAAATTAAAATATACATAGCAATAGCATTGAAATTTTATTAAAAAATGTGCAGCACTTGTAAAACTCATAAGTAGACAAATCAATACACCAGGTTTTTTATCACCCCTACCCAGTTGACACTGGGTAGTCGCTTCTAAATAGATTAAAGAAAATTATATATTTCAAAATAAATTTCCTCAGTCGATTTTCTAAAATTTCAACGTGTTTCTAAATTGATTCCATCTCAACTGGAATGAAACTTGCTATTTTTTATGGCTTCTTATGATAGACTTCAAGTCAAGGGAGACAACCTCTAACGATGGGAGGTAAATATTTTTGCTCTATGCTACATCCTGGTCGAAGCTGTTTGCATTTTACATAGTGCTAATACCGTTGGGAAAAATAAGTATTTACCTAACCCGTTCGCCACGGGTAGGATGTGACACGTGGTCGTAAGTATAGGGAATCAAGCGAGGATCGAACGCGTAGTTCTGTAGTAATAGATATGTAAGACTAGCTTGCAAGCTATTACATCACGATGGGACACTGTAACCCTGGGGAAACGTTTGTATCTAAATAGTCTCCTTTCAGCTATGGATAAATAGAAGGGGAGTACGGGCTTTTAAACATTGGTTAGGCAATCTGTCTAGAAAAAGGATAACTCTTGGTTGGTTGGTTGGTTGGTTGGATTTTACGGCATGTCAACCCCTTGGGTTATTTTATGCCAAATACTTCTATTGGTAAAAAATGTTTAATGCTGACAAAGTTTTGAAATAACTTCATTTTTAATGGATAATACAATTTTGTTTATAAACTCATGTTTTCTATTTAACCCATAGATGTCAGAGTGGACCAGGGAGCAATGGTGATGAAGGGGTGCTCCACATTCCCCAAATCTCCAAAACTGGAACCTCACCATCCGATAGAGTTTAACGTCATTCCCAGGACATGTAGACCCGCAGCCACCGCCTTCTAGCACCCATATGATAAAAGGGGTTGGGGCTTGCCAAACGATAACTCTGAATTCAAACCTGTTAAATTTTGTTTATTCTTATTTGTGCGGGTATATATATATATATATATATATATATATATATATATATATATATACGGAGCTGTTGGCATTTCACATAGCGCTAATACCCTTGGGAAAGGTATGAATCCATATATTCTCCCTCCAGCTATGGGTTAAATAGTTGGGCAGACTGGGCCCTTCAGCCTTGGGTAGGTAACCAGTCTAGGAGAGGGATAACTCTGAGTTCAGTCGTTGATTGGGTTTGTGTCAACCCTTGATGCACCAATTTTTTCCTATCGACTGTGCCAAAAAGTGTGGATGGTCCAACACAAGCCTTCACCACTATAAACAAATCACTGTATAGATGTTCATTGTATGAACACTCATACGTCGATCGACGTGAGAGTCCATCATATATATATATATATATATATATATATATGGTATTTGTGGAAAAAGTGACTTACCGGTGAAAATGGTCACAGTGGTTAGTTGATGCAAGTTTCACAATGATAAGACAGCGATATAACAAATATAAAGTGCTCAATACGTTAGTAGAACAATTTTTTATCGCGAAAAAATATACACGTGAAATCGACTGCAATTAATCAATATCTTGATTAATCCGGAGGATTTAACCCTGAAGATACTTATGGTGAAACTCGAGTAGGTTATTACCGTGTACCTTTATGATAATAATGTATATATATATATATATATATATATATATATATATATATATATATGTGTGTGTGTGTGTGTGTGTGTGTGTGAGTGTGTTTGACTCTCTTCATTGCTATTGAGAGAAACGGTGACTATGTGGAGAAGTACGGATATGATCCACAGAAACTGTATAGAGACGTGCAACCAAACGAATACCCTCCATCAGGCATCTACCATACTCTGAACGTCTCACTGACCTGGGAATGGATTCGTTGAAACTTCGGCGTCTGGCAACTGACCTGGTAAATGCTCATAAGGTCATTAATCATCTTAACAACAACAATCTTGAGCACCTTTTTGATCTCCATCTTGCCTACACATGTTGGCATGCCTACAAAGTCAGAAAATAGCACTGCTCACGTAACTTTCGGAAACGTTTCTTCACGCTCAGAATTGTGGAGGTATGGAATAAGCTGCCCGCGTCTGTTGTAGGCTGCCGAAACACTGAATCTTTCAAAGCCTCCATGCTTTCTGTAGTCCGCCGATACTATACCTGATGCCCCTATCTACACCAATATGCACACACACGCAAACATACATGCATATTACTACTGTAAACTGTTCATGTTCCTGACACTAATACATTATTCTGTGTACTTGACACGAGACTTTGATGAGTTGTGGTGCACTGTACACAATAAATTTCATCATTATTATTATTTTAGGTTCAGCTTCATTTTGATGTATTATACATGTTCCTGTGGTAATTATACATATCCTAAAAAAGGGCCTTACTTTTTGGCTCATCCATATATATATATATATATATATATATATATATATATATATATATATTATTATTATAATGGAGATTGTGGGTTTGTCTGTCTGTAACCGAAGCTATATTACTATACAAGTCACAATTCCTTTAGTTATTTACATCATATTCTCCATGATTTTATTTTTATTTAAAGCTCAATTATTAATAAATTGTTTTACTTTACTTACACTGATGACCATATCTACATACTAATAACATGCAATTATATTTATATATACAACAAAATAGCGGTTTACAGTATGAACGGGAAGGCTAATTTGCATATTGATCTTAAAAAAATTGATTTTAATAAATATATGCTTAGTATTATTGATTTCTAATTGTTTGGTTTTATCTTATTGAATATGAGCAAAAATCTCGTGGATAAATCTTAAAAGAAATCCCTTAACAAGAAGAAAAAACTGTAATATTATTCTTTACTTCCTGTTTTAACTAAACAGTTTAATTAGGAAAATTTACCAATGAAAGACGGGAGTAATGGAAAATGATGGAAGAGTTAGTTTCAAAGTTGTTCTATTTTTCAATCATACCCCCTCTGTTCAAAATCTTTTTATCTACATTCTTATTCAGTTTCATTAGCCTTTCTAATTTAATATCATATTTTATTATAAAATTTAACTACAATACTTGCACCCGGAGGGTGCATATATTTGCTAGTATATATAAAAATAGATGGAAATTAATCCGACAGTATGAAATTTAACATTTTGAAAAAACATATGATGTTTGTTATGTGATTGCTGACAGGACTGTTTCGACTAAATCGATAAGTTGGTCTTCATCAAAGAGCGACAGAGACGGAAGAAAATATCCGTTAAAAGACTGTTTACAAAACGAACGCTGAAATCAACCGCTGAAATTTTTGAAAAATGCATGTTCTGTTTTAAAAATGAAATAAATTTTATTTTTAATTTTAAAAAATCAGAAGCATTATAGTTCATGGTGAAACTCAAAAGAGTTTATTGTAAAAATTGTAAAAATATATAAAAATGTAAAGTGGGTATCAAAATAGTATAGTATATATATTTCAGCTGTTAACAATATACAAGTCCACATTGTAATTTGAAGAAAGATAAAATGTTAAATTTCATATATATATATATATATATATATATATATATATATATATATATATATATATATATATATAGGGCCCGTTTAGCTCAGTAAGGCCGGTTTAGCTCAGTCACCTAGCAACCACAACATTTCTGGTTCGATGTCGACCCTCGCCAAATCAGCGAATGAGTAGCACACAGATCTGTGCGGTAAAGTGAGGAGATGGTGGAAGGTGTAGCGCTCCACCTCAGACGCAAAACCAATCTCCTTGGCCTAGCGTTAGTAAAAAGGGGATAGACTCCCTAGCATTTTGGCTGATAACGACTTCAGGCCACCCCGACGACTTTACTTTTTTTTATATATATAGTATGTTTTTTTAATTCTTTTAATCAATTGCTCAATATTTTGATGATAGAATCAGATTCTATACACATTTCAACTTATTTATTTTCCTTAATATATCACTTATTAGTTTATTAGTTTAGTCTTTGTGGTCACCTTTAGATTTGTTCTGTCAAAATACCGATCTGTGAAATTAATTTAACAAACCTTACACCTAAACAATATAGCATCACACTAGATACAAGGGAAATAACTCTAAAATATTATTTTGAATTATTTCCCTTGCATCAATTTTTTAAGAGGCTTTACTTTAGGTTTGGTTTGGTTTGTTTGTTTTGTTTCCGGCATATCAACCTCGGTGGGTCATTTAATGTTGACAAAATTGTGAAATAAATTCATTCTTAATGCATAATACAATTTTATTTATAAACACATGTTTTTCTATTCAACCCGGGTCAGAATAGACCAGGGAGCAATGGTGATGAAGGGGTGCTCCACATTCCCCACACCTCCAGAATTGGAACCTCACCATCATATAGAGTTTAACGTCATTCTCAGGACATGTAGACCTTCAGCCACCGCCTTCTAGTACCCATATGAAGGATTGAGGCTTGCCATAAGGGAAATAGTTGGGGCAATCATATAGGTGCTAGGGCTTAACTTTAGTAAGTGTATTGCAAGAAATTTCATATATTGCGCTTTCTTATCGACAAGACATTATCCCAAATGAATAAATTTGATTCCTAGGTGTGAACCTAACCGTTACTATTACTGCGGGTCAGAGTGGACCTGGGAGTAATGTTGACGAATGCTTCCCCACTCGATGCAGTTTAGTGTATAAAAAGATAACGATTCAATTTAGTTAACTTTGCGGATACTAAGTCAACACATATCTTCCACTTACTATTCTTCTGTGTACTATTAATTTGGTTTATTATTATTTACTCCTTTTGAGTTTTCACATCAGTGTTAGCTGATGGTCTTTCACTGGAGTCTGAGTGACAGCAAGTCTCCTCAGGTCTCCAGGACTCTTCTGAGTATTCTGGCAGATTGCAGCAGTGTAGTGTTCTGAATGGTTTCGATTCTCTCTCTGATTCCAAACTTTCCAAACACTTTTCCAATCCTTTTGGGACTGTTCCAAGTGCACCAACTACAATTGGTATCACTTTCACTTTCATATTCCAAACTTTTTCAGTTCTCTGGCAAGGTCCAGATATTTGTCTATTTTTTCAATTTCCTTTAGCTTCACCCTGTGATCTGCTGGCACTGCAAAATCCACCAGTTGACAAGTTCTTTCTTTTTTGTTTATCAACACTAGGTCTGGTCTTCTTGCTGGGATAAGGTGATCCGTTTTTATCTCAAAGACCCAGAGAATTTTGTGCGTTTTGTTCTCAAGAACAGATTTTGGTTTATGCATATACCATTTTGTTGTGTGGTCAAAATTTAATTTTTTGCATAATTCCCAGTGGATCACCTTCCCGATTATTATTATTATTATTATTATTATTATTATTATTATTATTAATTAATTAATTAATTAATACACTTGCTCTTTCGACGGTTATCATCTTGCTACACCCTCTGGTGAAAAATCAGACCGTCTAAATCATCCAAGATGAAATGCGAAAATGTAAATTCTGATTATCTAGTGTTGCTTATCCACCTAATTTTTATTTCTTATGTCAACACCTCAGCTGAATAATGGACCTTTCCGGTTTTACTTTGTAACAACTAAAATTTAACCTAAAACCTCGTGTACAATACTCACTGACTTTTTAGAATTCGTAGCAGAAAATTTAACCAAAGTTCTCGTGTATAATACGCACTGACTTTTTAGAATTTTTAACAACTAAATTCATCCTAAATCCTCGTGTATAATATGCACTGGATTTTTAGAATTTGTAGCCCAAAATTTAACCAAAACATAGAATTTGATTAGCTTTTTTATCAAATCGTACTGAATATAAATAAGTTTACATTATGTCTCAAAACAGAATATTTTCACCGTGTCTAGATCAAACAGATGTACATGTTCACACAAAAATGCAACTAGTTTGCGGGGAAAATGAGCTCACAATGAGGAGAAAGAAAATTATAAAAAATTACTGGATAGTTTTCTAAAGGGAAAAGGTGTTTGGTTGTTTTGTTTTGTCTACCATTTTCTAGGCATTTAATGCTGAATCAAGTCATTTTGATAAAGTAACGACTCAGGTTGCTTACAGTACCTGCAATTGCTTAAGTGATCACCTAATTCTGTATTGACCCGGCATCACCGCTTAGCTTTGGTGATCTAGCGGGAACCGGTACATTAAATTAACGTGACTTGACCGTAATAAAACTAGAGACATAAATTACTTTCGGAATATGCTGAGGCATGTGTCTGGAAAAAAAACAACTAATTATATAGTTTTCATCTATAATACGTACCTTTAACTATAAATAGAGTGAAATAAACAGGGATAGATATATACCAATTATGTATGTGTGTGTGTGCTTGTGTGTGTATATGTGTGTGTTGTTTTTACATATGCAGATAGATAAAGAGATAGATAGATAGATATATGCAAAAACAGTTCACGTACTTCTAAAGGCAACATGAAGAGATTTAAAAGGAGCACCTGCTAACAATGATCTTTTTAGATGCTAAGAAAAGGTTCCCTGCCTATGTATGTATAGTTATTTACTAAGCTCAGGTTATATGTGGCACAAGGCCAGAATTATTGGGCACCCAGTGAGAATCGAACTCACTAACAATGGTTTGCAAATCTAACTTGCTAACCATTACACCACATGAGATGCTCCTACCTGTGTATGTATACGTGTCTATCTATCTATCTATCTATCTATCTATCTATCTATCTGTCTATCTATCTATCTATCTATCTATCTATCCAGACTGTTTCTATTTATCTGTCTATTTATTGCAGTTTATTTTTTATTTTTCTATCACAAGTTGGAAAAAATATGAACAAATTTTGGAAAAAAAAACAGTGCGTCGTAAACACAAACAATTGCACTATTAAAGAATATCAATGGTTTGCAAACCATTACATCACATGGAGTGCCCCTTTCTATGTATGTACACGTGTCTGTTTTATCTATTAATCTATCTATCTATCTATCTCTCTCCCTCTCTCTTTCTCCCTCTCTCCTCTCTCTCTCTCCTCTCTCTCTCTCTCTCTCTCTATAATATATATATATTATATATATATATACTTGTCTATTTCGATCTGTTTATCTATCCAAACATCTTCCTATCTTTCAATCACGAGTTAGAAACAAGGTTATTTCCTAGAAGTCTAACATGATCAAAAGGGGAACCACTCTTGACTGATAATCTATTATTTATTGATTGATCTACTAGTTAAAAAGAAGACAGGGTTAGGGTTAATGTTAGAATTTAGGGTTAATTTAATGGGGGGAAACATTATCAGTCGAGAGTGGTTTCCCTTTGATCATGTTGATTATTCATAGGAAATAACCTAGAAATGATATGAAAAACTTTAGAAAAATAGTGCGTCTTATACACAAACAATTACGCTATTAAAGCATATCAATGGTTAGCAAACATAGCTTGCTAATCATTACACCACATGAAGTGCTCCTACCTATGTATGTATATGTATCTGTCTTGCCTATCTATCTATCTATCTGTCTATCAATCCCAGTCAATCTTTTATCTTTCTATTACAAGTTGAAAACAATATGAAAAATTTGGAAAAGAAAAGTATGCGTCTTATACACAAACAATTAAGATATTAAAAAATATGGACCATATTACCTTTAAGCACCCCATCTGCGATCTCTATTGATCAGGACACTTTTTTCATTTAGACCGTCAAAATCCAGTTGTTTGTTTACAGACGATTTTTAGAGTTTTTTATATTATAAAACTAACCCCTAACCCTAACCTTAACCGTAACCCCTTACAAACAACTGAATTATAACGTGTAAATGAAAAAAATGTCCTTATGAATCGAGATCACAGATGGGGTGCTTAAAGGTCCAAAAATATCAACGGACTTCCGGTTTCAGATTTTTACAAAATAGTCTTTATTTCTATGGATATGCTTGAGGTAAATTGCGGTATTTGGTTAAATCGAATTTGTAGCGTTGGAGATATTCGTCCCTTGTCCGGTTGAATAGCCATTCATCCAAACAGTGTTTTGCAGAGATGGACTTTGTTCCGGCGAATTTATTGGCAAAGAGATTTATTGCAGACACCATTTTGGGAAGATCACTCATGCCAAGGACGCAGACCCCACGGCGGAAGAATCCACCGCATGTAGTATTTGGTTGGTCCGACCAAATCTTATAACGGGAAAGGAATGGGACGTCGTTTATCGAACTCAGTGGACCTAGACGAATAGAAAACAGAAAGTAATACATATATATATATATATATATATATATATATATATATATATATATATATAATTATACTGAAGAATCATTCGGGGGAAACCTAGGTAGATAGTGTCCGACTCACGTAGGTCCTTATAATTATACTCTACTTAGCGTATTGGACACTTCTTACATATATAACTTGGCAAACTCATCCGGTGTTTTTTTTCTTTTAACCACTACATATGATATTGATTATTATTTTCAGAAAATACAGGTCTGTTGGTCTTTTCCAAATCCCCATATATATGTGTGTGTGTGTGTGTGTGTGTGCGCGCGCGTGCGCGTGGGCGTGCATGCATGCATGTATATGTATATATATTCTTGTGTAATATAGTGAAAAATTTGAAAAAAACATAGGTTCAAATAAAATGAGTGATATTTATTCAGCCAACACTGCAGTGTTTCAATCTGTTTAGTAGATCTTCTTCAGGGATTTTGTTGATATTAGGAAAAGTAACATTTATCACATTATTGATTACTAATTGTTTGGTTTTATCTTAATGAATATTAGCAAAAATCTCGGGTAAATCTTAAAAGAAATCCATTAACAAGAAGAAATAACAGTAATTTTATTCTTTACATCCTATTTTAACTAAATAGTTAAATTTGGAAAATTTAACAATGAAAGACGGGAGTGAAGGAATTTTAAGTTTCAGTTGTTCTATTTTTTATTATACCCCTCTATTTCAAATCTTTTTATCTGCATTCTTATTTAGTTTCATTAGCCTTTCTAATTTAATATAATATTTTATTACATTAGAACTTAAATACTTGCAACCGGAGGGTGCATATATTTGCTAGTAAAATATAAAATCGCATTCGTTTTCATCGATTGCAGCTCAACAAACTCAAGAAATGATAAGATCTTTAGAAATAGAGGTTCTTCCACATCATTTATACTCACTACATATATCTATATAGTAATATCTTGTTTACAGAAAGCGATGTTAATATACACATAGAAAATATACTTACCCTAGTATATATTTTTAATATGCAGTAGCAAATAACAAATTTATTTTTTGTAGTTTCTACTGGAATTTTTATTTATTTATTAAAAACCAACTTAAGTCAGCCATTTAACTGAAATTAGTATGTGGTGTCTGTTTATTTCTCTCAGATGTGTGTGCATCTTTGGACAAGATAAAGAAAATAATGAATTGGTTTATTTCTTTTTTTTCTTTTTTTTTTACTGTTTTTTAAGCAAAAAGTTGTGTTTATTTTTTAAAATTTTATTCTATGTGTATATTAACATCTGCTATTGAAAGATTATAGATCTCATGGAAATCTGATCTAATACCTCTCAGAGTCTAACGAAACCCTTGGAGAAAAGGCTAGGTTGGACACACACAAGGATTATGCCAGCTATCTTGAACAAATTCTGAAAGCAGTACCCCATAAAACAGCAACTGTACAGTCGTTTACCTCCTATTAAAGAAAACATCTGACGAAAAAGACTTGGGGTACGCTTCTGGATAAATAAGGACGTGCTCATGAATAATGGTCTCCAATAGACACCTACACATGGACAGTGTCCTTGTGTATGTGTCTATAGGAAACTGTCTGTTGGACAGAGACAAGATGCCGTGCTGAGGAATTGCTCGGAGCGGTGACTGTTAGGGATAAGTGGTGAGAGAACAGCATGGGAATCCGTACTGTCAGCAAAGCTTTATGTCTGTTCGTCTCTACAAATAAGGATTCGCCATTTTGATTTTAACCAAAGATTCATTTTTCTGAATTTTGGAGATGAGGCTTGATTATTTGTGTTATTCAGATTTTTCGGACTGTTCTCCTCATCTATTTTTATATACAAAACGTTTCGGCCGATGTAGCCTCGGTCCTTTTTAGGTGTTTCCTGTCAATCTTGGGAACATTCTCGAACATGAGAAACTACACTTACTCCGACTGTACCTGTGGATAGGGGTAAGCCACCACGATTGGGATCCCTTGTTGGCCATGGATCGTGATCCATTATGATCAAGGGCGGGATCTTGATGGCTGAGCAGTCCATCACATACAACACTCCACTTTGACACTTACTTGGACTAAACGGGCGCTCAGATCAATCGGGTGGTCATGTCAAGCCCTAGCAACTATATGATTGTCCTGACCTTATTGCTTTTATTGACAAACTCCCAACTACTTTTACCATATATGTTCTAGAAGGCGCATGGTATAATGTTTATCGTTGTGGGAAATAGATGTGCTTGATGTCAAAAACGTCCACCCCAGCAATCTGCAATGATATTACGTCTGTCTTTCACAACGCGCGCACAATACGGAGTTCAAAAACACCTGGTGTTCTGTGCTCGAGATTTCTTTTATGGTGTGGCTGATCTCGGGGAAATTTGCATTAGCCAAAAATCTAGTATTTCTAATTCTCCTGGGTGTGATATTGCGGCTGTGGAGCGATTATGTTCTTCTTTCTGGGATTTTAACTGCTCCTGCGCGCTAGGCATATACGAACGCGCTTCATTCTCGGAAGTAAGCCATCTACAGATAAATAGATAAGATAGATATAATTAGTAAATACTTGGTTTGTTGGATTTTCTGGAATGTCAACTCTTGTTGGGTTATGTTATGCCGAAGCCGTTTCCTTCCGTTCATGCATGATAGGTATTAAAAACAAATTTAAATACATTATTTAAAAACTTAATTATTTTATTTAACCCATGGATTTTATTTAACCTTACATGTACTATCACTCAGAGTGGCCCTGGGAGCAATTGCGATGAAGGGTTAGTCCACGCTCCCCCTAATCCCCAAAACTGGTACTTCACCATTAGATGCAGTTTAACGTCATACCCAGGACACTAAGACCCTAAGCCCCCCCCCTTCTAGCACATATTCGATAAAAAAATGTTGAAGGTGGCCATAAGGCTCCGGGTTGGGAATGCCTTCGCCATTTCAAACACATTGTTTGACCACTTCATACTGTCACCCAAAAAGTGTGATATATATATCAGTTTAAAATAAACGAGAAATTCTCAGGAAGCTAGCTAGTGTAATGGTTAGAATGTTCGCCTGTCAGCCTGACAGGTAGGGTTCGAATCACGCACAAAGCACTGCCCTGTCTATAGCTCTGCTGATGAGGCCTAATAGGCTGAAATGTACATACAGAGATCGACTTTTTCTCGATTAGTTTACGCTTTATATTTAAACCGATATGCACGCCTAATTCATTTAATCATAATTAATTAATTAACAAATTAGGTCTGACTTTAATTAAGCACATAATCTCCCAATATATATATATATATATATATATATATATGTGTGTCTGTGTGTGTGTGTGTATCAAATCCCCCGTGCGTGTAGGATGTTCCACAACGTCAATTTCTCAAACAGGGTGTAACATTTTTAAATTAAGAGTTTTCCAAGAGTAGTTGCCTAAGCAAAAGACCCCAGTCTGCCCTCATATTTACCCTAGAGGAAGAATAGTTGAAAGCATACATTCCCTAGCGTTATTAGCGCTATGTGAAATGCTATCAACTTTACCAAGGATTTGAACTCGTGTCGCCGAGTCCATTTCCTACGTCGATAACCAACATACCACGTGTGTGTGTGTGTGTGTGTGTGTGTGTGTGTGTGTGTGTGTGTGTGTACGTGCTCGTGCATTTTGCGTGTTGTGTTTTGCTGTTGTGAATAATAAAGCCAAAATTAAACTCACCTTTATAAGCGCCCGGGGTGCCAATTTGCGGGTTTCCATTCAACATACTAAAAACAGTCTCATCGGGTATTTTAGTTCCATACACCCAGTCGAGGTAGGTTTTCGCTTTCGGATCATTAATAATAAAATCCACAAAAGCCCGCGTAGCAGAAATGTGAGTGGAGCCGGATAGAATGGTGAGGTTAAAAGGGGGCGGATCTTTCTTTCAAGCCTGTTCCCATCATCGTCGTAATTGTATCTGACTCGAAACAATTTATTTCTGAAAATTATTAGTAAGACATTGCGGCTCTCTTAAACTTTCTTCACCGTAGAGGTGGTGTTCGAAGAAAAAAAAAGACCGGTTATTTCCTATAATTCTAACATAATCAAAGGGGAACCACTCTTGACTGATAAATTATTTATTTATTTATTGATCTACTAGAAAAAAGAAGACGGTTTTAGGGTTAGGGTTTAGGTTTAGGGTTGGGATTTAAGGTTTAGGTTAGGGGTAGGGTTTAGTGTTAGTTTAATGGGAAAACAAATAAATAATTTATCAGTCAAGAGTGGTTCCCCTTTGTTTATGTTGGACTTATAGGAAATAACCAAAAAGACCATTATGCGATAGATGGGATTGAAAAATGTTTTATTGTTAATCAACTATATCATTAAGAATTTGAATGAAAGTGTTATTTTCTTAGTTCTCTCGTTACAAGAATTCATAAACACATGAATCTTGCATATCCTCTTTAATTAATTAACCTTAACCCTAACCCTAAACAGTGTACGGGGTGTTCTGAAATTTTCTAACTTAGTTTGGCAAAAATAAAATAAAAATTCTAAAAAAAAAAAAGCAACAAAAATTAAAGATAAATTGATAAAAATAAGAGTTGAAAATGCCTCATCTAAAATCAGAAAAGTCCATGTTGAATTTTGTGTTGTAAAAACATTTTCTAGTCAATTGGAACCTGAAACATTTTTTTCCAAAATATTTTTCATATAGCAGATAATATTCAGGACAAATATCCAAATCATTCTGGTCCTATTCACAAAAAATGATAAATCAAGAAATATATACTAGAAAAGAATCTGATATCTGATGACATCTAAAATGCCCCCTTTTCCCTAAAAATATGTAAAAATCTCTTACATGTAAAGTTTAGGCATCTGGTAAGTTAATGTTTAGCCACATGCTATAGCACTATACCACTACATGTACCTAGCGTTGACTCCATAATAATGTAATAAATGTAAATATGTCCTATATGCCATCAGGTACAGTAAGCATGTTGCTAGTATTGTTTACATTAAGTAGCCTCATTAAAAAGCAATAGTTCTCAACCTTTTTTTTTACCCATGGACCCCTTTTAACCCTATTTTACTCTGGGGACCCTCCCATAACCATTCGATGTTTAAAAATCCCATTGTAATTTTATAGTTAAATACATTTTGCTTGCTTGGGTCCACCAAAAAATTAGATGGTCCCCGATTGAGAACCACTGCTATAAAGCATTGTTTAAGCCTATCTATCGCTTAATGGTCGTATTTCTTTTAAGGTTTAAGAATTTAATGAACATCGCTCCTACGTTCGAGAAAGTTTAAGAGTGCCGAGATAGAAATACTTGATACCAAATAACTGTGAAAGTTATTTGTATTGAGAATAATTACTTGAAGCTATAATTGTTTACTAAGGATTATTATTAAATTCGGTGATAATCCCAAAGTTAAGGTCTCCATCATATTTTAAAATTTCGGAAACATTTATTGTTTATTGTCAGTAATGTCTACATAATTTTAAAGTTTCAGCATGCATCAATTTTTCTAAAATAATAGCCAGTTTTCTCTGAATATTTGAGATGAGGCTTGATGATTGTATTATCTGCGTTATTCGGACTATTGTCCTCATCTTCATTGTTATCTGCACAATTTCTCTGAATGTTTGAGATGAGGCTTGATGATTAGTATAATCTGTGTTACCTATTAATAATGGAGATTGTATTTCTATCTGTAACAAAAACTACGTCATAGCTCTACGTCACAGCTTACGTCACAATATTCTTATGCTATATACACCCAAAATTTGAGTAAACAATTTTAAAAATTGTTTTTTTACTCTCGTCCCTTTTTTTTTTTTTTTTTTACAGTAACAAGAAGTTAACTAAAAAGTTTACAAATAAATAAATACCTACGATTTTGTGTAAAATGGATGTGGAAAATATTCAAAATAATTGTTTGATTATTACATGCATGCAACATTTTATTTGAGTGGGACGGGGCTCAGTTTTCATTTCAAATTGTTTTATTTTTTTTTTTACTCCTTTAATAAATATGAGGATGTGTCTTACTTATGATACAAACCCACTGACATTAATTTTTTAACTCCCACCGTCTCAGGTAATGTCTTTCATAAATTAATTTTTACGACTTCCGGATGGTGTTTTCTGTTGCTAGTTAAAATAATTATTAATAAAGGGATGGGTTCAAAGTTCCGTGATTATCAATAAAGGTGTTATTATAATAATTGTTGGACCATATGACCTTTAGGCACCCCTTTTTGATCTCGAATAAGAAAGGACATGTTTTTCATTTACATCGTCAATATCCGGTTGTTTGTTAGGGGTTAGGGTTAGGGATTAGGGTTAGGGGTTAGTTTTAGAATTTGAAAAAAAAATCTAAAAATCGTCTGTTAAAACAACCGGATATTGACGATGTAAATGAAAAACATGTCCTTTCTTAATCAAGATCAAAAAGGGGTGCCTAAAGGTCATATGGTCCTAATTATTAATAAAGGGTTGGGTTCAAAGTTCTGTGATAGCTCCCGATTACGACAAGAAGGTTCCTGATTACAACAAGAAGGTTCCAGAGTTCGAAAAGAAGTTTCCCGAGTCCGAGAAGGTTCCAAAGTCCGACAAAAAATACCCGAAGAAGGCCGGAGGGCATATCGTCCATATCGGCCGAAACGTAGTACAGATAACAATGAAGATGAGGACAATAATCCGAATAACACAGATAATACTAATAGCCATTTTGTTCGATGCATTTTTGTTGGTGCTGTAGCAGTTTTTGTATGGCCATGAAATATCAACCCACCACCATATCGTTGAGGAAGCGTTGAACTTTGTCGCCGCTGCAAACTCCCTAAATCCCTTGTGGACTTTTTTGATGGACATGCACGACTCGCCATTCCCTTCGCTCAACTAGTGCTGAATTTCAATCGGTTTAATGTCTTTTGCGTTCAAAAACCGTATAGTAATTTACTAAGCTTAGCTTAGATGTGGCACAAGGCCAGAAGCATGGGGTGCTTAGTGAAAGTCGAACTTACTAACAAAGGTCTGAGAATCTAGTTTGCTAACCATTAGACCACGTAAGTTTCAAAAACCGTATAACTGTAAACTTGACGTTAGGCCGTAACTTTAATTGGTAGCACCCTCTGAAACGACTACAAAGCCAAGACAGATCCTGACAGCGAGACTCGCACTGGGGCAGGAGCATGCACATCAAAGACAACCGTTTCTCTGAATTTTTTATATAAGGCCTGATAACTTGGATTATTTGGATTATTCGGACTATTGTCCTAATCTTGATTGTTATCTGTACAATGTTTCGACCGATGTACCCTCCGGCCTTCTTCGGGTATTGTCGGACTCGGGAGCCAGAATTCGAGAAGGCTTTGACCATTAGATGGGACTCTAACAGGTATCATGGGATCGTTGCAAAAAATGGATATGGCGACCCGAGTTCAAATCCAGGACAAGTCTGTTTTATAATTGATAATTTGGAAAAGTATGTTATTTTTGGATTTTCAGTTTTCTCCAATCTTTTTTCTTGGTTTTTCAGGATTATTCCGAGGACTCTGGCTGTTGAATACACCGACTGCATCTCTGCAAAGTGGATTAGATCCCCGGTTATTTCCTATAACTCCAACATAAACAAAGGGGAACCACTCTTGACTGATGATTTTTTTTTATTTATTGATCAACTAGGAAAAAAGAAAACGGGGTTAGGGTTAGGGTTTAGGATTAAGGTTAGTTTAATGGGAAATAGATAAATAATTTATCAGTCAAGATTTTGTTTATGTTGGAATTATAGGAAATTACCAGATACTCCTATGAAGTCTATCTGTTGATCATGGATGGTGACCCGTGATGCTTAAGGACGAGATCCTGGTGGATAAGCAGTCCTTGCCATGCAACACTCCTCTTTGGTCCATACTTGGACCAGACGGACTGTTGGATAGGCCTCCTCAGATCAATCGTCTGTCCACATCAAATCTTAGCATCTATATAATTGTCTTGACCGTATTACTCTTATGGCAAACCCCAACTCTTTCTATCATATACTAGTACAAAATAAAAAAACACCCTCCGGGCGATGTAAAAATAGATTTTTGAAACATATTGCCTGAGGGGTGGGAGTAAAAAATTCAATGTCAGCGAGTTTGTATCCTAAGTAAGTAAAATCATCAAATTCATTAAAGGATTAAAAATAAAACAATTTGAAATGTAAACTTTAAATATGTATTATTTTTACATCGCCCGGAGGGCGTTTTTTATTTTGTCCTAGTATATGATAAACATGGTTGGGGGTTGTCATAAGAGCAATACGGTTTGGTTTGGTTTGGTTTGTTTTACGGCATATCAACCTCAGTAGGTTATTTAATGCCGATAAAGTTTTTAAATAAATTCATTCTTAATGGATACTCATTTTTTTAAATAAATACATTTTTCTATTTAACCCATAGTTGGGACCCTAACAGATACTACCCTCCGGGTTCAAGTGGACCATGAGAAATGCTAATGAAGGGGTGCTCCACATTCCCCAAACCTCCAGAACTGGAACCCCACCATCAATAGAGTTTAACGTCATTCCCAGGACATGCAGACCCTCAGCCAGCGCCTTCTAGCATCCATATGATAAAAAGGGTTGGGGCTTGCCATAAGGGCAATAGGGTTAGGAAAATCATATAGGTACTAGGGCTTGACATGACCAGCCGATTGATCGGAGGGGGCCTCTTCGACCGCCCGTCTAGCCCAAGTAAGGGCCAAGTGGAGTATTGCAAGTCATGGACTGTTCAACCAACTGGGTTCTATCCTTAAGCATCACGGGTCGCCACCCACGGCCAACAGGAGGCCCCCATGTGGGAGTTTTACCCCTATGTAGAGGTGCAGTCGGTGCATTCGACAGGGCGGAAGAGCGATAAGATCGGAACGATCATGTTTTAGGGTTTGACGTGACCAAGTGCCAATATTTGTGCTTTTATAAAAACCAATCTCAATAGATTAGTTTAATCACCGTACTATAACTAGATGTTAAATATGTTTTCTTTAGATACATATGTGTCAGCCCCTCCAAATTACACAAGATCATTCTATTAAGCAGAGTTTTGAATTCAGAGTTTTCCTTTTTCTATATTGGTTGTCTAAAGAGGCCAAATCGGCCCTTATAATTACCAATAGCCGGGGGAAAATAAATGGAGACATACTTCTCATAATAGTATTAGCACTATGTGAAATGCAAACAGCATCGTCCAGAAATCGAACCCGTGTCACCGTGTTCATTTTCTACGACAATAACCATTACACAACGCGCCTCCACATTTTCTTTTAGATATAACTTAACACTTTGCCTACCAAATTTCAGCACGGCTCTACCAAATGTTCTTGGTATTTTTATTATTCCCTTCAACTTGTTCCCTATTGCAAAAGGATCAAGTACCAGTCACGGGGCTGCCGGTGGTTTATGGTAGGATCACAGTGATAGAAGAGCTGCTGTCAGTGGCTTAAAGACAGTCTCGGGGCTTGTTCACAGACAAAGAAAAAAAGAAAAGAAAAGATGTCAAGGGATGTTCACGTAGTCGTTTTTCAATGTAAACAAGTGAAATGTGCAAGAGCCGCTGCCGGTGGTTTATGGTAGGATCACAGTGGTAAAAGAGCTGCTGTCAGTGGCTTAAAGACAGCAAGGAGTTAAAATGTTCCTTCAAAATATAAATATGGTTAGCGGAATGAGAACAGGATATCTCCATGCATTGAATAAAGGGTTGGGCTCAAAGTCCCGTGATGGCTCCCGATTACGACAAGAATGTTCCCGCGTTCGAAAAGAAGGTTTCTTTCGGAAAAGAAGGTTCCGAGTTTGAGAAGGCTCCCGAGTTCGACAAGAAACACCTGAAGGAAGCCGGGGGGGGGGCACATCGGTCGAAACATTGTATGTATAACAATAAAGATGATGACAAAAGTCTGAATAATCCAAACAATACTAATTACACTGGTTTACTAAAACATATTTTTTGTCTGAGGCAAGAATGTGAATAGGTGTTTTTTTACTAATTTGGTTGTGCTGAATTCAAATTTATAAACAGTTTTGCTGTATTACCTCTAGTTTTCTGTCTTTTAAATAGTCTCATTTTAGTATATACAGAGTATATACGTGCTTATTTCAACAGTTGCAGTAGCTTATTACAGATAACCCAGGATAGATAAAGAACATTGACGGGATAAATATACTTGGATGACACAATGTACACAATTCATAGTACCGCAGACAGTTAGAAGTGTGTTTTCTTAGATGATCTGCTGTATTTTGTCTCTGGGATGTCACGCAAGAGCACCCAACAGAAGTCTCCCATCATGCCGGGATTCCACTTGCCTTTGTAGTTGCTCTCCATCTTCGTAATGTCTTGGTGGAATCTTTCTCCGTGCTCATCATTCACTGCTCCAAAGTTTGGAGGGAAGAAGTTGAGGTGGGAATGGAGAAAATTAATTTTGAGTGACATTCGGCATCCCATATCCTCATAAGTCTTTAGCAACTTCTCAATACTGGCTTGGTAATTTGGTACGCGTGTGTAACCAAGGAAACCACTACAGACTGATTTAAATGCTTCCCATGCTCTCAGTTCCTTTAAGGTAAGAAGCTCCTCAAAATCAGTATCCTTCAGCACTTCTCGGATCTGAGGTCCGACAAAGATGCCCTCTTTGAGCTTAGCAGCACCGAGACCTGGGAACAGTGTTGGAAGGCAGCACCATTTTTGTCAATGGCCTTCACAAAATTCTTCATCAAACCAAGCTTGATGCAAAGAGGAGGGAGAAACACCTTATTCATGTCAACCAGAGGATTCTCTTTGACGCTGCGTTCGCTGTTGATTAAGACGAGTTGGCTACGCTTAACTGCCAAAATCCGTCTTTATATATAGCTATATATATAATGTATATATATATATATATATATATATATATATATATATATATAATGTAATGCTATCACTTAGTTATTGCATAATAACTAAAAAAGAAGACATAAGTCACACAATATTAGAAATTAACCCTGAATGCATATACGCCTTTATGTACAGTATGTGTACAAAATGTACAGTATGCATATCTAAAAAACTAGAGGTGATGAGTAAAAACGGATTTCTAATCTGAATTCAGCACCCCCAAATTAGGTTAAAACATCTATTTTTGTGCTTGCCTCGATTTCTTTGTAAACCAGTGTTATCAAGTCTCATCTCAAACATTCAGAGAAATAAAATATAAACAATTCTGGTTTAAAGAAAACTATCAAAAGAGAAACAAGGTTTAACTTACGCAACTATATTTGAATTGATATCATTGGCACCGTTGAGAAGCTTTAAAATCCTAACGATCTGCAAATTCGTCTTCAAAGGGAATTCTTGCCCTGTGAGGTTAATTAGATACTTCCATTTCTTGAACTTAAGCAAGTCTCTCATGCACGATAGTTCGGCTTCAACTACACCAAAGGTACCCCATCTAACGAGTACCATTTCTTCGGCAATGAAGACATTCGGTAGACAATCACTCAATGCGTACATGGCATCTTTAAACGAATCCTTGGCCTTAGAATCTATATGGATACAATAATAATTATGGGGTCTGTATATGGCTCGAAGTAGTAGCTCCACCTGATAAGGACAACAGAAAACTAGTAGACTAAATGCCAACGGAAAGGCTTCTTCCTCTTGGGTTATAGGGTCAAGAATATAACCCCGTTTCTCCAGCGAGCAGTTAGTGAATAAACCAGCGAATTTCTTATGGTTATTTTCATCGTCAAGTTTTGGGCAGTGAAGGCTGTAGCTGTCGTTTTCCTTTTCTTTTCCGTTGATGAAAGATGGACAAACGAGGGGGCATATAAGTCTGGCCTTTTCCATATTGTCAAATATCTTTTTAACTTGACGTACATGAGCAGAGAGGTAGTTACGAGTCGCGTACTTATCCCGCGAGTATAGCACCACAGATATTATCACGTAAAAAAGTAATAGGCCCAAAATGGCCCTTTTTATGAATCTAATCAAGGTCATCTGGTGCTAGAACATCGAAGTCATGCTGAGATTACATGAGATTATTGAGCAAGACCTGAAAAGAAAAAAAGAAAAGAAAAAAAAAGCAAGAAGTATACAAGGTGTGTCATACAAAAGTGCCGAGTTTGAAGCTGTATTTAACAAGATAGAAATGAACAATGAATGGAGCATTCATTTTTTTTCAGAATACAAGGTGTGTCAAAAATACTTTCAATCTCGATACTTTTTGACACACCTTGTATGTCGGTGATTTTACAACAATTAGTTTGTTTAGATTTTTTAGATGAGGCTTGATACGTATTATTTTGACTTTATATGGACTGTTGTCCTCATCTTTACTGCTATATATAAAAACAAAACCCTTCGGCCTTTGTAACCTCCGGCTTTCGCCAGGTTTCCCTTGTCTTTCCGAGCTTAGCAATGATTCAACTTTGAAAAAATCATTATTTGGATGAGACCTTTAAAGGTTTGCTCAGAATGACTGTTGAGCAAACAAGGCGTTGAAGAACTTGTAAAAATCGGATTTAAAATGATTTGCCATGTTGAATTATTGCTATGCTCGGATAGACAACAGACACCCGAAGAAAGCCGGAAGGTACAATGGTCGAAACGTTGTCTTTTTATATATCACATTAACGTTGAGGACAACAGTCCGAAAAATTAAAATAATATATCAGTGGTTGGTTATTTGTCTAAATTTTTCAGATGAATTTTGATAGACATTATTTTGATTGATTGGATTGGACATCTTTATCGTAATGGCATATATATAAACGTAAAAGTTTTCAACCTATGCACTCTCCGGCCTTCTTCAAGTTTTCCTTGTCTATCCGAGCAAAGCAATGATCCAAGCTGGAAAATCATTGTTTGGATGAGATCTTGTTCTTCAACGCCTTGTTTGCTCAACAGTCAAACCGTTCAAAATGATTTCCCATGTTGAATTATTGCTATGCTAGGATAGACAAAGGCCATCTAAAAAAATTCCAGAGGGTACAACGGTCGAAATGTTTTGTTTTTATAAATCCCGATAAAGATAAGACTAACAGTCAGAAAAATCAAAATAATATATAATTGATTGGCTATCTATACTTCAGATGAGTTTTGATAATTTGTATTATTCTGATTTTTCGGACTGTTAACCTCATCCTAATTATAAAATAAACATCCAGAACGTTTCGGTCGATGCGCACTCTGACCTTCTTCAAGTGTTCCTTGTAATCTCTTGGGGCACACTACTCTCGTGGCTGTGGAAATTCAATGATATAATTATTTAAATGAGATCATCAATTCTTCAACGCCTTGTTTGCACAACAGTAAAATCATTAAAAAAGATTTACCAAATAGTATCATTGCTATGTTTGGATACGCACAGTTTTGAGTCTTGTATTGGAGCGATAGCAGTCTACCTCAATTGATTACAAGGAACATCCGAAGAAGGTCCGAGGATACATCGACCGAAACGTTGTGTATGAAGATTTGGATAAGAGTTTTAAAAATAAAAATAATACAAATTGGTTGTCTTTTTTACATTATTTTGTATAATGGCATATCAAACCTTTTTGGGTTATTTAATGCTAATTCTTTATATTATATATATATATATATATATATATATATATATATATATATATATATATATATCAAAGATATGGATAAAAGTTTTAAAAATCAAAACTATACAGATTGGTTGTTATTTTGTATAATGGCATAGCAAACCTTGTGGTCTATTTAATGGTATATATATATATATATATATATATATATATATATATATATATATATATATATATTTATAATTTTTTTTGGGGGGTACAAAATTTTATTACTGCTATAAAAAGACCTTTTAAAAGATTCATTGTAAGGAGAAAAATAAGAAACAAATATTTTTCTTCTTTGTTATACTATAGAAGGGGGTAAAGGGAGAGTAAAAACGAGTGACAGCTGGCATGATTCGATCCTCGCTCAACAGAGCTAAATATCGAGGATAATAAAAAATAAAATATTAAGTAAATGGGACTAGTACAAAAAAAAAAAAAAAGAAAAAGACAATTTCTCTTTTTTCTTCTTTTCCTTTCTTTTTTCTCCTCATCTATACCTCAAAACAGGGGGAGAAGATCTAAATATTGATGATATTCAAACCGAATATATATATATATATATATAATATATAATATATATATATATATATATATATATATATAGTTGGCACTATTAAACTTGAAGCGGTAGTAATCCAACGTACAGTGTTATAAGAAGAGTGCTTAATATCTGTGATAAAGAGTTAATAGATAAATAAATAACTGTTTTAGTTTATATCCACCTTTTTTTTGCTACCATTAGTTTCCTGTCCTGTGGCAGTCATCCAAATTATATAAATATGTTCAAATGTGTGCCAAATAGTTTGAAGGTAAATGTTTTGTTTGGATTTATAGACTGTTCGAATAGTTTATCCCAGTCGTAGAACATCCGCCTGGAAATTGCCAAGTTCGAGTTCGATACCGGTCTTCCCCACATCAGTACATAAGTACCCCAGCTTGGGTAATCTGATCTGAGCGGTAAAGTATCTAAGAGCTGACAGCAGGTGTGGCACTTCACAAAAGCACAAAAAAAACTAAAAACAACAACAAAAACAACCTCCCTGGTCTATCGAAAACGGATAGTATTATGGAGATATACTTCTAGTTTGACGTTTTAAATATGAAGTAATGGAAGTTCTCATGGTATTGTGGCTAATGTGCTGGACAGTGACACCGTTGTAAGCGAGTTCGAACTCTAGTCGCTCTGTTACATTCACTTTGGACTAATACCCTTGGAAAATGTATAAACCTCCAGTAAAAGACTCCTAAAAAAGTTCTAAAAGGATGACTTTGGCGTTAAATAACACACAAAGGTTGATATACCATCAAAGAAAGAAATTAGACTTAAATACGATTAATTATTCAAACTTTAAAAAAAAATGACTGTACATTCTTTAATTTAAATAATGACCATCTTACAAGGGTTATGTAATATGCGTAAGTATCGATAGTTTGACTCATCTAAATACTAATAATTATTCTAAACTTTTATAAAAGCGACTTTGCCTCCTTTGTTCTTAAAATTATGATCTTACAACCTGTAAGTAAAATTCGTAAGTATTGCAATGCTACGAAGAGTGGTCATGTTAAATAATAACTCGAATCGTAACTTACAACGAAAAGGGTTTATTTGGTAACGTACAACAAGGAGTGACCAGTTGAATAGCTGGTCTCGCTGGGATAGACAGACCCCCGAGGATAAATCGTTAATCGTCTGTATTGAGAATACAACCGTCTATTCTATTCTAGAGGGTATCAATTCTTCTCTACAAGAGTAAGTACTTGTTGGATATTGTACAAACGGAAATAGGAATTTCCGGTTGAATTAAAAAGAGGGGGGATGAAGAAGTGTAACAAAAGACTTCATCTAGACAAACGGGAATTTGAACAAAGAGAAAGGACTTCCGGTCAAGGAACAAAAGGAGTGTGGGCGGTCGTCAATACTTAAGCGGTCATCAGGTAGCCCAGAGGAGACACCAGGAGACGGCGCAGGGTGGACAAGGAGTCTGACCGTCGACACGGTCGAGCGCTGCTAGCGAGCAGTGAGGCGCGCTCACCACCTTCCACCACACCAGCAGTAGTAGTGCCCCCTTATCAATGCCCGCCACTCACATCCACCACGTACAACCGAGATGAGAGAAATAAAGTCAAATCTCCTTCTACATAGAGCATGCCTTGTGATGTCATTTAAGTGACCACTAGATACATCGTCTAGGGGTTAGAAACGATCTCCGCTGTATACCAGCAACATGTACGATTTGTGGCCCGAGTCGAGGGCTATGCAACAGTACTGTTAGACTTTTTTCAATTCGAATAATCACCCTGAAATTTAATAAAAGCGACTGTACATTTTTATTCTTATTTTCAATAATGGCCATCTGATAATCTGTATACAATATGTGTAAGTACTGCTTGTTTGATTCCAGTAAATCTATGTATTAATACTCGTGTTCCTAAATTGTACGGCCGTTATAATCTTGTAACACCGTCTGGTTAAAAATGAGACCGTTCAAATCGTACAAGATGAAATGCAAAAATGTAAATCATGATTATCTAGAGTTGCTTATCCGCCGAATTCTGGTTTCTTATAAGTGCCGTCACATCAGTTATAAATAATGGACCATTCCGTTTTTGTTAGTAAGAAAGGAAGGGAAGAAAAGGGACATGCTACACAGAAAAAATATAATGAGAAAAAAAAGAAAAAAAGTAATAAAGAGAGTAGGGGAAAGATATAGGGATGGTTAGCGCGCAGAAGCAATGACGCCTGATCTGTTAAATGAAGATAGTTATACTTTTTACATATTGAACAATTTAGCAATAGTTCTTAAACAAACATATCAAACGTTGTAATATTTAAATTATCATACTGCGATATATACACTAATGCCCAGTGTATATATGAAAAATTGTTCTAAAATTTAATAAAAGCAACTCGAGTTCTTTTACTTTTAATAATGTCCATTTTAAAACACGTATATAAAATGGGTAAGCACTTCTAGTTTTAGTAATTTTGTTATGAATGAATTCTGCAAAATTTTACAAATGATCATTATTGTTCAATGGACAATCACAAAAATATAAAAGACTTGATTATCAGATAACTCCAACTGATAACACAATTTTATAAAACTTTATTGCATAACTAGAAGTGGCTACCCAGCATCGCCTTGGTAGAGGGGGATTTTTTTAAAGTTAGTCTCGTAGATCCATTATTACTAAATTGTAAGTTGGATCTCCACAGGATGCCCCATTAAAATCCTCACGTAAAGAAAAGACCTTACGTTGATCCAGCTACTCTGAAAAGAAAAAAATAATGTCTACCTTTTACAGTATTAAATACAACAAAAAAATTTCCATGCTGTTATCATTTTAATTTTATTTTTGATTATCCCCACGAATATAAATCAAATCTATTATTTTTGCTCAAAAAACAAGTCCTGGTGATATTTAATGTATATATAAATATATTTACTTTGTCGTTAACTGATTTCTTTTCGAAGTTTCCTCCGGACATAAATATACACACAACTGCACTTTTTTATATGTATAGATAGATGACAGAAGTTTCGAATAATTTATAATTTCTATGAACAACTAATTTAGAATTAAGGAATAAAGTAAAAATCAAAGTCTTCGGGGTGGTTTCTAAAGCCAGTATCAGTCACAGCGAGGGAGTCTATCCCCTTTTCACTAGCGCTAGACAAAAAAGATTGCTATTTAGCATCTACCATCAGCTCCTTACTTTACCGCACAGATCCCCGTGCCACTCATCCGCTGAGTTTTGCGAGGGCCAGTATCGAACTAGGAACCACAAGGTTCCTAGTCGAACGCTCTACCGACTGAGCTAAACTGGCCTTAATAAAATAAATAAATTACTGACGTTTTTCAGTTAAATAATAGAATGTAACGCACACAAAACACAACTCCACAACAATAGTGTCAGGATGCAACCTAATTCACCTGCCACGAGTAACTTTCTACTCACTAATCGCTACCTAACACGTAAATTACGATAATAAAAAAGCAACAAAAATCAAGATACCACTATATGTTCACGTTTTTTAATGCTAAATTCACTATCATTAAAAGAATTGAAAAATACATCTATTAATAATGGAGATTCGCTTCCGGTTTTTGTCTGTAACAAAAACTAAGTCACTGCTTACGTCACACTACCTAAGATGGTCATAACATAGAATAAATACACTCAAAATTTGAGCACGTTAGACAGTCCTCATTGGTTTTTAAAACAAGTTTTAATAAATACATACCTGGTATTATCTATCTGTATATAGTTTGTTTTATTTTAATATATATTTAAAGTTATCAGAACTAAGTTTCCATTTCAATTTTTTTATTTTTTACTCCTTTAATAAATTCGATGATTTTACTTTACTTATGATACAAACTCTCTGATATTAAATTTTCAACTTCCATCCCCTCAGGCAATATTTATTTTACGTCGCCCAGAGGGTGTTTTATATTTTGCTAGTCAACATAATATCAGAAATGGAAAATCAGAAAACAAATGGATAAACAAAATAGTAATTCTGTGGAGAGGCCTATTGTCGGTATCAGCCGGACAGCGAGGAAGTCTATCCCCTTTTGGCTAGTGCTAGAATAGGAGGATTGTTTTTGCATCGGACGTAGAGCGTCATATTGAAGCTGGAACATTGCGATTCCCAGAATAAAATGCTCTACCAACTGAGCTAAGCCGGTCCCTAAACAAAATAAAAAGCTATAATCCATTTAGACTCAATATGGACTTTAATTAGCCAGACTGATAATAAAATCTGGGTGTTGCTAACACCTATATAAACGGAGGCGCGTGGACTAATAGAGTCGTTGGAAATGGACTCGTCGACCCGAGTTCAATTCCTGGACGAAGCTGTTTGTATTTCACATAGCGCTAATACCTTTGGGAAAGGTATAAATCCAATTCTCCCTCCAGCTATGGGTAAATAGCAGAGCAGACTGTGCTCTTGAACCATGGCTAGGTAACCAGTCTAGGAGAAGGAAAACTCTGAATTAAAACCTGTTAAACTCTGCTTAAGAAATTGACCTTGTGTCACATCCTGCTCGTGCGGAGGGGTTGGTAAATATCTATCTATATAAATAAATATACATTTATATAAATAAATACATCAGTCACTAATCACTTAATCTAACTTAAAACGAACTATTCTCAAACTTTATAAGAAATGATTAGGTAGGTGTCTTCACCACAGAGACATATGTATATATAAAAAAGAAACCGAACAAAATTTAACCAGAAGATGAGGTTCACTTAGCAAATGTATCTGCCACTTTGCCAGTAAATTTTTCTTCCCTTCCTTTGTGGCTTATCAAATATTATGAAACTATTTTTTTAACTTTCTAAAAAACATTTTTTTTACAAAAACGTTTTTAACACTTGTACCCGGTTATATCCAGCGAAATGAGAACATTATACCTCTGTTCATTAAATAAAGGGTTGGGTTCAAAGTCCCATGTTGCTCCCGATTACGACAATAAGATTCAAGAGTTTGAAAATAAGGTTCCCGAGTTCGAGAAGGCTCCTGAGACCGACAAGAAATACCTGAAGAAGAACAGAGGGTACATCAACCGAAACGTTGTACTGATAACAATATAGATGAAGACAATAGTCCAAATAATCCAAATAATCCAAATAATCCAAATTATCAAGCCTCATCTAAAAAATTCTGAGAAATTTTAATAAATTACATTCAAATGTAATAGTAAAAAAGGATTATTCACTTTTAAAATACGTTCTTTGTTCCAAACAATATATGATGAAATCCTAATTTCTTTACTTCTGTGTTTCACGAAAATAAAGACATATCTTTTATTAATTTTTACTACGGAATATAACAATAGGGCTTATTTTCGAGGAATCTCTTATTGTTTACTTATCGAAAAATGACATTAAAAAGTAAAAATTTCGTAAATTTCTAAATAAACAGAAATTTCGAAAAAAAAAAAAACCACAAAAAAAAAACGATCAACATTTATTTACCATTAACATGTTCTCTTATTTTAAAAAATCATTAAAGACAATTCATTAAAAAAATAATTATATCATCATCCTCTGGGATGTTATTGCTCTCACAAGAAGGAAAACTGAATTCAAACCTGTTAAAATGTTTGAGAAATCGACCATGGATCACATCCTACTGTTGCATATCTTGCAACGGAAGATTCCTCTTCCGGTCAAAAGACAAAGAGAAAGATGAAAATATATATTCAAAAAAAAAAGGGGAGAACGGAAGAGAGGTCTTCCGTAACATTTAGTCTATTCTCTCTACTATCACCGAGAAACTAACATATATAACGAGGAGGTAATCAAGATATACATAGAGAGAGGGGAAGTGACAAACAGAATGTAAAGTAAAAGACGGATCAATTTTTAACTTAATTGCAAATTACGATTAATTAGAACCAATTAAAATTGATTTTTTTTCAAACATAACTCAATACTAAAACTAAGGAACATTTTAGTATAACTTTGGTGTCATTAAACTAAACAGTAAATTACCTTTTATGAGACAACTATTGATTCTCTCAGCTTTAGTTTTATGATAGATGACTAGAATCATAATAAACAGTAGAACAAGATTTTCACTTGAATGACCAAGATTTTATCATAGAAGTGAAATTATCTAATGTCAAATTCATTTATTCAGTATATTTTACACTAATTAGCTAGACTTAAAGCTATTTACAGTGTGTAGAAAAATTTAATTTACCATGTCCGTTTTTGAAATCTAAAATATGACATTTTATGACATTTTATCCTTCTTAAGAGAAATAAAAAATATATTGAAAATTATGAATCAGATATAAAATACATCCACAAAATACATCTACAAAAATTACACCAGTAAAGGAAACTTGAGTACCAACTATTATTTCACACTTTTGGAATTAAATAACCAACACGGTTGATATACCATCCAAAACACCAAGTCGAATCAAACAAAACACAACCAAATCTATTAATAATGGAGATTCGCTTCCGGTTTTTGTCTGTAACAAAAATGACGTCACTACTTACGTCACATTACCCAACACATAATCCAACGTCATAACAGAATAAATATACTCAAAATGTGAGCATGCAACGTTAGACAATCCTCATTGTTTCAATAAATAGATGCCCGGCGTTATATATTTATATATAGATTGTTTTATTCTAATATAATATTTAAAGTTATCGGAACTGTTTCCATTTCAAATTGACTTTTTTTTTTCACTCCTTTAATAAATTTGACGATTTTACATACTTATGGTACACACTCTATGATATTAAATTTTCAGCTCCCAGCAATATCTTTCAAAAAATTATTTTTACATCGTCCGGAGGGTGTCTTTTTATTTTGCTAGTAGAGTTAATAAAACTTCAATTTGAAGATATCAAAAACTTGAAACAGAACTTTAATCAAAATTACTTGTTTAGACCCAAAAAGATTTTATAAGCCGTAAAACAAACAAACAAACCTAAAAAAGAAAACATTAACAAAAATTGTTTAACCTGAATTTTTCCTTTTTTATTAACCACATTCTTAGAAACTTAAGCCTGAAAAAATGTCTAGAATAAGATTTTTTAACTTTAAGAATAAGGTATCCATACAAACAAAATAGAAAAAAACGCCATAAAAATGTAACAAAATCTAAATTCCACGGAAATATCTTAAAAGATAATGTGAAAATCAGTCAGATTCACATCCCTTAAGGAAGTTGAATAGACTAGTCGTCGTGGTGGCCTAAAGTCGGTATCAGCCAATCAGTGAGGGAGTCTATCCTCTTTTCACTAGCGCTAGACCAAGGAGATTGTTTTTGCGCTTGAGGTGGAGCGCAACACCGACCATCAGCTCCTTACTTCACCACGCAAAACCCTGTGCTACTCATACGCTGAGTTGGCGAGGACCGGTATCGAACTAGGAACCTTGTAGTTTCTAGCCGAACGCTCTACCGACTGAGCTCGAAAAAATTAATCACAACCCCATCATTTCTAGAAACCCATGAAGAGATAGATATTACGTCTTGAAACCCTTGTACCGAATGAACTCAAAAAATTAAAAAAAAACGAAAAAAAATACAAAAATAAAAATAAACAAAAAAAGAAACAAAAAGAAAACATTTTAAAATTTCCATCCATTATTTTCCATATTGAAAATATTAAAATGTTTAAAGAATTCCATATTCAAAAAGTCCAATATATAGTGATATTCCTACTTAACAGCATCTTCAAGACGAAATATTTCAACCTTTGAAATTATTAAAACAAAAACTCATGCAAGTCGAAGTCAGAAAGATAAGGTTCACGTTTCGTTCAGCATTGAAGCCAAAACCTCGGAATTCCTAAAACCTTTCAGTCTTGAAATGTAGACAGTTAAGTAATAAACCTCATCCGTCGAGATTAATAAATTTAATATTTTTACAAACATTTACATATTTATTCTTTTGCTCTCTGTCTCTGTCTCTCTCTGTCTCTCTGTCTCTCTGTCTCTGTCTCTGTCTCTCTCTGTCTCTCTCTCTCTCTCTCTCTCTCTCTCTCTCTCTCTCTCTCTCTATATATATTATATATATATATATATACGTGTGTATATGTGTGTATTTTGTTTCGAGTGAGATTTAATTGAAATATACTTTCACACTGTTGCCAAAAGTAAGCAATTTGATGTTTAATTCACATAGAAAAATATTATGATGCATATATATATATATATATATATATATATATATATATATATGTGTGTGTGTGTGTGTGTGTGTGTGTGTGTGTGTGTGTGTGTGTAACGGATTTTAAGATTATATAATCTTTTCATTTTAGCTTTAACAACTCTCATAGCTATAGCAGTATCGAAAACTTTTTATACGTTGTCTTTTTTAAAAATTATATTTTTATTATATATATAATAACAAAGAGAACAGTGTAAAAGCATATATATAATATATATATATATATATATATATATATATATTATATATATATATATATATATATCTGTGTGTGAGTGTGTGTGTGTGTGTTTGTTTGTGTACTTGTTATATACTTATATGTTGACATTACGAAATTTGAATTCGTAACATTCTGCAATACATATATAAGAAGGAATCTCGTAATACTACGTGATAGTACACATACATCTGTTAACTAACTAAGCTAACGGATTATTGTCCATGACTTCGATTCCTATTTGGAACCTTGTCATTCTGGTCTTATTTAAGCAAAGCTAAACTTATTAATATATATATATATATATATATATATATATATATATATATATATATATATTTGAAATAATATTTAAAATATCACTTTTTTATTTTCCATAATTAAACCACACTACCAGATGCAAGGAGTGTGTCACCGTGGTAGAGTGGTTAACGTGCTTGACTGTGATAACATAACAAGCGAGTTCGAATTCCAGTCCTGCTATTACATTCACTTCCGTGGTGCTACTCTCGGGAAAGGTATGCATCTCCCCCAGCCCCACTGCTATGGTTGACACCAATTACTACGTTGGCGTTGAATAATCCACAAAGGTTGATATGCCATTAAACAAAAAAGAAAACCAAGGAACCATCATTTTTTTATTTGTATTATTTAATTTTTTCGGACTGTTGTCCTCATCTTTATTATATACGTTTCGGCCGATGTGGCCTCTTGACAAACTCTGGATATTTCTCGGCAAATACAAAACCCTTCTTATCAAACTCAGAAGCCTATATTCAGGATTGAACCTGCAACCTAAAGATAATCACTTAGAATTGTGAAGGCTCCCATGTTCGACCAGACGGTCTCTGAGTTCGACAAGAAACATCTGAAGTAGGCCAGAGGGCATTTCGCTCGAAACATTGTGTATATAATAATACAGATGAGGACAACAGTCCGATAAATTTAAATAATACAAATTACCAAGCCTCATCTTAAAGATTCTAATTAGACAAGTATTATTTTTTAGTTGAAATAAAAAAATTTTTTAAATTATAATTAACATTAAATGATTAACTTGAAATAAGACTATAAGAAAAAAAAAGTACGACAAAAATAAAAGCAAACCTTCATAAACCTTCACGTTTTCCCGTTTGTTATCGATTTGTTTCGTCTTTCGTGATCATGCCAAAAATGGTTGGTGCTAACGTGGAAGAATCTAGCTGAATGAAGTGTCTTTTGATGTAATAATTACACAGATGAACAGAGAGACAGAGAGACAGAAGAAAAATACCCACTCACCCCAAAATAAAAACTATTCATTTATAAATGCAGCTGTTGTCCACATTGGAATAATGGGGATGCACTTTTTTTTCTCTTTTGCGTTTAGTAACTTATAAAACAACCGTGTGCGACCTAGTGTCACATCATAGCCGTGGCAAACGAGTTATAATAGAAATATAAACAGTTGGTATGTTGGCAGGCCAGTTGTATTGTGTAGATCACCTGGGTGCTATGAAAAGCAGCATTAAAGGTCTTTGCTCAGAAACTGGTCACTGACACAGTGGGGGAAATCGGTAGTAACTTAGGCACCCGGATTTCGGGCTTTTCCTGAGTTTGAACAGTGTGTGGAACACCACTATTTATATATATATATATATATATATATATATATATATATATATATATATATATATAGAGAGAGAGAGAGAGAGAGAGAGAGAGAGAGAGCACTAAGCGAAACTTTTAGTAGGTACATCTGACTCATTAGGTTTATATTTATTATTTGATCTACGTAGGTATTGAGCACTTTTTACTTATTAGCTTTAGTATATCCTGGCGGTTTTTATATGTATATATATATTTCATTTATATATACATATAAATTTGTTTTTTCTCATAGTATCAACCGATTATTTTCGGTTGGTACGAATATCTTGGTCTTTTTTTTTTCAAAATTTTTTTTTCCCTCCCGGTAATGTTTGGTATTATATTTTTACAATAAAACTATTTGCCGGTTTTTTTTTTACCGCAAGGGTTTACCAACAAGTTTGATATATATATATATATATATATATAATATATATATATTGAATGCTTCTCTCTCCTTCCATTTAACTCTCTTTTCTGCGGTGGCTTCTTTCCTCTCTTTTTCACTCCTTTTCGTTCCTTGTTTAACGAGGAGGCGCCAGGTCACACGGTCTTCTGCACAAGCCTCCCATGTGTCTATGTCGATATGGCATGTCTTAATGTCTCTCTTGCAGACATCTGTAAAGTGTAGGCATGGTCTCCCTACCGGTCGGGTGCCATGCGGCCTTTGTCCATCCTCCTGACATGGCCAAGCCAACGCGTCTCTCGCAGATGATGGCGAGCATGCTGTTTATGTTTGCTCGTTCCAGCACGTCTGTGTTGGGCACGTTGTCCTGCCAGCGAATGCGTAGAATGCGGCGTAGGCATCTGAGGTGGAAGCTGTCCAGTTCTTCATGTGGCGTGAGTACGTGACCCAGGCTTTGCTACAGTATAGGAGAGTACTGAGAACACACGCTTTGTAAACGCGCCGTTTGGTTCTCTTGGTAAGGCTGGCATTGTCCCATACTCTCTGGCTCAGTTTCACCATGACTGCCACCGCTCTCGCGATTCTGCTGTTGATGTCATCGTCAGTGGAGACTGAATTGGCAATGGTGGACCCAAGGTACTTGAAGTTCTCCACTGCTTCCAGGCTGCGCCCGTTGATGACAATGTTTTTTTTTAAAACTGCTACAGAGGATAGGCTGCCCGCCCAGACTTTTAGGAATCATAAGCTCTTTCCACGCAAACATGCACAGCACAGTTTATTTTAATGATGAAACATCCGAGGCATTTCCAGTCAGCAGCGGAGTGAAGCAGGGTTGTGTCCTTGCACCTACACTGTTCGGGATATTCTTCTCCTTGCTCCTCCAGTACGTGACCCAGGCTTCACTACTGTATAGGAGAGTACTGAGAACACACGCTTTGTAGACGCGCAGTTTGGTACGCCTTCAAGGACTGCAGCGAGGGTGTCTACATACACGCCAGAGCTGACGGCAAGTTGCTTAACATCTTAGAGCTAAGACCAAAGTCAAGAATATTCTCATCCGGGAATTGCTATTCGCCGATGATGCAGCCTTAACGTCCCACACTGAGCACGGCCTGCAACAGTCGACTCACACAAACTTGCAAGGAGTTCGGGCTTACCATAAGTCTAAATAAGACAAAGGTCATGGCACAAGGTGTAGACAACCCTCCAAACATTATATATATATATATATATATATATATATATATATATATATATATATATACCTTATCCTGTTTATATCTAACGATGTTATTCTGTTCATATCTATCTGTCTATCTATCAATCAATCTTATTATTTTCTTTTATATATATATATATATTATATATATATATATATATATATATATATATTATAGCTTATTATTTTCACATCTCTGTATCTTTCTGTCACTCTGTCTCTCTGTCTTTCAGTCTCTCTCTGTCTTTCTCTCTCTCCTCTCTCTCTCTCTCTCTCTCTCTCTCTCTATATATATATATATATATATATATATATATATATATATATATACCTAGATAGCTATCTATTCATATCTAACTATCTTATTTTGTTCATATCTATCTATCCATCAACTTCTATTGGGACTTTTTTCTCCTATTCCATATCACAACTGCAGAATAGACTGAACAACAATAGAAATATAAATGTAATTAGTTTGGAATTAATTATTGCGCTTCTTCAACAATAATGTACAATCACTGAGCCGAAGAGGAAAGTGTGGAATGATTTTATTGTTTTCACTTCGTGAATTGTCAATATTTTCTGCAAACCTTGGCAAAGGCAGACAAGCATGCAAACATGGACGCGTCGAAGGTCGTGCAGGGAAAACTAGAGAAGCCAGCGGCAAAGATCTTAAGAACAAATCAAATAGAAATAGGACGTGCGATGCATTGAGGAAATAAAATAAACAGTAACAAGGGTCTTTGTAGATTCAGGCAGAACGAATCCTGCAGCATAAGAGAGTTTTCAAAAAATACTACCTGTCTACCTATCTATCTATATCATTAAGTCTATCTATCCTTCTATCAATTCATTTATCTATCAGTTTAAATAGATAAACACACACACACACACACACACACACACACACACACACATACATACATATATATATATATATATATATATATATATATATATATAAACTCGTCTGTTTACAGATTTGAGTTCCCTGGGGATTGTAAAAACATAAGTAGTTAGGTAGGTAGGAAGATTTGATTCAGGCAGAACGAATCCTGCAGCATAAGAGAGTTTTCAAAAAATACTATCTGTCTACCTATCTATCTATATCAGTCTATCTATCCTTCTATCAATTCATTTATCTATCAGTTTAAATAGATAAACATATATATATATATATATATATATATATATATATATATATATATATATATATATATAAACTTCGTCTGTTTACAGATTTGAGTTCCCTGGGGATTGTAAAAACATAAGTAGGTAGGTAGGTAGGAAGATTTGATTGGTTATAGGGGACATCTTTGGGGAGATGAGAAGGAAATTTTATTACTCCCATTTGCTACTCCCTCTACTCAAATCTCTCTCCATAAAAGGCTACTCCCCTCCCCTATCCGGTATTTATCACCATTCATTTTTTTCTACCAGCCTCCCTCATCTCTCTTCCCATCTGATGTCCTTCTCATCTCCCCCAAAGATGTCCCCTATAACCAATCAAATATTCCGATCACCACAAAACTTCCCCACTTCCCCCTGTAAAACACTTGTATGATCTTAATAATTCAATAAAAGCTGATGAAGTCGGGTTCAAATCCCCAGCGAAATATGTTACACATTTTTGTTCATTCCTAATATTTTACACACACACACACACACACACACACACACACACACACACACACACACACATATATATATATATATATATATATATATATATATATATCATTGTGCCCTGTCTATCTAATTTATTACATATTTAATGTTGACAGACTTTATATCGGCCAACATTTAATCTCTTTCCTTGTCATAAAAGGCAGTGAATCTTAGTTGTATCTGAGACTGAGACTTAATTATTTAAGTAAGAGCCTCCGCCATTACTAATCAAAGAATGCCTAGCCTTACCTGCGACCAACACCCATGTACTGCTGCAGCCTTTTTCGACAAATTCGATGAGGGTTACCATGAATATGATACTGAAGGAAAAGCTGTCACCAGACAGTATTCCGCCCCGGCGATTGTATTAGAATACACCGACTGCACCTCTACAGATGCGTAAGACACCTCCCACCCCATGTGGCCACCGGCTGATCGTGGGTGGCGACCCATGATGCTTAAGGATGGAACCCAGATGTCTGAGCAGTCCATGATCTGCAGCATTCCACTTCGGCCCTTACTTGGACTAGAGCCCCCCGATCAATCGGTTGGTCCATCAAGCCCTGGCACCTATATGATTGCCCCAACCCTTTTTATCATATGGCTGCTAGAAGACGATGGTTAAGGGTCTTTTTGTCCTGAGGATGATGTTAAACTTTATCTGAAGGTGGGGTTCCAGTTCTGAAGGTCTGTGGAATGTGGAGCACCCCTTCATCGCCATTGCTCTCTGGTCCACTCTGTGTCGGAGGGGTAGTACCTGTTAGGGTCCCATCTATGGGTAAAATAGAAAAATGTTTCATAAAAAAATTGTGTATCCATTAAAAATGAATTTATTTCAAAACTTCGTCGGCATTAAATGACCCACTGAGGTTCATATGCCGTAAAACAAAACAAACCAAACCAAACTAGACAGTATTACTTTGAAGTCTTGCTTCCTAAACGCTCAGATATGTGGTCCACGGAACAGAGGTAATGCATCTGTGCATCTGTGCATCTGTGTTTAACTTCATCGGCAGTTTTTATTCTGTTGTGCAACAGAAGAATGTGCGAGTGCAGCTCTCTGTGCACTTACCAGATTTCCTGAAAATAATGGAAATTTCATTTAAGATTTGAGAATGACAAGAATATCAAAAGAAATACGACGGCACCGCTTCACCCCATATATTTTTATATTCCCATCTTCCACTTCCTAGACGGCATCCAGGATCCAGACAGAGTTGATGAATGTATATTTTTACTAGTCGGTCAACGTTGGTATGTCCACGCGTTGGAGTCCATAGAAGAACGTCAATTGTGTTTGTCTTTAAGTACACAACAGTGTCCAGCATTGTTCGTCTTACTTTGATGTTTTTTTTTTAGATAGGAGGTAAGTGGCTTTACAGCTGCTAGTTTGTAGGCAACTGTTTCAAGGATGGGTTCAAAGCATCACGCAGTATCCTGGCGTAGATTTCTGAGAATATTTTTTATTAAGATCCTGAATCTTCTGAATCTATACGTCTGTTAAAAAAACAACAACAAAAAAAACAACAAAAAACAAACAAACAATAATCTATTAGTAATGGAGATTCGCTTCCGGTTTTTGTCTGTAAAAAAAAAATACGTCACTGCTTACGTCACATTATCTAAAATCGTCATAACATAGAATAAATACACTCAAAATTTGAACATGCAACATTAGACAGTCCTCATTGTTTTTTAAAACAAGTTTTAATAAATACATGACTGGTATTATATATCTATATATAGTTTGTTTTATTTTAATACATATTAAAGTTTACATTTTAAATTATTTTATTTTTTAATCCTTTAATGAATTTGATGATTTTACTTATTTTACTTACTTAGGGTACAAACTCGCTGACATTGAATTTTTTACTCTCACCCCTCAGGCAATGTGTTTCAAAAATCTATTTTTACATCGCCCGAGAAGTGTTTTTTTTACTTTGCTAGTATAAAAGATTAACAAAAGAAACCCCATCCCCGCTAAAAAAAAAATAACGAATAAAAATGTTTAACTAAACTTAATTAAAAGTTGTAATGTTATATACTGGTCTTTTCACGTTACCAAATCAGCATATAACGTTATATACCTTTCTTACTTCTTACTCTGTCGTCTATTCTTCTGGCCGGCTTTTGCTTCTGATCGTCTATCATCTATCTTGGTCCGGTATATCTTCTAAGGTCTCGTCTTCTTGGGATTCCGGGGCTGCTTTCTGTTGGGGATCTCTCCTTATGAGAAGCCCTGTGTCATTGCTAGTTTTTAGGTAATAAACACAAGACTTCGATTCACGTTGATGTTACTTTATTCCAAATTCCTAATCCAGACAATCTGCGCAGATGAGGCTTATATGTTGCTAGCTCGGCTTCTAAGTTCTAACTGACTCTAACTTACTTAGTATCCTTAAACCGGAAGAGGGCCTTATATCGGGGTTCCGGTTCTCACGATTCATCCCCAGAACGTAAGGTCAGAGTGAGGTCAAACGCTGTCACTCACTCTCAAGGCCATCAGCTATACTAATCGCCATTATGATTTCTACAATACCTTATAAAAGCATTAGGGATCCAATAATTATGTAACAGTAAGAGAAAAACACCATTAAGGGATTACTCAGTTTGAATATTATAACTACCTAGTCTCTCATTTTCCTCTCTCATCCACCCACCCCACCCACTTTTAAGGAAAAAGAAAGAAAGGGATTTTCATTTTCTTTTAATGGTGCCTTTGATGTACATTGATTTTAGTCCCATTAAATAATCGATCAAGACCTGAGGAAATTTGTCTAAAATAGCATCAATTGCCCTTGCAGCAAGTCTGCTCTTTCTATACCACAGCTTGAGTTTAGTGTGAGAAAGTTAACTGAAAAAGAACTGAACAAAACGACGAAAAGCTGAAAAGGGGATCCTGTTTTTTTAATTCCGAGATTACCTTTTCCTAGATCAATAACTTGGTGATTTGTTATTAATATCCACTTCGTTAAAAATCCAGTTCGCGTTGTTTACTTTTTTGTCTGTTTTTCTTTTTTCCTTTTTTGTTTCTTTTTGGTTTTTTAATAACTCCGAGATCCTTCAGACCAGACAATGCGAACCGAACTCCCCAAAATTAGTGGTCTTTGTTTCCCCCTTTTCAGTCGTGTTGTTGTTTCTTAATCACGTGGTTTAAGCATTGTAACTTTTTGTCTGCTCTTTTCTCCCTCCTTTTCTTTCTTTCTTTCTCTTCCTCTTCGTATTCCTCTTCGGATTCCTCTTGGCCTCTCTCTCTCTCTCTTTCTTTTCTCTCTCTCTCTCTCTTCTTCTTCTCTCTACCAACTTCCCTTGTCTATGAATGATATAGGACATACTATGCTATACTAAATACATATATGCCTCGATGTCTGTCTATTGTGTGTGCTTAAGAAAAATATTATCTGTCTCCTTTAGGGTAATTCCATGTCAAATCATCCAGAAAAACTAAAATTGTCACCCACCCTCTTCAATTTTTCTGAATTTTTTTCCAGATGTGGACTATGTTACCGTTAGACAATCCCCCAAAGTTGAGCTTCCAATTCCAAAATTGCCGGAGTTATGTCTATTTTTAGCTCTCTAAATTTGTTGCGGTTGGCAAAAAAATGGTGACTTTTTGTAATATATTTTTGTCTGTAAAATGATTTCCACAGATTCCCTGCTACTAAATATTGGTTTATAAAAGCATTTTGGCCCAAGGAATAAAAAAAGCTATAACAAATATTAAAGTCTACCAATTTTAAGTTATTGATGATTTCTGGATTTTTCATAGAACGGTCAACATCCCGATGTGGCACTGTATCTATGAAAAAAAAAAATTCTATAAATATTTCACATATATTGAACATTATTTGTACCAAAAAGATAGTTTAATTTTTGCTCAGAACCGAAGCAATAAAATAACTAAATGAATAATTTTCATTTGAATTTTCCTTAACTTAATATGTATTGATAAATTGGTAGAAATAATGTTCATTAACATCATGTGTAATAATAACTTCAGAGAAAGAATCTTCATGAACTCAGTGTGTATCAATACATTGGTAAAAATCATAGTATGTTACATTTTTCCTTAACTTCATGCGTATCAATAAATACTGAAACCTAAATTGTTCGCCATTCTATTCCAGTTTGTGTGTTTGTATAATTATTAGTGAAATAGATCACTAATTAGGACTGAACCTATTCTAGTAGTGACTATTCTAAGCGGATTTATAACATAAGCAGTTAAGAAATAACACATGCTATGCAACAATAAAAAATTATATTAAATTACAATACCCAGAAATTTTAATTCTTAGCCGTGATAATAAAATTTTAATGAATAAAACTAAAATTAAACAGAGAAGCCCTTTGAACGCAGAACATGATGGCTCAAACTCACAAACCTGCAAACTAATATGTGTGATCTCTTCAATATCCACCAAACAATATTATATGTACTAGCAAATATATGCACCCTCCGGGTGCAAGTATTTAAGTTTTAATGTAATAAAATATTGTATTAAATTAGAAGGGCTAATGAAACTAAATAAGAATGCAGATAAAAAGATTTGAAACAGAGGGAGTATAATAAAAAAATGGAACAACTGAAACTTACTCTTCTATCACTCTCGTCTTTCATTGTTATTTTTTCTAATTTAAGTATTTAGTTAAAAGATGAATTAAAGAATAAAATGACAGTTATTTTTTCTTGTTAATGGATTTCATTTAAGATTCATTGAAGAGATTTTTGCATATATTCATTAAAATAAAACCAAACAATTAGAAATCAATAACACTGAGCACATATTTATTAAATTCGATCTTTTAATATCAATATGCAAATTAGCCTTCCCGTTCACATTGTAAACCGCTATTTTGTTGTATATATAAATACAATTGCATATCGTTAGTATGCAGATATGGTTAACAGTATTAATAATGTAAAACAATTTTATTAATAATTGTGGTTTAAATAAAAATAAAATCATTGAGAATGTTATGTCAATAACAAAGGGAATTGTGACTTGAGTAGTAATATAGTTTCGGTTACATACAGAAAAACACACAATCTCCATTATAATAAGATATATATATATTAATATATGTACAACCAGTGGTGTTTATATTTAGGATCAGGAAAGTACTTACTTTAATAAAACTAGCAAATATATGCACCCTCCGGGTGCAAGTATTTAAGTTTTAATGTAATAAGATATTGTATTAAATTAGAAAGGCTAATGAAACTAAATAAGAATACAGATGAAAAGATTTTAAACAGAGGGAGTATAATAAAAGATTTGAAACAGAGGGAGTATAATAAAAAATGGAACAACTGAAACTTACTCTTCCATCACTCTCGTCTTTCATTGTTATTTTTTCTAATTTAAGTATTTAGTTAAAAGAGGAAGTAGAGAATAAAATGACAGTTATTTTATCTTGTTAATGGATTTTATTTAAGATTCATTGAAGAGATTTTTGCTTATATTCATTAAAATAAAACCAAACAGTTAGAAATCAATAATACTAAGCACATATTTATTAAATTCGATTTTTTAATATTAATATGCAAATTAGCCTTCCCGTTTACACTGTAAACCGCTATTTTGTTGTATATATAAATATAATTGCATGTTGTTAGTATGTAGATATGGTCAACAGTATGAATAATGTAAAAGAATTTTATTAATAATTGAGGTTAAATAAAAATAAAATCATTGAGAATGTGATGTCAATAACTAAGGGAATTATGACTTGAGTAGTGATATAGTTTCGGTTACAGACAGAAAAACACACAATCTCCATTATAATAAGATTACATTTCTAATATTCTCATAAGTGACAATACAATGAAAATAGAAAATAAAAAATGAAATATAAATTAAACATGTAAATATGAATGAATTATTTATGAATTATTAGCCCTGACCTAGAATCATATTATAAATAATAACAAATCATTTTATATTATTGTAAGTTGGGTGGTATTTAATGGCATATCACCCATTGCACGTTATTTTTTATCTTTTTATTTTTTACGGCATATCAACCTCGGTGGGTCATTTAATGCCGACAAAGTTGTGAAATAAATTCATTCTTAATGCATAATACAATTTTGTTTATCAACTCATGTTTTTCTATTTAACCCATAGAGGGGACCCTAACAGGTACTACCACTCCGGGTCAGAGTGGACCAGGGAGCAATGGTGATGAAGGGGTGCTCCACATTCCCCAAACCTCCAGAACTGGAACATCACCATCAGATAGAGTTTAACGTCATTCCCAGGACAGGTAGACCCTCAGTCACGGCTTTCTAGCACCCATATGATAAAAAGGGGCTTGCCATAAGGGCAATAGGGTTGGGAAAATCATATAGGTGCTAGGGCTTGACGTGACCAGCAGATTGATCGGAGGGGGCCTCTCTGACCGACCGTCTAGCACAAGATAGGGCCAAAGTGGAGTATTGCAAGTCATGAACCGCTCATCCACCAGGGTTCTATCCTTAAGCATCACGGGTCGCCACCCACGGCCAACAAGTGGTCCCATTGGGGGAGGCTTACCCCTCTAAAGAGGTGCAGTCGGTGCATTCTAACGCCCCAGCCGACAGGGCGGTGCACGTTATTTAATATCAACCATTGTTTGCTTATATATATATATATATATATATATATATATATGTGTGTGTGTGTGTGTGTGTGTGTAATATTATATTCATCCACAGACACCGTGTTTCGACATATCACGTCTTCTCAGTTTTTAAAGAAAGAAAAACTTAACAAACCGTTAATCCCATTATTATTTTTATTTCAACCAGGAACTAAAAAAAAATTCAAAAGTTTTTTTTTTCTTTCTTTTTTAATAACAGGATGACGGTTTGTTAAGTTTTTTCTTTCTTTGAAAGTCAAATATTGCTTTGTATTAATCTAATTTATTGATTATTACACATTGAGCTCACTCTAGGGATTCATGAAAATCCTTGTATGAATATATGTTTGCACCTACAAGAGTATACAGTATGGTTGTAAAGTGAGGTTTTGAAGATCCCAAATAGAATCATCCCTTACAACCAGTCATTTGGATTACCTTTGATATATATATATATATATATATGTGTGTGTGTGTGTGTGTGTGTGCGTGTGTGTGTGTGTGTGTGTGTATATTGGATCCTTTCTGTCCTCTAAGGACGATGGCGTGGTGTCCAAAATAAAAAATAAAAATTTTATCTGCATCTGCCCAAGTGACTCTGCAGGCCAATTTTTGAGTGACAATTTTTTGGTGCACTTGATGCACACAAACTGTGATGCTTTCTGGGGCTGCTGGCTTTTCTCTCTCTTTCTGGGTCTCTTTTCTGATATATATATATATATATAATTCCATAATTATATCCACTTGTACTCATGAAATTAAATATTATTTATATAATAAATAAATAATTATTTCCACAATTATGTCCACTTATACTCATAATATATATATATATATATATATATATATATATATATATATATATATATATATTTAAAAAAATGTTTTTTTTAAAATTGGGCGTTATTATGAAGCATTAAAAATGTATAAATGAATGAACTCGTTATTATGGAGTATTGGATTCACTTATTTTTTTAATTATTTTTTGTCATAAATTTTCAGGTTCGTTAGATACCCTTTGTCAAATGTTATTACTGTTTACCGGTTTCTTTGTCTCTGTTGTTATCGACAGTGGCAGCGTCTGTGAAATATTTGTAATAACGGAGAATTCCGATATCTGCGTTTAATCCCTTCTTAGTCTATTATATATATATATATATATATATATATATATATATATATATATATATATTATTTCTTAATTTCTTGAGTATAAGTGGACATCATATTTATTAACTTTATGTGTATCAATAGATAGTGAAATATGACTAGTTCGTGGTTCTCGTTCAGAAATTGAACCAGGCACTCCGAGATCGATTTCACACAACAATATCCGTTGTGCCACGCAGGTATTACGACGCAATGCCATGAACGTAATTATTAGTCCATAATAACAGAATAACAGGAGTCCGTCGTGCTAAAACATTTTAGTTGCAACATATCGATTAATCTCGTCTATTTGATTTCCTCGCGGCTATAAGCAGGTTTTGACACGAGGGCGTCCTTTTTTTAAAGCATGTACGGGTTGATAGTGCCGAGAATAGTTTACCTATGCGGCCTTTGCATTTTAGAGTTGCCTCAAGCAATGAAGCTGGCTGCTCCCTTGGGGCTATTCGCTGAAGCAAGGCTGTAGGCCATTAGAAAAGTCATAGTTGTTAATTGGGCACATTGATGCTTTGCTATATATATATATATATATATATATATATATATATATATATATATATATAAGAGAGAGAGAGAGAGAGAGAGAGAGAGAGAGAGAGAGAGAGAGATATTCACAAACATGTATATTTGAATAGAGATAAACAGGTAGATACATATTTGACCAGAATAGAATTATATATATATATATATATATATATATATATATATATATATATATATATAATAAGATATTTTTTTGAAGGCAAAATAATGCAATTTATGTTGAAAAACATTTATTTAAGTTTTTTTTTTCCTCTTAATATTTTCGGACAAATGTCCATCTTCAGAGTATTGAAAAGTTCCCATCCGTGTTTGTTAAAATCAACTGTTGGTATTATTCCGTTGAATCTTCTGATGGAAATTTAAAAGTTCGGCAAAAATTGTCAAATTCCGTTAAATCCCGTGTAGTTGTTGTATCTTGCGGGAATTTTTAAAAATCATTTAAGATATATTTCATTTCTTTTCTTTTTTTTTAATACTATAAAAATAAGGCCCCGCTCGGGCATATTGAAATAAAGATGTTTTTTATAGTGTTTGAAAAATTAATCATAAAATGTAATAAGATCTTTTTTTGAAGGCAAAATAATGCAATTTATGTTGAAAAACATATTTATTTAATCTTTCTTTTTTCTCTTAATATTTTCGGACAAAGGTCCATCTTCAGAGTATTGAAAAGTTCCCATCCAAAAAAAAAAAAAATGTTTTTCAACATAAATTGCATTATTTTGCCTTCAAAAAAATATCTTATTACATTTTATGATGATTAATTCTTCAAACACACTATAAAAAAATCTTTATATATATATATATATATATATATATATATATATATATATATGAATGTATGTGTGCGTGTATTTGTGTGTGTGTGTATATACCGAGAGAGAGAGAGAGAGAGAGAGAGAGAGAGAGAGAGAGAGAGAGAGAGAGAGAGAGAGAGAGGGGGCGGGGAGAGAGAATATAGAGAGAGTGAGAAAAATATGAGAAAGATAGAGAAATAGATTATATCTCGTACTTATTCTTTGTCTCTTCATCATATATCTATCTATTTGTGTGTGTGTGTGTGTGTGTGTGTGTTGTGTGTGCGTGTGTGTGTGTGTGTGTTGTGTGTGTGTGTGTTGTGTAATATGTAATCTAGACAAAGTATTACTTAATATGACTGAGGGTAAAGATGGATAGTTAAAGAACCAGCGGAGATAGATATGGACTGGCTCAACTAAAAAATACATAAATATTTGAATAGACTGATATAAACAGATAAGTACAATTATATTTGAATAGAATTATGTATATATATATATATATATATATATATATATATATATATATATTGAGAAGAGTTTTCTGGTAAAAATATAACGGGATGGCAGATTGTTACGTTCTTTGAAAGTTAAATATTGCTCTCTCTCTCTCTCTCTCTCTCTCTCTTCTCTATATATATATATATATATATATATATATATATATATATATATATATATATCATCATCATCATCATCATCATCATCATGTCGCGCTTTCAGTGCAGATATCCATGACAATCTCTCTCCATCCGTCCCTATCGCTCATCAATCCCGGGAGGTCCTCTATGCAGAATCCCGCATCCGCACAGAGCTGATCAACGTAAATTTTTGCTGGTCGGCCCACACTGGCGTGTCCATGTGCTGGCTTCCACAGGAGGACGTCGCTTATGAGTTCGTCCTGGCATTTATATATATATATATATTTTAATAAAATTTATTTCATTTTTATCACAGAATACGCATTTTCAAAATTTTTTTAAACTCCGGCCCTGAACGTGAGCATTCGTTTGTACACCTCCGGATTAACGGTTTATTTATTCCGTCTTTCCGTCATAAATATAGTTGCTCTTGAAGAAAACCGCTTTATTAAAAGGTCGAAACAGATCTGTCAGCAAACTAATAACATCATTTGTTTTTTCTAAAAAAATTCAATTCATATATATATATGAGAGAGAGAGAGAGAGAGAGAGAGAGAGAGAGAGAGAGAGAGAGAGAGAGAGAGAGAGAGAGAGAGAGAGAGAGAGAGAGAGAGAGAGTGTGTGTGATAGAGAAAGAAAAAGGGCATAGATTGATAAATAGATAGATCGATGCCGAATTGTCTGTGTTAGATTTATGTCAACAGGCTGAGGCAAATAGCTAGCTAGCTAGCTAGATAGATAGATTTTATCGCATTCATTCGTTATCTGTTCCTTTTCGATCATATACTAGATAGATAGATAGATATGACTAGATAGATTTTTTGATAGATAGATAGATAGTCTAGATATAGATAGATAGATATAGATAGATAGAGATTAGATAGATGATAGATAGATATCTAGATAGGACGATAGATAGATAGATAGATAGATAGATAGATGATATAGATAGATAGATATGAACAGACTAGATAGATAGATAGATAGATAGATAGATAGATATGAACAGACTGAAATAGATAGATAGATAGATAGATAGATAGATAGATAGATAGATAGATATGACAGACTGAAGATAGATAGATAGATAGATAGATAGATAGATAGATAGATAGATATGAACAGACAGATAGATAGATAGATAGATAGATAGATAGATAGATATGAACAGACTAGATAGATAGATAGATAGATAGATAGATAGATAGATAGATAGATAGATAGATAGATATGACAGAGATAGATAGATAGATAGATAGATATGAACAGACTAGAAGATAGATAGAATAGATAGATAGATAGATAGATAGATAGATAGATTATGAACAGAGCTGATAGTATAGTAAGATAAGATAATCATATAGATAGATAGATAGATAGATAGATAGATAGAGATAGATAGATTAGATAGATAGATAGATAGATAATAGATAGATAGATAGATAGATAGATAGATAGATATGAACAGACTGAAATAGATAGATAGATAGATAGATAGATTGATAAAGAACAGGAGTTGATACATATCAACAGCGTGACGGTTAGACAGATCGATTGATAGATACATTTTAATAGACTGAGATAGATAAATAGGTTGGTCGGTTGTTATGTTTTATGGCATATCAAGCCTTTTCGGGTCATTTTATGCCAAATCAACAAACCGCATTGCTTACTGTATCTGCTGTTTATTAAGTAGTCACCCAATTAAGTATTAGACCCATCACTGCTTAACTTCGTTAATCTCGCGGGAACCGGTGCTTTTAGCGTGTCATGACCGTAAGAAAGAAAGAAAGAAAGATAGATAGATAGATAGATAGATAGATAGATAGATCATACATAAAAAAAAATTAGTAGCATATTGTCGGTATCAGCAAGGACAACGAGGGAGTCTATCACCTTTTCGCTAGCACTAGACCAGGTACATTTTTTGCTGAGGTGGATAGCCACACCTACCGTCAGCTCTGCACTTTAACGAATAGATCAGATAACCCAATATGTTCTACTCATATGCTGAGTTGGCGGGGACAGGTATAGAACTTAGAACTTTGCGATTCCAAGACGGGTGTTCTACCAACTGAGCTAAACCGGCCCCTTATATATAATTGAAGATAGATAGATAGATAGATAGATAGATAGATGTTGCAATAGAATAATCTTTACAGATCACTGCCGTCCCTTACAATACTACAACATCCCCACCAGAACCTTTCCTCTCATGACCCGTCAAATGACTCATCAATCCTGCTGCAGATCCACAAAGTTTGATGCAAATATGACATAGGAAAGACGTCCTTTCCACTGGATCAGATATTATATATATATATATATATATATATATATATATATATATATATATATATATATATATATGATGAAGGTTGGCAAAATCTGTGTACGGAACATTTTATGCATTTTTCCTATTATTATTATCATCATCATTTCAACTCCATATGATTATTTTAATAATAATAATAACGTAAATCCGTATACATTTTGATAAACAGACCGAAACACATGTGTAAGTGATATTGATTAAAAGTGATATCGATAAAATTCATTTTTATCCATCTACATTTCTTTTCTTTACTCATTTTTTCCTCATATTGTCGGATTTATTTTCCATTCTCACCACACACACACACACACACACACACATATATATATATATATACATATACATATATATATATATATATATATATATATATATATATATATATATATATATATATATATATAGATAGAAGATTGATTGATTGATTGATTGATAGATAGATAGATAGATAGAGTAGTTTTGCACAGAACGATGATTACGCATGTCTTATAAAACTCATTAATATGGAGAACATTGTTTTCTGCAGTCAAAAAGGCGTGAAACTGATTTGAAATCGCCATGCAATGAGTACTCATCCTCATCGGGATTCCTTTCTACCCTCATCTTTCTTGCTCTCTTTGCTTCCATCGAGATATAAATAACTGACATGAGAATAATATAAACCCGAGTAATAAACACTCAAAAGGATTAATTAATTGTTCTCATCGCTTTATTAAAGACTAGAAGCGGCTACCCAACATCGCCTGGGTAGAGGGGCGGGGGAAAACTCTGGTACATTGATTTGTTTACTTTTGAGATTTACAAATGCTGAACATTTTTAAGTAGTATTTCAATGCTATTTCTATGTATATTTAAATTTTTGAAAAAATTCGAATATAAATAAAATCTTCTTAATTTTTGCACAGAAAGTAAGAACCGCTGATATTTAATGTGTATATATATTTACTTTGTTGTTAATTGTTTTATTTTCAGAGTTTCATCCAGACATACTGTTGAGATTTTTTTATATAAGGTGTGTGATAAAAGCCCACTCCTGCTTATAGACTCGACCACAACCATGTGACCAAGCTCTTGGCCAATCACTGGCAGTACTCTGAGGTAGATACATACTTAAACGGACCATACTGACCATAACTACTTTGACTTTCGTGGACGACGGACATAGGATTAAATCACTGGACCTTTAACTATACGCAGGATAGGACTTGTATGCAGGATATGACTTATTCGCTTACCAAATGATTACTTATTTTAAGCCCTTTTCAACTGGCCAAGGATGGCATTTAAAAACTTTACACATACATACACACCAATTGCCTTTTATTTATGTACTAGAAGCGGCTACTCGGCGTCGCCTGGATAGAGGGGTATAAAAATGTTAATCTCACAGTTCCATCATTAATAAACGCGAATTGGATCGTTGCTGGATGTCCCATAAAAATCCCCACCTATAAATTTTTCCACAAATATAAATAAGATCTTCACTATTTTTGCACAAAAAGCAAGCTCTGATGATAGTGAATATATATTTACTCTCCCGTTAATTGTTTTATTTCCATAGTTTCCACCAGACATACATACATACATACATACACACCTACTGCCCTTTATATATGTATTAGAAGCTGCTACCCAGCACCAGCTTGGTAGGGGGTGGAAAAAACTCTGTTTTATAGATTTATTTACTTTTGAGATTTACAAATGCTGGACATATTTAAGTAGAAGTTCAATGCTATTTCTATGTATATTTTAAATCTTCGAGTATGAATCAAATTTTCATAATTTTTGCTAAAATGCAAGAACTGATGGTATTTAATGTGTATATATATTTACTTTGTCATTAATTGTTTTATTTTCATTGTTTCATCCGGACATACACATCAACTGTTCTTTATATATGCATAGATTAATGATCTTTTTAAAAATCTATTTTGTTTCATGTCAGAAATCAACTTGACGCAACACCATGAAGCTAAGAGGTTCAGAAGAAAGCAGCGGCAACAAAGCACCGGCACATCAACATCTTCAGGGACAGCCTTCAAATGCGACATCTCTGATCGAGAATGTTTTTCACAGTCACAGGAGGAGCTGTAACTTCAGGGGCACAAAAACTTTATTATAGTCTTCCGAGACTGAAATGCCAATAAAATAATTAATAATTGTTCCGTACTATATAGTTTTTGTTTTTGTTTTGTTTTGATTTATGGCATATCAACCTCAGTGGGTCATTTAATGCCGATAAAGTTTTGAAATAAATCAATTCTTAATGGATAATACAATTTTTTATGAATACATTTTTCTATTTAACCCATAGATGGGACCCTAACAGGTACTACCACTCCGGGTCAGAGTGAACCAGGGAGCAATGGTGAGGAAGGGGTGCTCCACATTCCCCAAACCTCCAAAACTGGAACCTCACCATCAGATAGAGTTTAACGTCATTCCCAGGACATGTAGACCCTCAGTCACCGCCTTCTAGCACCCATATGATAAAAAGGGGGTGGGGCTTGCCATAAGGGCAATAGGGTTGGGAAAATCATATAGGTGCTAGGGCTTGACGTGACCAGCCGATTGATTGGAGGGGCCTCTCCGATCGCCTGTCTAGCCCAAGATAGGGCCAAAGTGGAGTATTGCATGTCATGGACTGCTCATCCACCTGGGTTCTATCCTTAAGCATCACGGGTTGCCACCCAAGGCCAACAGGTGGCCCCATTGGGGGAGTCTTATCCCTCTGAAGAGGTGCAGTCGGTGCATTCTAACGCCCCAGCCGACAGGGCGGGTACTATATAGGTATTGTCTTAAAATTATGAGAAAAGCTATTATATTTTATTAGTACCAGTATACTTATATATATATATATATATATTATATATATTATATATATTTTTTTTCATTTTTCACAGAAATTATTTCGCTGGGTGAATTCTTCGAGTTTCCAGTTGTATTGTTCAAACTTGAGAATTTCAGAAAGGAAGAAGCGCTGGAATAGTTGTACGTAATTCTAAAGAGAATATTTTGAAGGAAATTAAGGTTTCTTCATTGTTTATTTATCAGTATTTAATCTATACATATATAAAGGGCAGTTATATATATGTATGTATGTATGTCCGGATGAAACTACGAAAATAAAACAATTAAGGACAAAGTAAATGTTTATATATACACATTAAATATCATAGGATCTTGCTTTTTGAGCAAACATTATAAAGATTTGAAAGATGTAGTATCAGTTTTAATTCTTATCCGCTAATCCGTCCTTAGAGAGTTGTATAATCCTCGTCAGTTGGTCTGTCCTTCTGCAGCGAGTAATTCTGGGACAATTTATCAACACCTTTAAATAGTAAATTAAATACATGTTTGGGCGTTTTTGATTGGCCGATTCAGCCACCGCTGTTTTTTTTAACTGTCTATAAATATAAGTGGTAATGGAGAGTTGCATTTAAGAAATAGGATGTCTACAAGTACGAATACACATCAAACTCGCACAAGACACAGTACCCTTTAATTCCAGAAAAATTCCGTTCGTGTGAATTTGCAAACTCTGATAATTATTCATACTTTTTATTATTTATATCCATTTTGTGGTTATACAATCTTTTCTTCGGGAATGTTCAGTGGCCCGAAATCTATTTACTGTACCCCTTACTTTATTCTCTCTGTTATGTTTCCACTGTCTTCAGTGTCTTACATTGCCATATATATATATATATATTTGGAGGATATGTGCTTAATTGAAGTCATACCTAATTTTGAAAATTAATTAGTTAATAATTAATGAATTTAGGCGAGCACAGAGCAGTCACCCATGTCTATAACCTTGCTGATAAGACCTAATAGGTCGAAATGTACATACATGGTTTGACATTTTCTCAATTTGTTTAGCCTTACATTTGAACATATATGCCCGCCTAAATTCATTAATTATTCACTAACTAATTTTCAAAATTAGTTATGACTTCAATTAAGCACATATCCTCCAAAGATTGTCGGCTAAAAAGACCATATAAAAAATAAACACATAGTTTGTTTACTTACTTTTATATATATATTTAAGGGTGCCTGAATTATCCCACCAAACAATAGGCGGTGAAGACGTTTTTTTAAGTGGGTGTATGCGTATTCGTATGTGTGTGTGTGTGTGTGTGTGTGTGTGTGTGTGTTTAGTTGAACAATAGGTGTGTAACTTAATTCATCAGTGAATAATATTCCCGCGGCCGTTAACCGCAGAAGTGAGTGACAAATGAAAGATCAAAGACTTTAACTCAGCACGTGAACTGAATACAATGAGGATTCTAACGATTCAGAATCCCAGATGCACGCAGTTTGATTGGCTGAAAGAAAACAGAAAAAAAAATCTTTTTTTTTTTTTTTTAAGTTTTGAGAACGACAGCAATGGTATATGAACAAGCAGGAATCCGTCAAACACTGTTCTTGAAGTAGAGACCTTATCCTATGGACTATTACACATCCAGTGTGGACCGACCAGAATAAAAACCCTATATCAATCAGCTCTGTGCGGATTCTGAATGCTGCACAGAACTCCTGCCAGGAGCGATGATCAATAGAGACGGTAGATGAGAACAGCTCGTGAGAATTCTAGCTGACATCATGACATGATTTAGCTTATATATCATTGCAACAATTTTGCTACCATTTGGTTTCTTGCTCTGTGGCAGTCTTCCGGCAACGAAAGTATTTTTTATTTATCTATTAACGCTCTATCACAGATATTGGGCACTCTTCTAATAACACTGAACGTTGGATTACTACCGCTTCTTCAAGTATAATAGTGCCAACCATACACATTGATATATATATATATATATATATATATATATATATATATATATATATAAAATCCTTCCTGACAGCGTGACATTATATATATTATATATATATATATATATATATATATATATATAGTACGGTCACGTGAATATTAGGAGGAGAATCCGTCGTCTAAGTACTTCAAGTGAGTTCTGCACAGAATAATATGTGTGTTCTTGAATAGTGGCTAGAACCATCACCACTGTTGAGGTACGGGGGAGATGGGTCATTCCATTATATCCCCCCCCCCCCACTGAGCTAAATTCTTCCGTTGGAATTTAACTTTTAATATTTCTTCTTTTTTGGATTTGGACATAGTCGTTTTACCGCTTTCTTTTCTCTTCAACTTTTTCTCCTCACCCCGCGGTTAACGATGGGGGATGCTCGTGGAATTTATGGAGAATAAGAAGTTGATGGTGCAGGCGGCACATTCACAGGTATTTTTTGGTTAATGGGAGGTGTGATCTCAAATGTGTCGTATAACACTTCCATAGGAAGCTCTACGTCGTTATGCTCGATGTTTTCAATATATCGTGGCCTGATTTGATTGACATGTTTCTTGTGATCAAATCGCTTTCCCTTGATTATGTTGATCACTGTTTCAATTCTCTTGGTAACAATACCGTCCTCCCAGTAACTCTTTCCAGTTCGATAGTTCCTAAAAAAAACTTTATCCCCCGGTTTATCCATTTTTGTATTAAAATTCATTTTTCCTTTTGGAATGTTCTTTTTCGGCCTTGGTAGTAACCTGTCGAATACGGATCTTATCTTTCGTGCAAACATTAGTTCTGCTGGTGATAGCTTTGCACTAGTATTTGGATTTGGTGTGATCCTGTATACAGCAAGAAATTTCTGTATACTACATTCGTCCGTATCTAGTCCTTGGTTCTTTCTTAATGCTCTTTTGAATGTATACACGAACCTTTCTGCCTGTCCGTTGGACCTTGGATTGTAGGCAGGTGTCGTGATGTGTTCTATGGCCAATGATGAGCAGTAGTCTGTAAATTCTTTACCTGTGAACATTGTAGCATTGTCGCTGACCAATATTCTTGAAGTTCCAAAGCGACTGAACACTTCGTCCAATGCTTTGATGGTGTTCGTAGATGTAGGGTGTCTGAAATTGTAAATTTCCAGCCATTTAGAAAAACTATCAATGATGATCAAGTAATAGTATCCGTTCAGTGGTCCTGCATAATCTATATGCACCCACTCCCATGGGATTTCGGTCTTTGGCCAGGGTTGAGTTTTAATCGGGGGTGGGGGGGCTTTAGCTGCTAGTTGGCAACCCTGCTTTCTTTAATCATTTTCTCAATGTCCTGGTCCATGCGTGGCCAATACGTATAACTCCTCATCAAGTATTTCAAACGACACATACCCGGATGACCTGTGTGAATCTCTTTTAAAATCTTTTGTTGTAAAGAGTGTGGCATTATCACCCTATCAATGTACATAAGCGTTTGATCGCAGATTGAAAATGGCGATACTTTTGTTCCCTTTTCGTTTCTTTCATTCAATCTGACTTGCTTTTTTCTTTGCTGAATAAAATCGTCCCTTTCAGCGGTTTTTTAATGTCTTCCAGGGTGATCGGTAACTCTCGAATAGTATTAATCAGTAACCCTTAAAGCTCTTTTTCCTCCTTCCATGATGCTATCACGGTTTCTACCAAAGGTTCGGTGTTCTTTGAAATTAGTCTCGAGAGACCATCTGCGTGACCCATTTTTTTCGATGCGATATACTCCATTTTGAAATTGTAGTTTAGAAGTATAATACCCCATCGTTGTAACCGGTTCGCTGTATGTGATGGTATACTTTTTTTGATCCAAAAATCGTTAGTAGAGGTTTGTGGTCCGTTTGTAGTGTGAATACTCTACCATTTATGAATCTATGAACTTTATTGATAGTATAAATAATTGGTAGTAATGTTCTGGATGCATGAGCTATTGGCTTTGCCGACCCGTCTTCAAGTCTATGCAGTAGAACTACCCCGAGTCCATACTAGCTTGTGTCCGCTGCTACGATCAGTTCTTTATTTGTGTCGAAGTGTGCTAGTGATTTTAGACATTCTTTTATTCCTTGAAATGCCTTTTCACACTCTTTAGACCAACACCATTTTTTACCCTTTTTTAGTAGTTCATTTAATGGGGCCCTTAGCTCATACCTTCTCGGTATGTATATACTATAATAACTTGCTAGACCTAGAAATGCCCGTAGCTTCGTTACATTGTCCGGTGAGGGCATATTTTTTATGGATTTAGCTCTTTCTGGGTCAAGTCTTCTACCCTTTTGATCAATTATCTGTCCCAAATATTTCATTCTATCCATAAAAAATTCACACTTTTCAGGTTCTAGCTTAAACCCGTATTCATTAATTCTTTTAAATACTTCCCGAACATGCTTCCTATGTTGTTCCCTATTTTCGCTTTTCATCAGTATGTCGTCTAAATACTCCATGGCGTATTCTAGACCAGCCAACATAGCATCCATGATCTGTTGGAAAAGGCTCAGTGCCACTTTTAGTCCAAATGACAGACGTTTTAAGGTATACAAACCCCGGTGCGTATGGATGGTTAAGTATTAATGGAACATTCATCATCGACTTTAACTTGTAGGTATGCTTCTGACAAGTCGATTTTAGAAAATAACTTTCTTCCGTTAAGCTTTGAAAAAATGTCTTCTGGAGTTGGAAGCGAATAGCTATGATTTCTTATACAGTCATTTAGACCTGTCGAAAAATCGGCACAGACTCTAATTTTTTTGTTTCTTTACGTATACTGTCGATGACACCCAATCTGAATAATCCACCTTTTCGATCATTCCGACTTTCTCTAGTCTTTCGAGTTCTTTGTTTATTACCTCCAAAGATGAAAAGGGTACATTTCTTTTAGGTTTGAACACTGGTTTTACATTTTCTTTAATTTCGAATCTTACTTCGGTTTTCGTGCAACAACCTAAACCCTCAGAAAATACTTGAGGAAACTCATTTTTTAGTTCTGTCAAAAATTCCTCTGTTTGTCTGGATTTCTTTCTTTCTGTAGCGTCTAATTTATTACAAAAAGAGTTTATAGGCAGCTCCCATAAATCAAATCAAATTATCCAGTCAATACCGAAAAGACACGAATTCTTACCTGGTACAACGTATACTTTTGAATTATGCGTTTTTCCACCAAAAGACACGTTTGACTCGAATTCGCCTTTAAATTTTAATCTATTTCCCGATACGCCACTAGCGACTTTACCAGTGTTCAGTAGTCTTGGTCGACCTATTTTTTTAAAAGTTGATTCGTCAATAAGTGAAATGTCACTACCCGTGTCTAACAAACATCGTATCGTTTGTCCATTAATTTTAATGTCAACGTATTTTATTTTTCCGTTGTCTTTAATTTCTTTTTTGGATAAAACAATATTTACCTTATTGTTGGGCTTTTGTTCATTTCTTTTTTGACATACAGAAAATTTATGGCCTATAATCCCGCATTTAAAACAATGTTTATTTTTAAAATAACAATCACTTCTTGTATGGCTTTTATCCCCACAAGCTTTGTATTGATAATTCTTTTCTTTACTTTTGGAGACTCTTAGTTTTATCCTTTGTACCTGCGAAATATTTTTTCTTCGATACGCGAGTTATCGCATTTGACGTTAATTAATTTTTGACACTCCTCAGTTACTTTTTGTAAAGTGATTTCGGGGTCCTGTTCCATGATTGTTAATATTCTGGAACCTATGTCTTTGTCTTTTAGTGCAGTTAACCCTTGCACGAAGATTAAACATTTGAACATGTCCTTTGAAATTTCATTTGTTTTAAACAGTTCACATTGAGAGTTGACTGTACGAGCGTAAGAAACGAAATCCTCATTTTCAAGTTTGAAGTTATTTAAACACTTATATCGAGTGTGGAAAAGGCTATCACGTTCGTCGAAGATTTTCGACAATGTTTTAATCGTTTCGTCAAACGAAATTTCCTCTGGTTTATTAGGTAGTATCAAATTTGTATATTTCGTATTTTCTTGAGAACTCAATTTCTGAAGTAACAATGACACTTTTTCTTCGTCGGACCACAGTAGACACCTTTTTGAAAAGATAGACTCATATCTCCTATAGTATGCCTGGAAACGTCATACCGTTGTCGGGGTCATATTGAAATTCTGAGAGAGAGTTTGCAATTCCTTCCGCCGAGAAGATCCTTGATCCTCTTTCTTGAACTACTTGATTTGTTAGTAGTTTCTCAAAATTCTCCTCTTGTTTCAATAGTTGGTTTTGCATTTGTTCTAATTGCTCATGAATTAGTTGATTGCATTCTTCATGCAACTTTTGTTGTTGCTGCATAGACGTACATAACGACTTCGTAATTTGTACCGACTGATCCATTTTGTTTTAAAGGTATTACATTTTACGATACCTCCACACAATAGTACTCAACCGTGAGAACAGCCTTATCCTATTGCTAATAGTGAAACCCAAAAAGAAAGTCTTGACACAACGTAATTTCTGTCAAATACGAAACGCGAGAGAAAACGAAAATCTAGGTTTTGCAGAAAGTTCTGCCGATAAAAAAGAATTACCGTTTTCTTAAGGTCTAGGTTCAAATCCGTGTTACGACCTGCTACACGATTTTTTGTTGTAAATCCGTTTTCTTGCGTTCCAAGTTCAAATCAGTGTTGCGCCCTGCTACACGATTTTTTTTTCTCGGATTCGTTCAGATCCTCGTCGCCACTTGTTATATAGTAAGGTCACGTGAGTATTACGTGGAGAGTCCGTCGTATAAGTACTTCAAGTGAGTTCTGCACAGAGTAATATGTATGTTCTTAAATAGTGGCTAGAACCATCGCCACTGTTGAGGTACGGGTGAGATGGGTCATTCCATTATATCATTCATAATATATATATATATATATATTGAATTGATGAGGCTATAATGTAGAAATAAATTTATATTGATATATATACATATATATACATATATATATATATATATATATATATATATATATATATATATATATATAAAACCCATCAATTGAATTACACTCTACGACTTTTTAATAAAATGTTAATTTACTTCTAAACCAAAAATAACTGAAGTTTTATTATTTTTCATGGAATACTATACAGTCAAAATGGATATTATTAGGAATTGTTTATAACCAAACTCTACAGTATTGAAACTCTAGATTTCTCACATTCATCCCTCAATCAATCAGACAATTTCCTGCCTTTCTCCATTTCATTGTAACACCGCTCTTGGATAAATCTCTCTCTCTCTCTCTCTCTCTCTCTCTCTCTCTCTCTCTCTCTCTCTCTCTCTCTCTCTCTCTCTCTCTCTCTGTTCTCTTTCTCTCAGTTGTTTTTCTCTTTTTCCTTCTCTCGCTCTCTCTCACTCCCTCTTTTTTTCTCTTTCTTTCTTTCTTTCAGTCTTCCTCTTACACATTCTTTTATTTTTCATTACGATTATATTGCTAAAGAAGACTGTAGAATGTATCGACCGAAACGATATAACAATATCAGCAACGGAAAAAAGCAACCGCGAAAAAGGGACCAACTGTTCTACGAATCGTCGTGGTCTAAAGGTCAGCAAGCAAATCTGGCACATGATAACTTGCGTACTGAGTTCCATCCTCACCGGGAGCCCCACACTAGTCATTTTGCCTTAAAACCAATCTATGCTTACTAAAAGGATTGCTCTATTCATTGGAATCTGTACCGGTAATGAAGAATCCATTGTAATTTTTAAAGCTCTGTGATTGGTTCGAGTTCGCGCATGCGCTATTTGTGTGCGTCTATTCTTCTGAATTTCGCTTTTGTAGTTGTGATGAGATTCAATTGATTCCTAGAAGGAAACGAAGAATAAATAACAAAAAAAAACGGACGCGGTTCATTTAGTCTACGAGTCGTTCTGGATGGCTTCTCTTGAAAATTCTCCTGAAATACTCGAAAAAGTGAGAAACTAAACAAAACTCATTAACTCCTACTGGATGAGATATTGTTGCTTAGCAACGAACGTTTTGTTCAAAGAACTTTTCTGTGCACATTCTAGTCACAGATCCCTCCCCCCAATATAGACAAAGACAGACAGACAGACAGGCAGGCAGAACTAAATAAACAAAACAAAACAAGCCGCATCGTACGGGAAACGTAAGCAATAAAATACTTAGGACTTTCATGTGATTTATTCTTTTGATTAGATTAAATAATTATACACGTTTGTGCATCCATAATTATATATAATAATTATAAATAATGATATGTGTGTGTAATCAAAAGAAAAAAAAAATATATACAAGCACTCACTCATATATATATATGTGTGAGTATATATATATATATATATATATATATATATATATATTATATATATATCTTTTTATTTTTATTTTTATGACTCGTATAATGAAAAAGAAAAAAAAAATTACAAATTACAAACAGATAGCCGGAGAAAAAAAATAAAGACAAAACCAATCATCCAAAATGAAAAAAATCAAAATGATAAAAAAAGTAAAGCAACCGAAAGAGTCAAGATAATCTATCACAATAAGTATAAAAAGTGCTCTATATGTAAGTAGAGCAGTAATATATAAACCTAAATTGTGTTAGACTCAGTTAAATATTATATATATATCCCCCCCCCCCGTTTTAATTTTTTTTTTTCGTCCCCTCTGGCTCACCCCCATTTGCTTCAAAAATATTTATCTTATACAATCTGACTTTTAATTGTCGCCGAAAAAGAACCGGACGAAAAGGCCTTCGTATTTTCATATCCCCACCCCATATTTCATATTTTATTTTCGTAATAAAATATTGTTTTATTCTACCATCCCACAACTTATATGATCTCCCAACATACATATGATTCCTTTACTTTTGGTACTCTAAAGTTTTCTTGTACTAAAAATGTGTCTATATATATATATATATATATATATATATATAATTGTGAAAGATTATGGGTCCAATTCAGGACCCTACATTAACAGATAATATTGGTTCCTGATGAGATCAAATCGATCGAAACCGCGGTAGACCTATAGTCTTTACACAATTATCATTATGAAAACTCTACTTTTACTAAGTATTGAACATTCTTGGAAAGATTACTGAAATAATACATCTCAAACGTCAACGTTTTAATTGTACTAAGACTCTCTATATATATATATATATATATATATATATATTAATAAGTCATCCACAGACACGTGTTTCGGCGTTTCACGCCTCTTCAGTGTGGCTAGACACAAAAACTATCCCTAGCAAGGGTCGAACTCAGACCGGCTATTTGCCTGTCTGATATATTATCCCCTCGTCCACTGACAGCTGTAGTGGGAATAGTGATTTTTTAAACTATTAAATACATAGGTTTGTTTATGTATTTTACGGTCACCGAGAGATGGAGTTTCCGGTGAAACGCTTTTTAATTGTTTTTATATATATATATATATATATATATATATATATATATATATATATAATATAGTTTGCAATACTTATAAGTAAAGAGTGCTAAAAATAACTGATCGAGGATGTATCTCTAAATCAGTGTATCGAAGACATCCACTCAACTGCGCTTGTTAACTCCCAGTTTTTCTCATACGCGATTTTCAAGTAACCAACCCAATTAAGTTCATGTTTTTGATACCCTAACTTAGATATTTTTACAGTTTATTTTGGTCTATTTATTTAAAGGCATATAATCTCCTAATAGGTTATTCAATAATTCACTTGCAAATGCTCAGTTAAAATCCTAACTATATTATCAATATTCCATTGTATTTTTGGCTATAACCATTTGTTACCAAGTTTCAAGTATTCATATGTAACACCAATACTTTACTCTCTAATGATACACTTTCAAGTAACTCTTAATAATAATAATAATAATAATAATAATAATAATAATAATAATAATAATTACACAAGGAAGAGCAAAGACAAGCTACTTATGGCGGCCAACAATAGTAGAAACGGCAGATGGACAAACAGAAAAACGACAAAGACTAGAAAACAAAAATGGGAAGAAAAACAATTATATGGACGCTTCAAACGACAAATAGAAGAGGTTGCACATGAAAAGACTTGGACATGGTTAAGAAAGGGAAACCTCAAAAGAGAAACAGAATCACTTATAATTGCTGCACAAAATAATGCCATAAGGACAAACTACATCAAAGCGAAAATTGATAAGACCCAACAGAATAGTAAGTGTAGACTTTGCGGTAATAGAGATGAGACTGTTAACCATATACTCTGCGAATGTAGCAAACTAGCACAACGAGAATACAAAGCTAGACACGACTGGGTTGGGAAGGTGATCCACTGGGAATTATGCAAAAAATTTAATTTTGACCACACAACAAAATGGTATATGCATAAACCAGAATCTGTTCTTGAGAACAAAACGCACAAAATTCTCTGGGACTTTGAGATAAAAACGGATCACCTTATCCCAGCAAGAAGGCCAGACCTAGTATTGATAAACAAAAAAGAAAGAACTTGTCAACTGGTGGATTTTGCAGTGCCAGCAGATCACAGGGTGAAGTTAAAGGAAAATGAAAAAATAGACAAATATCTGGACCTTGTCAGAGAACTGAAAAAGTTATGGAACATGAAAGTAAAAGTGATACCAATTGTAGTTGGTGCACTTGGAACAGTCCCAAAAGGATTAGAAAAGGGTTTGGAAAGTTTGGATATCAGAGGAAGGATTGAAACCATTCAGAACACTGCACTGCTGCAATCTGCCAGAATACTCAGAAGAGTCCTGGAGACCTGAGGAGACTTGCTGTCACTCAGACTCCAGTGAAATACCATCAGCTAACACTGGTGTGAAAACTCAAAAAGGAGTGAATAATAATAATAATAATTAATAATAATAATAATAATAATAATAATAATAATAATAATACGGTCCGAATAATAATAATAATAATAATAATAATAATAATAATAATAATAATAATAATAATAATAATAATAATAATAATAATAATAATAATAATAATAATAATAATAATAATAATAATACGGTCCATAATAATAATAATAATAATAATAATAATAATAATAATAAACAGTCCCAAAAAGCTTGGAAAAAAGACTGGAAAATCTGGAAATCAGAGAGAGAATTGAGACCATCCAGACTACTGCCCTGTTGCAATCTGCCAGAATACTCAGAAGAATCCTGGAGACCTGAGGAGACTTGTTGTCACTCAGACTCCAGGGAAATACCATCAGCTAATGCTGGTGTGAAAAACTAAGTACTATAATAATAATGCGTTTCATTCTCAAGAACAGATTCTGGTTTATGCATATACCATTTTGTTGTATCGTCACAATTTAATTTTTTGCATAATTCCCAGTGGATAACCTTCCCAACCCAGTCGTGCCTAGTTTTGTATTTTCGTTGTGCTAGTTTGCTATATTCGCTTAATACATGGTTTACACAACGAGAGCCCAGTCTGGCCTACTATTTACCCATACTTGGATGGGAGAACAGATGGATTTATGCTTTTGGCAAGGTAATTAGCACAAATTGAAATGAAAATAACCTCATCTAGGGTTAGAACTCAAGTTGCCGCATCAATTTTCTTAAGACTATAACTATTAAACGACATACTCCTCTATGTGTACTTATATATGTTTGATAATGTCGACGTATAAGAAAAGCTACATTAGGGTTTGTTCTCGTTGTGTAATGGTTAACATGCTGAACTGAGAGATCGGAGTAACGGAATTCAAAATCTAGTCACGCTGTTAAGGTAACTTCCAGACTAATAACCTTGGGAAAGGTATGGATCCCCTTATCCTCCAGCTATGAATTAAATAGTACCATTAATGTTCTTCTATAAGGGTGGCTTTGGCATTGAATAGCCCACGAAAGTTGATCACAGAAACCAAGCCAAACCAAAATCTATATTATTATAATTATCTAGCAACCCCTCCACTCAAGCAGAATGTGACACAAGGTCAATTTTTAGTTTACCAAGTTTTAATTCAGATTTTTCCTTCTAGAGCGGTTGCCAATACCAAGGTTAGAGAGCCCAGTCCGCACTACTATTTATCCATAGCTGGAGGGAGAATTGTTGGATTCATGCCTTTTCCAAAGGTATTAGCGCTATGCGAAATGATACTAGCCTCGTCCAAGATTTGAAATTGACTCGCCATGTCTACTTCGTATGACGATAACCATTACACGCCGCGCGCCTCCACGTGAATATTATGATAGGTTTGTAGTATCCACGGTTCCAGGCATCCGTTGGATGTTTTGCATGGATAAGATGCCACTACTGTATAAAGATATGATCGCAGTCGTTACACAGAGGGTGAGTGTATGTGAATGAGAGATAGGGGGGAGGGAGGCTGTAGTGGAGGAAGGGAAACCTTTTCACAAATACACACATTCACTTGCTATTCCTCTTTCCCTATGAAATTTCAACATCCAATTACAGTTTACACCTAAGGGAGTCCGCTCACACAGACCCCCTGTTTTACAAACACAATCAGCTAGTGGTATACTTAGAGGGACAACACACATTCTAGCACGTACGCACAACGCACGTGTTGTTGTTCGCTGACGTATTTCTTACCCTTGCGTCATGTTTGCAACGGAGTTTTTTTTGTTTTGGTGTTGGTTTTGGTTTTCGCGCGGTTATACTTCTTTCACTTATTCCTTAATATTTTTTTCTATGTGTCTTTCTTTATTTCTTATTCCTTGGAATATTTCTTTTTTATTTTCTTATTTTTTTCTTTCTTTCTTTCTTTCTTTGCTTTTCTTTCTTTCTTTCTTTCTTTTTCTTATTCCTTGATATTTTTTCCTTTCATTCTTTGTTTCAATCTGTCTTTTCTTCCTTTCTTTCTTTTCTTTCTTCCTTTTTCTTATTCCTTGATATATGTTTTTTTTCTTTTTCTTTTTTCTTTCTTTCTTTCTTTTTCTTCCTTTTTCTTATTCCTTGATATATGTTCTTTCTTTCTTTTCTTCTTCTTTTGTCTTTCTTTCTTTCTTTTCTTTCTTTCTTTTTCTTATCCCTTGATATATTTTCTTTCTTTTCTTTTTTTTCTTTCATTGCCTTATACCTGGATATTTTCTTTTTCTTTCTTTCTTTCTTTCTTTCTTTCTTTCTTTCTTTCTTTTTTTCTTTCTTTCTTTCTTTCACTTATTCCGTGATATATTTTATTTATTTATTTAATTCATTCCTTCATATTCTCTCTCTCTCTCTCTCTCTCTCTCTTCTCTCTCTCTCTCTCTCATTCCTTGATATATTTTCCTCCTTTCTTTCTTATTTTCTTTCTTTCTTTCTTTTCTTCTTACATATATATATTTCTTTCTTTCTTTCTTTCTTTCACTTATTCCGTGGTATATTTTATTTATTTATTTCACTTTCATATATTTTATCTCCCCCCCCTCTCTCTCTCTCTCTCTCTCTCTCTCTCTCTCTCTCTCTCTCTCTCATTATTTGATATATTTTCTTTCTTTCTTTACTTCCTGGATATATTTTCTTTCTTTCTTTCTTTTTTCTTCCTCTTATTCTTCGCTATATATTATCAATTTATTTTTATTATTCTTTCATATTTTTCTTTCTTTCTTTTTTCCTTGATATTTTTTGTTTCTTTCTTTCTGTGTTTATTGACATTTTTTTTTCTTTCTTTTCTCTTATTCTTTGATATTTTCTTTTCTTTCTCTTTCCTCTCCTTCCCATTCCCCCTATTTCCCTTTTTTATGCATCATCATTTTTTTTCACCGGCACCCTCCTCCTTCCTTCGATAAACTGATCAATTTCCTTTTACTAAGTGCTCTTGTTTCTATGTTAGACACGTCTTTCCTTTTACAGTGTTTGCTTTTTCTGTCTGTCTTTCTTTCTTTCTTTCCTTCTCTCTCTCTCTCTCCTCTCTCTCTCTCTCTCTCTCTTTTCTTTACTATTTCACTCCTATTCTGTTTCTCTCTACTTCACATACTCTCTATTTCTCCGTCCCTGATTCTCTCTTCCTCTCTGTTTCTCTTTTCCTCACTACTTCTCATCAACTTACTGTTTCTCTCTTCCTCTCTGTCTCTCTCTTCCTCTCTCTCCTCTCTGTCTCTCTCTTCCTTTCTGTTTCTCTCTGTCTTTGTCTGTCTGTCTGACTGTCTATCTGTCTGTCTGTCTCTCTCTGTCTCTGTCTCTCTCTCTGGTATATCCTTTCCGACCTATACTTATTCTTCATCTATAAGAGTCTGGTATCAAATTCGTCACTCGTAGACTTGGAATAGTCTAGGTGACATCTCGAATACACTTTTCAAAACACATAAATATGAACACAGACCCAATTTCTTTTAGAAATTACACACACACACACACACACACACACACCACACACACACACACACACACACAGACCTAATTTCTTTTAGAAATTACACACACACACACACACACATATATATATATATATATATATATATATATATATATATATATATATACCGTTTGGATGAAGAGAAGCAAACGCTCCCGAAATTAAAACGTAATAAAACGAAATTAAACACTTAAAAACCGAGTTTCTGATATTCAATTCCTAATGCTTCACACTAAATACCAAACAATATATACTATGAATATACATAAATATATAAAACACACACACACTAACACACACACACACACACACACACACACACACACACACATATATATATATATATATATATATATATATATATATATATATATGGACAGACACAGCAGTAAAAAAAAAAAAATAACTTATGACGCACGCCATTTGCAAAAATAAATGTAAACGCGCAATTTAACGCGGGAAATTTTGGTAAATGCAACAAGACATGCGCAGAAAGTCACATAGAACTTTTCGCACACCTGAGACAACGCAAATTAGAACAAACTAAAACCCCTAGATATAAATGAGTAACAAACCTAAAATATATGAATCCCAACACTACATTGTATCCGCTTGTAAAGGATTTTAAACAATTCGAAACACGTGTCTCACCATCAAAAAAAAAAAAAAAAAAAAAAAAATAATAATAATAATAATAATAATAATTCAAAGCAATATATACAAGGTTTGTGAAAACAGTATCGAGATTGAAACTGTATTTACCAAGATAGGAATGAACAATAAATGTAACGTTAATTTTTTTTTTTTTAGAATACAATGTATGTCAACAAGTACAGATTTTAAAGCTGTAGTTACCAAGACTGAAATAAAGAATGAATGGAACGTTATTTTTTTAGAAAACAAGAAGTTTTTAAAAAGTATAAAAATTGTCGATACCTTTTTGACACACCTTATATATATATATATATATATATATATATATATATATATATATATATATATATTGTGCTTAATTTAATTCGTACACAGTCAGGGTTCGAATCACGCACAAGGCGGTCTTCCTATCTATAGCTCTGCTGATGAGGCCTAATAGACCGAAATATACATACAGAGATTGATTTTTCTTGATTTTTTAGTCTTACATTTAAATAGGTATTCCCGCCTAATTAATTAATTATTTATTTATTAATTTTCAAACTTAGGTACGACTTCAATTAAGCACATATTCTCCCAAAAATTGTCGGCAAAAAAAACCCATATCAAAACACATCGTTTGTGTATTTACTTCTCATATATATATATATATATATATATATATATATATATATATATATATAATGCAGTTACCATTAAATCCACCAAAAAACAAATATAAAATACTATTTACTTCCGGATTTTTTCCTAAAACCGATTTAAAAGTGCTCAATAGAAAAAGCTAAATATACGTTTAAAATTACCGACTATAGTTTCTCGCAGTAGCGTGAATCCTCAGGGTATATATATATGTGTTTGTGTGTGTATATATAAGTTAGAGCTGTTCGAAGATCGTATAGTCCAAGAGTCTGACAGTTACCAAGATTCTGTCTACACTATTATATATATATATATATATATATATATATATATGTGTGTGTGTGTGTGTGTGTGTGTGTGAGAGAGAGAGAGAGAGAGAGAGAGAGAGAGAGAGAGAGAGAGAGAGAGAGAGAGAGAGATTACGTTAAACCTGAGAGGATATTAAAAAATTTAGATTAAATTCATTTAATCATTATCATTGGAAATCACTTTCATTTCACTAGCCATCTAGAAGACAAAGTGTTTTCGATTTAATATTGAAATCTGGGGGTTTCCCCGAAACAAAAGGGAAATATCGGCTTTAAGCTTCTTTGTTTCTGAATATTCAGTGACTTAGGAACATGTTCCAGTGATCGGAAGAAAAGAAATGTGCTGAGTATGGATGATAATCTTTGGATACATTTACTTTAATTTCGCTATCCTCTCTGTTTAAACGCCATTAATTTCCGAACACAATAATAATAACAAAATAGTATTGCTGCCTGTTCTATTATTTATTCACACAACACCCCTCCAAGCACAAACAACCCTCACACACACACACACACACACACACACACACACACACACACACACACACACACACACACACCGCTTCCCAAACCTGGCAGAGCTCCCTAAATTAACTTTTACTGCCAGCAGAAAGTAATGATCGTCTGTTTACAGACTGTATCTCTCTGGTGATCGTAAAATATATGAACAAATGTATGTATTTAATAGTTTAAATGCCCTCCCCTTTACGACAGCTGTCAAATGGCCGAGAGGTTAACGAATCAGTCGGATTTCGCTCCTGGTCATAGGTAGTTGCGACGTCTAGTCACACAGAAGACACGTGAAATGTCGAAACACTGTGTCGAGGGATGACTCTGTGTCTGTTGGTGTGTACGTGTGTCTGTGTGTGTTGGTGTGTACGTGTGTCTGTGTGTGTGTGTGTGTAAATAAAAGCAGTAAGCTAGGTTGGAAAATAACTTTTTGACAAAAATATTTTTATTATTTTGGCAAATATATTTTAATATATATTCACACACACACACTACACACACATATATATATACATATATGTATGTATGTGTGTGTGCGTGTATGTATGTATGTGTGTGTATGTGTTCATCGAGGTGCTAATACCACAGGGAAAGGTATGCGTCCAACTACTTTCCCTCCAGTAGTGGATTAATACTAGGAGAAGGATAACTCTGAATTCAAACCTGTTAAACTCCGCTTAAGAAATGGACTTTGTGTCACAACCTGGTTGTGCTGAATGGTTGATAAATATATATATATATATATATATATATATATATTATATATATAAATATATATATAAAACAAACATACCCACCCACCCATCACCACCACACACACACACACACACACAACACACACATATATATATATATATATATATATATATTTCCGAGTTCAAAATCTTGGACGTGGTAATTACATTTCACTTAGCACTAATACCTTTGGGAAAGGTATGAATCCTACTCTCCCTCCAGCTATGGCTAAATAGCAGTGCCGACTGGACTCTTTAACCATGGCTAGGTAACCAGTCTAGGAGAAGGAAAACTCTGATTTCAAACCTGTTAAACTCCGCTTAAGAAATTGACCTTGTGTCGCATCCTGCACGTGCGGAGGGGTTGGTAATATATATATATATATATATATATATATATATATTATATATGTGTGTGTGTGTGTGTGTATGTGTGTGTTCATGTGTGTGTGTGCGAATGTATGTGCGTGGGAGAAAGCAGTAAGACCAGTTGGGTATATTTATAAACATTTACATATAGTGTCAGTTGATGCTTACAGTCACAATATGTGAGAAAATACGCTAAAATGAATACGTAATTTTCGAACAAACTTATGTTCTTCAACAACATCAAGAAATTGGAATTAGGAAATTAAGCATCTGCAAAAGCAAAATAAATTTACAACTTTAATGGATATCTACACTCGTAAACGGATACATGATAACCCCCCCATATATATATATATATATATATATATATATATATATATATATATATATATATTGCAGTTACTATTAAATCCACCAAGCAATTGGCTATAAAATACAGAACGATGGTAGGAAGAAAATAGCCTGAAGATTCGTGCTTCTGCGAGAAACTTAAGTCGGTAGCTTTTAAACCATTCGGTTATATATATATATATATATATATATATATATATATATATATATATATAATCGAATGGTTTAAAAGCTACCGACATAAGTTTCTCAGAGAAGCGCGAATCTTCAGGGTATTTTCTTCCTCCCATCTCGTGTCTAGTCCTTCCCATCTTCAGAAAAAAATCTGTTTTCAACTGACTTAAGAATAATAAAGAATTCATCTTTTTTCATTTGAAGACATTTGAAAGACTAGACACTTAGTCTTGGCTCCCTAAAACAGGCTATAATGCTGAACATTTGAATCTTCTTTTTTTTTTTTTACTGATGTAATTTTGCTCTGTGACTCTGACAGTCATTTTGTTGGTAAAGCCTTGCGGTAAGAAAAAACCCGGCAAATAGTTTGATTGTAAAAATATACTACCAAACACCTGGGGAAAAATGAAATAAAGAAAAGACCAAGAAAATAATCAGTTACTACTATAATACTTGACTAAAAGAAAAAAAAATTATATATATATGAAAAATATATTTATAAACCGCTAGGATTATCTAAAGCTAAACATAAGGAGTGCTCAATACCTAAGTAGAGCAAATAATAATAATTATTA